>JAFMSR010000015.1:13971193-14506566 GCA_022818135.1 Saxidomus purpurata
TTTCTGTGACAGGGCTTGTGAAAACAGGAAGCGCCAACTAAGCTGGAAATCAGCACATATAGGTAATGACAATCCTCTACATCCGGCTATGATTCACAACCGCCGTCCGCCAATAACTGTAATGACGGAAGGGCGCGGAATAGCCTGGAAATCAGGTTACCAAGGTAATTGCGAAAAGCAGTAATCTAACAAAAAGCCCAAGATATCGTGACCCAATTATTGGTATTCCAGCATTGAATGACACAGCACCACTCGAGTTGCTTTTCTGAAGTAGCTCCCTTTTCGAGTAATGTTTATTCCACAGGCAGTTAACACATATAATACAATTTGTACCAACATATGGCGAGTAAGTACTAAAGAAATAAATACTTAATAGGCGTATCTTAGTATATAAAGTGTATGTGTCGAGTACCTGTAGTTTGTTCTAGAAGCTGAATAAATTTGATGAAGATTAATTAATATCTTAAAATATATGCAAAGGAATTCCTTTCCTGCGCATCACCGGTTGGTCACTGCAGAGACAAGACCGCGACAGTCTGGTGCCATGTCACATGCATGTAAATAAATGGACATCCCTATTGAACGACCCTTTGCTCCCCTATACGGCCCCTGTTTATTGTGTCAAAGTGTTGATTGCGACTCCATTTCAATTAAGCCATACATATTGTCGGAAAGGGTCGTTAATATGAATAGGGAAGGACGCTAATGGGTTGGGTTAGAAATGTTTGAACCTTATTGCAAAAGTTGTCGTTTTTGCCATCTTCACCCAGGGAACATTTGTCAGGTTTCTATGGCCTTGATGATTCTGAGCAGTAATACAAGTAGTTGTGACAAATTTTCTTCACCAGTTTGCTTTATATTGAATGCAATGTTCATGATAAAAGGCAATGCTTTACTTTCTAATTTATTTCTCTCTTTCTCTCCAGAATTACCAAAGACAAGAAAAAACAGATACAGTGAGTATACATGTATATTATTTTGTATAATATTTTGATTCGGTTATACTCTGTCATGGGACGTCGCTGTTGCTGTAGGCTTTTTACGCCAATTTCAACCGTACTTCGGTCATTTTTACAAGCAGGTAGATTACCTAACCGTCGTTCATGGGAATAACCATTACTAGATTCCTATCCTCCGGAAAAGACTGCCAACTTTCTCACATTTAGAGATATGGTTGATAGAAGGGCTCGAACCCATTACCCTAAATGAATTCAGTACTTCTAAGTAAGCGACTTCAACCACTCGTCCACGGAGGCGGTTTAAAGCATTTCTAATAAGTATGCCTATTGTCTTGTTGTTGTTTTTTGTTCCACGAGAACAAGGAATTCAGATAGACATGTTATGAATTTTTTTCCATTCCAGTTTGGGGTACTGAACGGAGAGAACCGGACCAGTTTGCAAATTTTACGGACTATAAACCATCCTGGGAAATGTACGGGCATTAGTTCCAGATACGTAAAACCTGCGTAAAACCGTCTTCGAATACGGATCTCTTGGTTCTATAGCGATCCTTCACAACGATGGACCCTGGCTTTTTAGACCATTATATAAAACCTTTTACCACAATTTGTTTTGGCCTATGAACACATGCCGCTATAGGTTGACATTGTCATAGACTGAAGTGTATATAGATCAATGAAAATGTACATGTATATAAATTCGATTGTAGCGTAGATCTGCCTAAACTGTCATAAGTCGTCCGGCACAGGACACATAATGAAAGAGAGCATGCAACTTATGTAATTCTGTGGCAGACAAATGTAATGAAAAAAGTTGGTGCCGCTGATACCCGGCTTGCGGACCTCTTGCATGCAGGGTACAAGACAGATGATAACCTAGCGTACAAAGTGTTTGTATAATGTATGCAAATCAATCGACGAATTATTTTTTCGATAACATTACTGTAGGCCTATGAACTAGCTATTTTCGTTTATTTGCTTGTCGTCTGCCAACTTTTATGGAGACGCCGTGGTTAGCTAAAATAAAGTTTTTCTACGACAGCTGCCCATTGTGTATTATTATAATATCCGGACCCTGCTCAGAAGTAAAAACTTTGTGTCTATTATATGTCTGGTTCTTAAAATTGATTAAACGAGGCCCTTCCATTTTACTTGTTACGTTTTCACTCGTTTGTGTGCGTCCGGTACATTTTGTCTGGAGCATAACGCTAAAACTACTGACGGTAATTACTAAAAACTTGGTACATAGACAAAGGACATGGAAAGGAAGTGCAGTGTACAAGAACCATAACTCTACCTTGCTTACTTTTTAAATTTTATCCATTTGTAAATTTTACTTGTCCAGGGTATAATTTGAAAAGTACTGAAGAGAATTTATTTAAACTGCATACAATGATGACAAAGAGGACACAGAAAGAAATTAGTTTCTAAGAACCATAACTCTACCTGGCAACGTTTTTGAATAATCTCTCTTTATTATATTTTATACTGTACACTTTGTCCAGAGAATATCCAAAAACTACTAAAAATTATTACTTGAAACTTTTTACATTGACAAAGGACATGGACAGAAAGAGCAGTGTACAAGAATCATAACTCTGCCTTGTCTACTTTTTAAATCATTCCGGCTTATAAAAAAAACTTATGATGACCTATTTGTGGGATTTTGTTTAAAAAGTAAGCAAGATGGAGTTAGTCCAGTAGAGCTTAAAATGTATTCATCCTAAAAATATACCAATGTGCTGATAGCTGCTTGTTACGCCTTTTCTGCATGGCAGGAGGTATCTCCAGATCTAATCTCGAAGTCAGGATTCCAGTTGGTTGATGAAAAGGAGACTATGGGGGATGATGATGACATCCCTCTTGCACAGTTGATCGCCGATAGTGATTTGCAAGTCACAGAAGAGCGTCTATTTTCAGGATTTGTAATTTACGTAATACTTCATGTATATATAACTAAAGGCACTAGCGGATCCGGGGGGGGGCGCACCCGGCGCGCGCCCCCCCTAAAATTCCCCAACCTTACATAAATATCGGAGTATAAATTTATATTTTCTGTTTCCGAAATCGGTATCTTAAAAGTATCAAAAACACGTTTGAAATGCAGGAAAATGCACCCTCGAAAGCATGCCCCCGAACCCCCCTAGAAAGTGCCTCCCTATTTTTAAACCTCTGCCTATGGCCCTCACATTGTTCATTGCCATTCAATTATACATGTTAACTATACACTTACTTGCTCCACCGCTATTTAGTGTTCAATTACTTAAAAACAAAGAATAAAACACAGTCATAATTGCCGTCTTATACGGCTTGAGCAGAACCAACAAATGGCAAAAAAGTTACGCCCCCCCTAAGACCAAATCCTGGATCCGCCCCTGAAAGGGTTGTTTTTTTTACAAAAAACATGTTTACCCCCCCCACCCCCCACACACACACACACATGCATATTACAGCTCTCTGTTGTTGGGAACCAAGATCAGAACTGGTTTGGGAAGTAGGTTTTTAAGTTATATGTAATAGTTTTAAGATCAGATATTCTACGTGTATAGTTAGTGACCTTCACCCCTAAAAAGCCACTGTTTTTTTGCATAAAACAATTTTAAAAACTGAAATACATTCCTCTCCATGCAAGCTACCTGCACACCAAGTTTCATTGCAATTGGTCACTCCTAGCTAGAGTTATTGAGCGGAAACCATTTTTCTATTTTTAGTAACAGTGACCTTGACATTGAACCAAGGTTGTTGTAACATGTGCTCTGCACATCGTGTCAATATGGTGAATATTTGTGGAGAGTTATTCCAAAAATCCTTCAAGGGGTTCAAGAGATATGGAGCAGACATGAAATAGTCATATGACCTTTGATCTACACTTGTGACCTTGACCTTGAGACGGCACAGTTGGTTCACGGGTTCTGTACATTGTGTAGTTGAGGTGAACATCTGACTCAAG
This sequence comes from Saxidomus purpurata, assembly GCA_022818135.1. Taxonomy (NCBI): domain Eukaryota; kingdom Metazoa; phylum Mollusca; class Bivalvia; order Venerida; family Veneridae; genus Saxidomus; species Saxidomus purpurata. The sequence goes on from JAFMSR010000015.1 coordinate 13,975,103, forward strand.
TTTCATGAAAAATCCTTCAAGGGGTTAAGATACGGAGCAAACACGAATGTCTTTTTTATGCCTGATCAAGGCTTATGTACATTTGTTATATCCTAGCTACAATTAACATGTAATATTTTGTGGAACAAATACGCAATTTTATAATTTCTGTTCAATACCTTTATAAAATATAGAAAAGTTAGGAGAATGAGTAAATTTTTGAAGTGAGATAGAACAATTTTACAAAAGGAGGCAAGTTTTATCAGTCTAGTTTTGTTACTGCTACACATTAAATGTCTCAATCTAACAGACTTTGGATTTCAATAATAATACTTAGATAAGTAAGTTTTCCTAACATCAAGAAAATAGGGACAGTTATAGATCTTTATAACTCTTCAAATGGAGGTAAGAAAATCAAAAGCAACATACAGTAGTTGATGGTTCAGATTTTATTACATTTGATTTCAAAAATACTTGTTTGTTACATACTTCAGTTCGATATATTCGATAAATCGACTGTGTTTTTATCTTTTACTATAATTAACTTTTTTCCGGCACAGTTTTTGTATTTTTCACGTATATATAGTATATAAGGAACTTGTTCAATAAACAAATATAAGGAACATTTGATAGGTCCATAGGAGTTTGTTATAAGCAGAGTTTACTGTACTTGGCTATTAACTCCAAATGAATGTTAATTTTTCCTGTCTCCTGCACTTTAATCATAACACTCATATCACAACAAATATTTATATTTCTGCACTCAACTCTCTTATTTTCCTCTTGTTCTGCTGAAAATAGTCTATTTGTACTACATAAATAACGTATTGACAGATAAGCGTGTATTCAAGATTTCTTAAAGAATGACATAAGTGACGTCTGCTTTCCACTACCCTGTCCTTTCTTGCCTGGTGAAGGTTTTTTCGGTGACTTCTTTCCCTGTGAAAAAGAAAAAGGGGGCCATGATGACCTTATATTGCTCACTTGAGAATCATTGCACTTTAAAGCATGAATATAGGTCAAAAGGTCAGAATCAAGGTTAGTCACAGGATATTTAGAAGTTAGTTTGCAAAACTGCACAAATATACCAAACTTTATCTCCCTAGCTTGAAAAGCAGAAACTAGGCTAAAGGTCAAGGTCAGCCAAGATCAAAGTCAAAATCTGTATTCAAACTGCACATATGCTCAAAACTTTCACTGCTGAAGCTTTAAACAAGAGCTGACCCTCACAAGTGACAAATGCCTGCATAGAGATGTCTCACAGTCTGTGGCCTTGACAGTCAAGGTGTGAAACAGTTACTTGTGCACAACACTTTATATCCATGTGCTCAACATTTGTTCTAATTCATTTTTAAATCAAGGTAAGGGCGCAGGACTAGCATGTGACATGTCATCTCCATGTTCTCAATAACTGTGCTATATAATTTCAAAATCCTTCCAGAGTTACTATGTATATCAAATTCAATAACCTTTAAACTCAAGTGTGGCCTTGACCTTTGAGTAAGGTCAAGAGTGTTGTATGAGACATGTCGTCTTGATGTGCTGAACATTTGTGCTAAGTTATTTTAAAATCCATCGATGCATGACAAAATTCTAGTCCTGACACGATTGAAAGCATAAAAACTGGAATCCATTACCTTTACACTTCAAGTGTGACCTTAACCTTTGAGGTAAGGATGTAAGTCTGGCTTGTGTTGAACAGCTGTGCCAAGTTATTTAAAAATCCTTCAATGCATGACAAAGTTATAGTCCGGGCAGGAATGTGTACATTTATACAAGATTTCACTACCTTTAAACTATAAATGTGACCTTGACCTTTGAGGTAGGGGACTTGGGTCTTGGGAGTGACACACCATCATGAAATTCCATAAAGTGGTTTATGAGAAGCAGTCATTTGAAGCAATTGTGGCAGACATGCATGAGGCGGACATATACAAATGTATACATCCTAAAAAGCTCACCCTGAGCATCTGGCTCAGATGAGCTCAAAAGCACCGAAGATCAAGACCTTTATAGCACAGAAAACAAAACCAGTTATGGTTTATATAAATAATATTTCCATTTAACTCAAAAGAGCACCGGAATCCTACCCTGCAAGTACAGAAGTGGGTTAGATCCGACCACTGGGATTTGTCTTATATTTCTGAAATTCCTTATTACTGTAAATTGGTAATATTCTCAATAATTAATTTTGCACTATTTTCATGAATTTTCCACTTTGCTAATTTAAGAATCTTGCAAAAGATTAATTTCACAGATTTACTGCATGATAATTCTCATTTGGAAAATTCAAGATTCACGAATAACTGCTCCCAATTCACAAAATTCTCTTTCTTTGTTAAGCGAAAAATTCCCAAAGTACAGTGCTCAGAACTCAAAGACGTTGTCAATTAGGAGAGGTTTACCATAAAGAGCAGCAACATGAAGTAAATAAAATACAATGCTGTTTTAAATATCAATAAACTTGCTAACCATAAAAGATATTTCTGATTTTATTTCCTTAATATATGAAAAACTGTGGCTTGTTTTAAACCAGTCAATTAAACCAGACTGATGAACAATGCTTTACACCACTAACCTTTGTTGGTGACTTAGTGGGTGCAGTTTTCTTGACTTCTTTCTTCACTGGTTCTTCTGTTTCGGAGGCGTCGGTCGATTCTTCCTGGTAAACTTTCTCCGTAACTGCAAGGATAGGATCAAACATATTTAACTCCCTTTTAAATGATCAAGTCCCCCTACCTTGTATTTTTGAACTATTTAGGCCATTAAAATTGCAAGTTACTTGACCAAGGTATATCTTGTAGAGTAGTAAGAACTTACTTACTTAAGAACATAAAAAAGATGAAAGAGCGAAGCAAAATAAATGAGAACAGGGTTTACAGGGTCTGTTCCAGTGTTAACAATAATATTAAAATTCATTTGCTGGATTATCCAATGGTGAGCAGTTGACCTAGCCATGAAAAGAAAATAATCCCTTAACAATAGGCTTAGGTAGGCTTTAATATTTTTCCTAAATACTGGAATGGTCCATTGCTAACAGCACAGGATGTGTGTTTGTTGTAGTGGTAGAAACTGGCCAGGTTAACCTACATGTACATTTGCAGATAAGAGAAACCCTTGAGACCAGTTTTTCGAACATCTATCATGATATCATAAATATACTTAAATTACACACAATTTTTACCAATTTGACCTTTGCTACTGAAAAAAGTGGAGTCTTGAATATAGTTTTGCTAAGCAAATGTCATGATTTTAACATAATTTGTAGACGTCCACTACATTCTGATTAGTAACATTCCAAATATCTAAGCTCTGCCTGTGGGCCTTGTGGCTTTTTCAAGTTTTCCCTATATAAGCCTATTTGAAATCAAGTGACCCCCTCCCCCACTCCTGGGAAGGGTTAATTTTGACCCTGGGGGTCATGATTTGAACAATCTTGGTGAAGGTTCACAAGGCAATGCTACATGCTAAATATCTCAGCTCTAGGCCTTGTGGTTTGAGAGAAGAAGATTTTTAAAGTTTTTCCTATATAAGCCAATGTAAAAGCAAGTGAACCCCGGGCGGGGGCAATTTTGACCCAGGGGTCATAATTTGAACAATCTTGGTAGAGGTCCACTAGACAATGCCACATGCTAAATATCTAAGGTCTAGGCCTTGTGGTGATTTTTAAAGTTTTCTCTTATTTGATGCCATAGCAACCAGAGTTCTGGATGGAATGGAATTCTTTGAAGAACTTTGATAGAGCTTAGAGTTCTAGTAACAATAGCCCTCTGTACACTGGACTGGAACCATTTCCTGGTTTTTGAAAAGGGGACATTGCAAGAATGCTAGAGGAAGCCTGATGATATTCCATCCATTATTTCATGAGAAGAAGCCTTTTAAAGGTTTTTCTATTTGTAGTAACAATAGCCCCTGTGTGCACTGGATCAGACCCATTTCCTATTTTTTCTGAAAGGGGTGAATGCAACCATGCTGAAGAGCAAGTTTGGTAAAAATCTGACTTGTAGTTTCTGAGCAATAGTTGACTCAGGACTAGTTGACGTGAGATGGGACAGGTCAGGACAACATGCATGATTCCTATATATTACTATGAAAGCAAGAGGGTATAATTAGTAAATATTTTTAAACAAACCCATGAATCCATCTTTGTCCATGAACGTTTTCTTAACAAGTTTTCTCTTTTTAATCCTCTTCCGTTTTCCAGAATTATCTCCCTTAGAGGACTCTTCCTTTTTGGAGGTCTCTTCAGATACTGGGTCTTCTATTTCCTCCACTTCTGGAGATTCAGGTTTAGCTTCAGGTTCTGGAGTGACCTCCCTTGGTGGTGGGGTAGGAGGAATAGGGCTTTCTGGTTCTTCTTCCATCTCTGTAAGTTACAATGCATGGATTTCAGATGCGTAGCTTTAAAAATGCTGATTTTGTATCCCTTAAAATGTATACAGGAGTCACTCTATATAACCAGAAGACACCTAATTTTTTAAGATGCCAGATTCAGTGAAATTAGTCAAATCTCTTGGACATAGGTTAAAATACTGGAAATTCTGATGTTTTTTTTTCTTTAAATTTTTGTTCTTTGTTTGACTGATCTCCTGATTTTTGTCATAAAATCTCATTTTTAAAGCCAAATCTCCTAGAAGTGTGTCTGGAAAACTTGGCATATATGAAAATGAAGGATTGTAAATGTAAACCAACTAATTTTTGCATGAAACTTGTTTTCACTATATTGACAGTTTTCAATGAACTTAAGAATACGCAAATAAGTATTTCTTCACTTGAGAAATATATTTTTGCGTGCAGTTTAACTTTGTACATGTATACTAATCAGTAGTTTCGAATTCATTAACTAGTGCATGTACTTCATAGTTTTTTATATAATTTATTATATTTGAAACATGCAGATGCATTTAATTAGTTAGATATAAAATATGTGTTGGTATTGTTCATAGGGGTGATGAGGAAAATTTTATCGACTGAAAAGTAATCTGTGCAGATCATGATCAGACAACCATAGTGATGTAGCCATTTGGTACAAGTAGCCGTTTGGTACAAGTAGGCGTCTGGTACAAGTAGGCATCTGGTACAAGTAGCTGTTTGGTACAAGTAGGCGTCTGGTACAAGTAGCTGTTTGGTACAAGTAGGCGTCTGGTACAAGTAGCTGTTTGGTACAAGTAGGCGTTTGGTACAAGTATGAATTTCAGCTTCTTCTCTACAGAACCCTACATAGCATTACCACAAATAAATTTAGTTTAATCTGCATTACGTTGTGTATATTCTGCTGCGAATGGTTACAAACCTTCTTCACTGTCGCTGTCGAACAGATCTTGTCTGGTTCTACGTCTCTTTGGTCGCCCGATCATTTCATCATCTACAAGCATTTACAAAAATGTTGATTATACAGCATCTAAAATAAATAACATAGAAGAGAAATATGAAATTCTTATTAACTCTATTTACATAATGCGATTTGCTGGTTACCTAAAACAACTTACAGATTGATCTGCCACATAAATTTCCATCAAGAGCAGTTCAGCCAAGATGAATAATTAATTTACATAAAGACGAACCGTATATTAGTAATTTTACCAGGCGGGCAGTTTACCTCACTATGGGTTTTGGAAAGGACCAGCACTAGACTCCTATCGTCTGTAATTAAGTGCCAACTTTCTCAAACAGAGACATGGTTGGTAGCAATCTACAAGAGGTTACAGTGATTTCAAGTCACTGACTATAACCACTCCACCACGGTGACAGAAAAAATAACAGACCCAAAGGGTAAAACACTGTAATCCTCTTTCTGACAGACACGACAAGATTTTGAGCATCACATTCTTAAACCTATCTTCCGCGGGCCAAGTTCAAACTACATTACAGAGAAATAACCACACACTCAAAAAGATAATCAGTTATGAAAATAATCCCTGTCTTCAAGGTTAACTTAACATACAATTTCAAATGTATGCAAGTTCTTACACTTCACCCTACCTGAATCTTCCTGTCTAGCAGTTTTCTTTGACTTAGGTTCGGATTCCACTGGAGACGTCTCCTTCTCTGTTGGTTTGGCAGAAGTAGCTTTCTTTCCAGCATCTGTTGGAGGTGATACTTTTTTCTCTACAATATATTTTAAATTCATCCCTTAAACACTTCAAATGAAATATTTACCTCAGTACTAATGGACATGTGTGCTATTTATTCAACAAATGGCCATAATAAGTCCTCATATGTAAATATAGCTACAGCTCATCTCTCACTGTTGAAAGTGTTAAATGCAGTGCTTAAAGGGATTTCTATGGAAATTTGCTAAATCATATTAAACAGAACAAGAAAAACTGTAGACCAGGATATGTCTGCGCTGATTTGCACACGCAGCTTTAGTCTACGATAGTGGCAACTAACCTGTCTGCTTTGAGAAGAAAGCCATCATACTATCAGGTTTCTTGTTACTTCCTTTGGCTGTTGTCTGGAATATGTAATAAGTAACAGGCATAGCAACATAAACATCTTTTTTTTCTTGGATAAAATGCTGGTTTCAAAAGTATTTCAGTTTCTTACTGCCAGATAGTTTATATAACCATACTTGGTGGGAAGAGTGAACCTAAGACACCGATCATCCAACTGCCAGCTGACTCACATAAAAAGACATGGTTGTTAATGGAGCTCAAACTCATGACCTTCCATCAATGGGCAGTTACAGTAACTCTTTACCAGGTGGGCCTTGATAGCTCAGTGGTTAGGGCATTTGCCTCCATAACAGGAAGTCCAAGGTTCAAATCCAAGCTGAAGCACAAGGTGCGTCCTTGGGCAAAGACACTGATGCCACATGTGCCTAAGTCCACCCAGCTGTAAATGGGGTGTGATGAAAAACTTCCTGCCTTTCTCGCGCGAGCGTGATGACATCTGACATCAGAAAGCGATTGAATAAGCTACTGAAGAGGTCTTCATAATATAACTAAAAGGTATGTGAATAAACTATTTTCACTCTTGGATTAATTTTGCAAAAATATAAACAAACTCTGACAAGTCTTCTCAGTATAAAAATAAGCGTTTTTAGATATCTGGGTCCATCATCAACAGGGTGAGGTTGGGGTGGTGGCAATGGGTGTAGGTGGTGGCAGTGTGTGTAGGGAGGTGGATATTAGAGTGATCATTAAATTATTCAAGCTAATTAGAATCAAATTTTGATAATCTGTTCCTGAGAAATACATTTGTAGACTATTTATGTGTTTATACTGAATATAGAACAAGAGGGCCAAGATGGCCCTATATCACTCACCTGACTACCATTGGCTATAATACAAGGGGTCATAATTTTAACATAATTCGTAGACGTCCACTACACAATGCTTAGTAATATTCCAAATATCTAAGTTCTGCCTGTGGACCTTGCAGTTTTTTTTAAGTTTTTCCTATATAAGCCTATGTAAAACCAAGTGTCTCTCCAAGTGGGGTCAATTTTGACCCGGGGGTCATAATTTGAACAGTCTTAGTAAAGGTCCACTAGACAATGCTACATGCTGAATAACTCACCTCTAGGCCTTGTGGTTTCAGAGAAAAGGATTTTTAAAGTTTTTCCTATATAAGCCTATGTAAAATCAAGTGACCCCATAGGGCAGGGTCAGTTTTGACCAAGGGATCATAATTTGAACAAGCAGAAGACTTTTCAAGTTTTTCCTGTATAAGCCTATGTAAAATTAAGTGTCAGACCCCCTTGAGGTGTCAATTTTAATCTGGTGGTCATAATTTGAACAATCTTGGCAGAGGTCCAATAGGCACTTCTACATGCCAAACATCTAATCTCTAGGCCTTACGATTTCAGAGAAGAAGAATTTTAAAAGTTTTTCCTATATAAGCCTATGAAAAACTAAGTGACCCCCCTAGGTGGGATCAATTTTGACCTGGGGGTCATAACTTGAACAATCTTGGTGAAGGTCCTTTAGACAGTACCACATGCTAAATATCTTTGCTCTAGACCTTGTGGTTTTTTAGAATTTTAAAAAAGTTTTTTCCTATTTGTTACCATAGCAACCAGAGTTCTACTTGGAATGGAATTCTTTGAACAAATTTGATAGAGCTTTATGCAAGGAGCATCCCTGCAAAGTTTTATCAGCATTGGCCCAGTGGTTTCAGAGGAGATGTCGTTTGATCTTTGTGCCAGGTGAGCTAAAAAACTAATAATTAAAGGGAAGTAATGCCCCAGCATTATGCTATCGTATACCTATCTAATTCAAGTTTCATGAAATTATATCCATTGGTTCCTTAGATATGGCTTTGGATGGATAGACATCACAAAAACCTTTGGCAATGGATAATAATTCACAAACAGACTAACCTTATTTGTAACTTTGGGTTCCTCTTTAACCACAGGTTTTGCATCTTTTTTCACATCTTTCTTGGATGTTTCGGATTTAGCAAACATGCTAGCTATGGCAGACTGTGGCTGTTTCTTTACTGCTGGTTTTGTGGCCGTGCTGCCATTGGCAACACCTGTCTTCTGGAAAAATGAATTGAGCAGTGTACTTAAAGGTCCAATACTAAGGAAAGTGAAAATTTGAATATCTTTTAAAAAGCACAGAAACTATTTCATTTTATTGGAAAAAGAAAGTTGGTATGTAGAAATTCGAAATAAATCACAGTAAATGTACAATTATTTTTCTATGAATTATGAAGAAAGTTAAAAAGACCTGGGTGGTCATTCTGTCGATTCACTGAAATTTCAACATAATACACATACATTTCTTTGAGTTCCAAAGACCTTCTGTAAATTTTGACCTGCCAATCTTCATTTTTTAGTGTCTTGCCTAAGTCTATGTACTGGCTATGAAAAATAATGCCACCTCACTTTCCCTTAGTGATGGACCTTTAATTAACTTTTTTCTTGGTGTTTTTCGCAAGTTGCAACAGTATTTCAGTTTTTTACTAGCAGGCAGAACCATCATTCCTGGAAAGGACTGGTACTACATCACCATATCTTCCACAACAACTACCGTCTATAACATGGTCCGTATCATGGCTCGGACCCGAGACACCTATAAAACTATACCTTGCACATCATTGTGATCAGTCAACCAGTCAGCAGCATCTGCTGTATTGAAAGTTTTTTTTATATTATTTGCTCATTATTTACAATACTGTAAACAATATTCAGTACTTAAACAAAATATAATGGTGCCATGCTTGAATAAAGGTACAGTACCTTTTCTGGTTCTGGAGCTGTATAGTTAACAGACAACAAGTCCATGTCGTCTTCAGATCTCAACTGTGCCCGGTCATTCTGTATACTACTAAATCTGAAAGCAAAGACAGTTAGGGAACATTCCAACAATACATATCGAGGCTTGATCACAAAACTGTCATAAATTCTATGAAATAAAGGACTTAAAACAGTTTTGCAATCTGACAACCCTTAATACATGTATAACCATTTTGCTGACTAAAGACTTCTTGGATATTGTCCGACTTGAAACTGACGTTCTTTTCTCGGGGCTTACCGCCCATTCCAACACAATTTCAGTTAGTTTTGCAGCCTGGCAGTTTACTCAACTACTGATCCAGGAAAGGACCAGTACTAGACGTCTATCTGCAGCCAGCTACCAACTTTCTGACATACTTAGTCGGAGGCGAGCTCAAACCCATGACCCTCAATCAGAAAGAGCCTGCAGTGATTTTAAGTCAGCGACTTATCATTTGACTAGGCACCCTGTCTATTTGAGACATCTTTAAGAAAGCTCATTTATACCTGTTTCTCCTATATACATGTAGTATATAGATATCATAGAATATCTTCTGTACAATATCTTTCAAATATCCCCATCCCCCTTCAACCTGACACACATTTCGGGCAGCTGTTTACATTCTGGCACATATTTTTTCTTCTTTAAAGACCTCTCCCATTCCATCCAATCTTGCATGTTAAAATCCCATCAATCCATCGATAGCTTTCTATAGAGCATTAACCCTAGAAAACACTTTATTCATGCAACTATATGCTTTACAACTGAATTATTTTCTTATGCTTTTCATTCAGTAAGCTAGTTTTATTATTGTCTGCGTTTATGTTTATTATTTTAAACATTATTTATTCATTTATCAAAGCATGAACAAATACAATACATTTATAAACAGCATCCAGGATTGAGAAGAAAGCGTTTTATGTTTATTGACATAAATCTGAATTGCATTAAAATACTGATTCCAACTTTAGATGAAAATACTGATAAAATATGTGAACATAACTAACTTGTTTGATTCAAACACGCTTTCCTTAAACTTGGCAAAGTCTGTCATATGCAAGGCACTGGAATCCTGTAAACATAACAAAAATTCTATTGTTCTAAGATTTACATACATTTGTAGGTAAACAGTTACCATTTAGGCTGTAATTATTTCTTTTTCCTTCTTTTGTCTTTAAGACTGTATTCAATAGTATAAGTAACAAATCTGATAGGAGCGCTTTGTGCTTATAAAAGTTTCTCGAGCACAATCTCATGCTCAGCACAAAATCATGCTCCTATAGCACCCTCCCACAATGCGGCAACACGATAACCCTGTTTGATCAACTCACCTTCAATTTAGATTTCTGCACACTATAAACATGACAGCTGGTAAGGACGGCTAACATTGCCTTACAGGCTTCCAACTTCTCCTCTGGCACCACAGAACACTTGAACATCTGAAACATGTTATACATTTAGGTTATTGATAAATACCTGCTTACCATAGAAACATGCATCGCAATCTTACTTTGAAATGCTTATCAGTCCTCATGTTGCTGTTGGCAAGTGATTCTGTCTTTGTTAACAGTGCAGATCATGATCACTCTGCAGTGAGCATACCTTAAAACTATCAAAATTGAAAGATGGGTAAGCTTACTTTAGAAAGAAAATCAGGGTAAATATTAACTTCAAAGCAGCTGCTGAAAAATATTGATAAAAAGTTGCAAAGTGAAGCTGCCGAGCATGAAAGGTCCCAACCCAAAGTTAACACTTTCAATCCTATCTGAGGAGCTGAATTGCTTCACCAATCCCAATCTCCCACATGAGTTCTGGTTTCCTCATGTACAGTATGTGAGTATTTCATAAACCATTTCCCCTTCTTCTAGCATAGCCACGCGCATAGAATTTTATACTTTCTCAACATAGATGACAAAACTGCAAGTTTTCTTCCATAAATGCCTTTGGCTTCTGTTACCATGGTTACAAACATCAGTGTACAAACCTGTTCATCATTGGGATCAGCTTTTGTCAGACCAGAAACAAAATATGTGACACTCAGTTCATCTGCCTGTTTCACATTTCTCTCTGTATCTATGTACTTGTACAGCATTCTGTGAACAATGAAGAAATTACAACACTTCAAATGTACATTGCATTACAATACTGATATTCCAATTTCCATACTTCATGTACAAAATAAAGTGATCCCACGGGCAGGGTCAATTTTAACCTTGGGTCATGATCTTAATAATCTTTGTTGAAGTCAACTAGGCAATGCTACATACCAAATATCTAAGCTCTAGGCCTTGTCAGGTTACAGAGAAGATTTTTAAAGAATTCCTATAGAAACATATGTAAAATTTAATGAGGACCAATTTTGATGTTTTTATACATGTACACTGTGTAATATTTTAACTCAGATGAATGCCCAACTATATCTAGCATGGTACAAATACTTGACTAAAAGTATAGTCAATTTAATTTATACTATTTACATTAATTCATTTATTCTCGTTTGTAAAACAAGTTCTTACAACTTATATTAATCTCCTTCTCTAGACTCACTCCCGATGGAAGCAACCTCGCAGAGAGAGAGAGGGGGGCAATGTGAAATAAAGAGTCTTGCCTAGTTACACCACCTCTACTTGGGCCACTTTGCACTGGTGGGGATCAAACTTGGACCCTCCTATCCATATAGGAATGTGCTATGGTACACACTGCATGCACACAGCAGTTCAACAACGTTACAGTATTTAACTGAGATTGCTTCATCGCAGATTTCAAGTGATTAGAATGCATTATTCCACCACTTTCGTCAGGTGGTTGTTTGCTAATTTGCTTTTTATAAAAAAAACATATATAACTGGCCAACAGAATTGTTGAATGACAGGTGAACATGACAGTTTTGGCATTTCACACATTTTGATACCAAAGAGACTCAAACAAACAGAGATCCACTGATAAACTTACTGTTTTGCTGTATTGCAATGCACCTGTAATGTCTGGCTCAGCCATTTGTATGTAACCTGAAAAATACTTCAGTACAGTAAAATGTCAAATTTGTATGAAGAAAAGTTTTTCAGTAATTACAAGCATGCTCATGCTACATTCTTCCTTTGAATCAGTCTATATAGATATATATTTCCTTACTACTTTCAAGTATATAAAAAATTAGAAATACAGTAAACACCATACAGTGTTCCCACTCAGTATTGTTTTCAAGGGTATACTTTCCCCCAGGACTCAAAAAGAAGGGGTAAATCTCAATTTTTGGGGGTATGAAAATTATATGATAGACCACAGGGGGACGGTGTGTACCTTTTTACACTAAACGGGTGTTTTATACAACACCCGTTTAGTGTAAAAGGTACACACCGTCCCCCTGTGTGATAGACAAGCGGTGACCGTTTAAATTTTTTTCAGGTACTTTTTCCGACTTTTAACACTACTCGTGGTTGTTTCAGACGCAACGTCCGATGTTGCGGGTTTTTGGCAATTTCTAGCGTATACATTATTTATTCTGACTGCATAGTAGTAAATTTAAAGAAAAATATGTGAAGCCGTATATTAAAATAAAGGAAAAAGGTTATTGTACATTACTATGTAACAGAAATTACTTTTAAGCCTTCAATTTAAGTGAGGCGATATCAAACACACTGAGAACGACGTTAATTTATGCGCGTCACGCGTAACAAAAATACTTGATCAACATGACTTCTGCTTAAAAACGAAATATGAAAATTACGTCAAACTTTCTCATTTTGCGTATACAATATGTTAAATGTCGCCGAAAGTTGCCATTAAAATCTAAAACATTTAAAACGGCTCCTTCGAGCAGACATGTATAAAACTTCTGTTATGAAGAGAGTGTCACATCTTTGAACAGATGTATTTTCATTTTGTTCAAATGAATGCAAAATAAAGAAAATTCCAAGATATTTATATAAAAAATAAGTATAGTAATGCGTTTTTAATGAAGATTAATAAGATACTTTTACTTTTTTAATATATCTGAATAAAACGGCTAAAATTGCATTTATGATTGTCTAGCGAAAATGTCCATATATAGAAAAATGTAAAAACATGTGTAAATATACTCGAATAAAACTGTAATTATAATTCAGCCGATGATTTATCGTAAATTTCTTCATCGTATCAAAAATGCTTTTTTCTCTTCTTTCAAATGATACCATATGCCTGCCCAGTCTATCAAAATGATACTTCTATATAAAATAAGGCTTGTCTAGCGAAAATGTCCTTCGACGTCAAATTTATTAAGATGTGACGTTGCACAGCTCCCAATTACGGTAATGTTGGCATTGATTGTCAAATGAAGAAACGCAAAGCGTTATATTTTTTAAAGCGTTGTACATATTTCAGTATTTTAATGCATATTTATTCATATTCTCAAACGTTCTATCGTTTCGAAGGTTATAACACTTACTGTGTCAGTAGATTAAGTTATATGTCTTTGTGTGTAACGGTTTAAGCTAAATTCCGCATTTCAATGTAATAAACGGCAAATATTTCACAAAAATACTGTGGTAATGAAATTGCTTGTATTTACAAAATGAGTCTTTCCTCTTTTTCAAATCGTATTTATTTTATATGCAATTTAGAAAGATGGCAATTATTCAATGTTTGACGTCGTGTTACATAACGTTACGCAACATTGGACGTTACGTCTCAGTACTTGTGGATGGTAACTCTTCACTTTGTTGTTGGGCATCAGTTATTTTATTCGCCGTGAAGCAAACACAATGCCTTGTCTGCCACATTTTTGCAGACGAAGCCCGGATCATTAGATTGGTCACACTTTTAAAGTGCTAATATTAATTCCCAGAGCATTCAAATATGAAATCCATCTACAGTTCATGACGTCAATGGTAAATCACCAGCAGTTATGCCGACCGATTGGCCGAGAAAGTAGAATTTCCATGATCTATTTTTAGAACAAACAGAGGGATTCCAGCTGAACATATTCGTCCTCGGCATTTTCGTACGCGCGCAATCTCGCACGTGGTGAAAATTATTTGCACGATATTTATTTTTTTGCGTGATTTACATAATAATTTACGACAGTGGGAACACTGCCGTATAAACAACCGCTAACGAAATTCATTAGAGTTGGGAAGTTCACTGATAACATCAAAAGCAATGCACAAATGTTTGAACATCACCGACGTGCCTGTCAAAGTAGCTATGGAGCGCCGCCCAATATAGGTTTCCTAAACTCCGCCTTTTATCAGTTTTTTGACAATTACCGATGAATACTATACTTTATGTATGACTTAAGACTGTTTACTGTTTAGACTGTATGGTGCAGAAACTAAGCGATACTGGCCCTTCTATGTCTCTTGTTTAAATGAGAACTGCCGAAATATATGTCAAATCAATGGACACATTGCACACACACTTGAGGGAACGGATAACAACATGTAGAGGCAGATAATTACTGAAACTTTAACATGTTACTATCATTGTGTCGGGTATTGCTCACATTTTGGTGTAGAAACATGTACAAACGATAAAGAAAACATTAAAAAAAATATCTCAATAATAAAACGATGGGTGTTTTTACGGTGAGAAAACGCTGGTGAAAAATTGTGTGTGGTAAAAAACTGAATCGGCTTTTAACACATAAATTGTGTTTTTGCCTACCTGCATATACCTGTAATTTATTGTATTTCTATGACATACATGTACTATGTCATATCGGATAAACTCACTGCGGACAAATAACAAGGCAAGTTCGTGGAGAGTAATGTAGTTATTGTACACATACGATACTGATAAACATGGCATATGTATTTTACTTCTACTTCAAATAAAAAAAAAAATACAAATTCTCATGCGAAGCTCTCTTTCAAATTCCGTGCAGTTACCCTAATTGGAATCACCCATTTGCATGAACGGTATTTGTATACACCATGTTAAAGATATATTTAAATCTATTCTTTATACATTGACACAATATATGAAATGTACTCGGCCTCTAACAAACATGCAAGGTCATCAATATTTTTTCATAAAGCTCAAATTGTATTCATCGATTGATACCTGGCTATTGAGATATTGTACACCCCTATTTCTAGCGGTGATTTAATAATAGAATCTTCTGCTTTATGTTGTATCTACAAATATGTTCAACTCAAAACGGGTATTGGGCTCTGATTATGAAAAATATAATCATTCGAAAACCTATGACAATTTGAACAATAGAATAACCGCCGCGTGCATGTGAAAAAGTCTTGATGATCGTTTTTCCCGTGCAGTGCTAAATCAAATCGATGGTATTTAATCATGGTGGTATAAATGAGGTATAGTTAGACTTTATGCATTGTGCCGTGACTGCACTTCTATACTTTTATATTGTATGAATAGGTCATAGCTCACAAGTCAAAATCCTACTATAATACTGTCGCCGATGTAAATAAAATTTTAATGGCCATGGATTCATTTAACAATTCCCTATAACAAGACATGCTGAAACTCTGACCTAAGTAGCGTTTTCCGAACTTTCCACATGACACATTTTATCACGTTATCAGTAAAAATTTATTGACAGCATGCCTGGGTGAAATTGGGTCGCTCTGATTGGAGCGGCGTAATAAAGCATTGTGCTTTCTTTGAAGATGTGATCAGCTGTCACCGAAATGAACTCTGACCGTTACATTTTGACCGGTGCTAAATTCACGTCCCTCTAATCAATTTCGTTAGCGGTTGTAACAGCTCCAGATATAGCAAAATTCTGGATATAAGGAACAAATTTCCTTGACGATTTTTCCCCTTTCTTTCTTTAAAGTGACATTATGCGCAATTTTTTCAAGTAAAAATCCAGCTGAAAATGGTGTGTGTACAAAAGTGTAGAGGAAATAATAACTTTTAACCCAATACACCAAACTCTTCCCACTACCAGTATGAAAAAATAACTTTCAAAATACTGATTTTCTTATTTGACTGGGAGAGTCAATTTAAGAAAAGAACAACTGCATGCAGGAGTTGCTTCCCTTCCACTGCCGAAATCTCTACCAACATCAACAACGACACATTCAACTATCATTTTATCAGTCCGAATTTTTTATATCTAAAGCACCAACTTCAAATACTATTGCGGCATAATCATTAATTTAACACATTTAAATGCACAGCAACCAAAAATTGCTTTTACAGAGGTGTGAAAGTAGCCCCGTTTCTTCAGAGGGTTAAGCGACAAACCGGTATCTGGAAAAATGGCGGATTGTGTTGTGTGAAAATGAAAGTAGGGCCATATTTTGACGTGTAAGTAGACTTGTAGTATACTTTGAAATCTTTGAGTACTTTCATCAGGTGAAGAAATATATAATCTTCAATCGGCTTTTCGTTTTAGCTTCGTAGGTGCCATACTTAGCCTGTTTGCTTGAACATTGTCTGCAACGATCGATGTTTAACGATTGACTCCCGGTATTCTTACGTCATTTCCAAGGCCAAAACAAGGGCTCTGTACTTTGTTTTACAAGTTATCATTGCAGCTATACCCACTTTTAATTGTTGTGCTGGTGACAGTGACTATATGGACTAAATTGCCGAAAAAATTAGTATTATGCACTTTTTTGACTCTGCAGAGAGTATTACGCAAGTTTTGGTATCTGCCTTCGTTAATTTGTAATAGTTTACTTGTTTATTAAAATCAGAAAAGTTTCACAGTATACCACTACCTTGCCACTGCCTGCTTAAAGCAGTTAAATATGCCTGAAATATTGACCGATATTGAATTTAAGTTTCTAACAAGGTTATAATTATTTTTTTACATATTCATAAAGTTCATTATTTCAGCTTTCATTTGATACCAAACATTTAAAAATTCATAAAATGTTTTAAAAAATAAAGGGTATGGTTGTATTTTCCAATATATATTCTTACTTGGTATCAAGGTCTTTCAAATACTATTTGAAAGACCTTGTTGGTATATATAGGGTGGCTTTTCGCATTCACAAATTAACGAACATTACTCGAACAGTGGTGTCAGTGACACTGTCACATAGCTTGGACTTAATTGATAAGAGTTAGTTTAGTTTATACTAATTTATTTATTCTCGATTGCGAAACAAGTTCTTACAACTTATATTAATCGCTCTCGAGACTCGTACCAGATGGAATCAACCTCAAAGAGAGAGAGGCAATGTGAATTATTTGTGTCTTGCCTAAGGACACTACCGACATGGCGATGGTAGGGATCGAACCCGGGGCTCTTCGATCCTGAGGCGAATGCGCTACCACTGAACCATGGCGGCTCCAAACAATTAACATAAGAGTTAATTTTGTCACGGCTACCTACACTAACAAAGTTCTATGCTCCTGCGTTTATGAATAAATTATGCAAATGAACCGCCATATTAGAATTACGGTAAGCGCGCTATGGTGCGCTGGAAATCGACACATGTCCGTTTACAAAGTTCGCCTTGTTTAACAGTTTTCTTCCATGTAAGAAAACTTGATGGTTTTTGATTGCATATTGAATGATAAATAAAACAAAAGAAATATGATAAAAATTGGCCGATGATTGCTAGTTTGCGAGCGTTATAAAGTTCAGGAATTCATCGGAACAACCGAGATTCTGTCGCCGGATAGCGGCTGAAAATAGCCTTTTAAACCAACTTTGAAATTTTTTTGAACATGCAGACAATTTTTTCCCAATAGATATTTGAATATACTTTACGAAACTACCAAGTTTGTAATGTGTCCACTTCTTATTAAAAGTGTCTGGGAAGTTAAATTCGTTTGTTTACATAAATTTGTACCGCCATTCCGAAACAAACGTCTGTATCGGTGATAAACGAAGTTATACGCTCTATTAAGCAAAGCCTCGGTAGCGCAGTGTCTTGTATTCCCGCTTGACACGCGGGAGATCTGAGATCAAAACTCTGCCGGAGTAGGAAAAATTTATTATTTACTCTGAACATATTCATTTACACTCACACTTCAGTATAGTGAGAACGGGATTAAAAACGTTATACTGATTCAAAAACGTAAGGAATTAATTTGAATATATGGGTTGGGATAAAGGCCCGCGCATGCTCTGTGTGTGCGTGATGTTTACATCCGGTCGTAGCATACGAATAGAAAGCAAACTTTGTTAGTGACCTAGTCACTGTCATGTTTCCTAGCCCTGTAAATTATACTATTAGCCCCTACTTCCAACAACATTTAAATTATTGACAAGTGGGAATGGTCCCGAACCATCGTTCCTGGGAAGCAACTCCAGTTCGAATAATTTATCTTCCTCAGAGTCAGAGTCACATACAGAAACAGCGGGCTTCTATTCAACAATTGTGGCGGGTTGGGGTCACAAAATACAATTTAGCTTTCCTATATCTGGGAATATCAGGCATTATATACGAATTTACGACTTCTAGAGGACAACAGCACAGTTAAACATGCTTCTGAAATGCAATTTCACTTGAAAATTCCGCGAAAACATATGACATAATAAAAGTTAAATGCAAAACTGCAATGACTTCGCAAGTCAAAGGGAAAAACATACTATTTTGTTCTCATCTTTTATATATTCGTCAATGTTCTCCAAATACAAGTCTTCAACAGTCATTTTAGAATAGATTTTTCAACTTTTGTTTTCTTTTCACTTTCCCGCACTTTTTACGGTGAAGACACGCAAATTATACCTTATGACAATTATCATGCCGGTAGATAGGCCGTACACCACTAAATCAAAGTCCTCTCATATTCTTTCAAAAATCGTTCATCTGAGCTCCTTTGCAGCACATCTAGCTTTCAGCGAAAATTTCTTGATAATCCAACAAAGGAAATATGGAAAAAGGGAGATAGTTCATAAATTGACTTAAAATAGAGTTATGGTTCTTCTTTATATAACTTTTGCAAAGGTGTGGTCTATTCTTGTGAAAGGTTGCAATGAATATTGCCGACTTATAAAATAGGCTGGTAAAAATAATGAAATGGTGAAATACTGAAAAAGTACTGGTGAAAGACTTATGTTATATTTCTTGTGTACTGAACTTAGGTTAGTGCTGTCTAACCATTGTCCAGATTTAGAGTAATTTATATCGAGGGATTTACAGTAAACTTTGGATATACATGTAGTGAAATTCCAGATAATGATAAGAAATACATTTTCTTGACATGATTTATTTCTTTTTCATGTGAAAATTCTATATGGATAAAATATACTCCAGATGAAGGATATAAAGAAAAGTTGTCCCAAGGAGTTTGTTTAGTTTATACTAATTTATTTTAGCTCCATTGTGAAGAAAGCTAAAGCTTATTGAGTCTGCTTCTTGGAAAAACCAGTACTGGTGTCATATGAGGAGGTAGGGTCCTGACCCCAGTCGGGCTCAGCTCTCAACCTTCAGGATGAGTGGCAGGTTGTTATACCTGTATAGAGTTTATTGTACTGTTGCAGGCCAGATTGGAGAAGTACTTGCCATGCTGTTTTGCAGATAGGTGGCACAAAAATACATAGCAAATGGTACTTCTTTTCTGCAGCTTTGTAGTGCACCTTTAATTCAATGAAATAAAACTGTGACATCGAGATTATACTATTCCATAGCTATTTATTTTCAAACAAGCAGGAGTGTGAATGTTGTGTATGAATTTGGAAAAGGAACAAGAGGGCCATGACGGTCTTGGATTGCTCACCTGGGAAATAGTGCTCAAATTATTCACCAACTAGTGACTTAAATTTTGACCTGAGATGAGCTGTATTTAAATTTGCCCGAGACTGGTCCATATTTCTTCCTTGTAACTTAAAAAGAAAGAGAGTAGGTCAATAGGTCATTGTCAAGGTCACATGACAAATTTGGACTGGATTTTATTGTCACACATATTCATTGTTAAAATGATCAAGTTTAGTGAAGAAATGGAGGTGCTTTGGTGTAAACTTTATTAAGTATTGCAATTTTTGTTAAACCAGGGCCTGGAACTCTCTTAATACTTCTTCCATCACGCCCATAATCAAACTCATCAAAGATCTTATGGTCATAGACATTCTGTGCAAAAATTAAGATTAGTGAGGAAATGAAAGTGCTAGTGTGTAAACATCACTAAATATTACAATCAGGGCCCGTAATTCTAAATATATTAATGAGATCAAGCCTATTCTTAAACTCATCAGAGATCTTATGGCCAAAGACATTCTATGTATATTTGATTAGGATAAGACAGTGAAGAATTGAAGGTGCCATAGTGTAAACCAAGTTAAAGATTGCTATTTTTTCAAACCAGGGGCCAGAACTGTGGAACTGTTGTTTCAATCCAGCCTATTATCTAACACGTCTTCTAGACATACACATTCTGTGTAAATATGATTAGGATTAGTAAAGAACTGTAGGTGCAAACGAACAAAATGTTGATGGACATCAGGCGATGATAACATTTAGCTTATACATGACTTTTTTGTACAGCTTATTTCAGAGTAAACCAAGACAGGTGTAGTTATCATGAACAAGACGACCATGTAGGCTTAATCGCTGAATTTGACCTAGATTTTACCAAGACAAGTTAATCAGACCAAGTTTCATGAAGATCCAGTTAAAAATTTTGCCACTATTGCATAAGTGTAAATAGGCAGGCAGACATGCAGAAAGACAGACAGACAGACAACGCACATCAAGCTATCACAATAGCGCAACTTGAGCACTGTGTGCTCAGGTGAGCTAAAAACAAGAAATCGTGTAATAAATATACACAATAATTTATTTGAAGAACACATAAAATAGATCACCTTTGAACACCCTTTGCATGTGTAAGCATACAGTCATGTAATTTTAGCATAAGTAACAAATTTAACTGACAATATTTTCTTTTCAGTAATTCCTCCTGTGTTACAAACCAGCTCTGTAAAGATTGCAGTCATAATGCTCCAGTTGGAGCCAGTACAGTATTGATAGATAGACAGTCATTGTAAAAACAAAGGAAGGCAGGAAGTGTTAATGTACATGTGCTTCGATAATGAAATTTCAATTGCTACATGTATGTTTCTCAGCTTCTCTCTGATGGATGAGTAACACAGTGGATTCCAAAGGCACAAAGGGGCTCAAATATAGCACTGGCTTATATGTCACTTCAGCACTTTATACATGTGGTCCAAGGAGTTTAAGATATACTAGAAAATGTTGCACTCTTTTTTTCAATCAAATACTGATCTTGTGTCAGTTATGAGGTTGGCAAATTCAGAACTTGAACCAGCTACCTCTGAGATAAACTGCAAACACCAGTCCTGATCTTTATCATTTGGTGGTTAAATGCCAATTTCTACAGTTCTTCGATTATTTACAGACTAGGCAGAGTTTGTAACCATTGGCAATTTGAAGGCCCAGTACAAGAGCCCTATCCAATGTCATAAGCTGTCAATTTTCTCACAAAAAGTCAGCTCTGAATCAGGGCTTTGAACCCATGGCCTCATTCGATGATACCGTTAGGTGAGAAAGCTGGCAAACACCTTGTCGAGTACTACACAACATCCTGCAACTAAACCAGTATCAAATGCATGCAGATTTCGTTGTAGGAGTTTTATGCCCTTTCTAACCATATGTTGGTCATTTTAACAGGCAGGGCATGCAGATTTCTCTGTATCCTTTCTAGTTTTTGGTATACCAACATGTGCTGTCCCAATGAAGTACCGGTAATCTCCCCACAACCATGTGTAAACACTAACTTAAAGATAAATATCCATTTAAAATCCTCGCTGCTTTATGAAATTAAATGCAGAAATACAAAGATTGTTTGTGGACAGGGTTTTCCTATAGATGTAGTTATCACAATGTTGGTACACCATCTCTCACTGCGCCTGTTGTTGCTGAGTTTGAACTTCCTGGCCAGGATTTTGTGGTGGTCTGAAATTAAAAGATTCAATTAACAAACTTTTATACATTTTTATGATTCACAGTACATTCAAAATCCCCCAAAAAAAAAGCATTCCTCAAGAATTGTACAAATATATCACAAAAGCTATTATATATTTATACTTATATTTATTGAAGAAAGATCTTAGAAAGATCTTGTTTTTCTTTTAATATCAATTATGAAACAAGTTTTAACAGCTTATATTATATTGATTGCTCTCAAGACTTGTCGATCAATATGGAATTATCTGTGTCTTGCCTAAGGACACTACCACTAATTTGGCACTGGTGGGGATCAAACCCGGGACCCTCAAATCCCTAGGCAAACATGCTACCACCGCCAAGGCGGCTCCAAAGATTTTGTTGAAAATTTGAAATTTTCATGAAATAATGTCATTCAGAGAGTAAGTTCCTCTATATCAACATTTTACATCATTGATCTGACCCTCACATTGATTATTGAATGTTGAAAACAAAAGCTTTAGCCTTGGGTCATCATCTACCAATCAGAACCTGGCACACAAAAGCCTTTGACTTGGATAATCATCTACCAATCAGAACCTGACACACAAAAGCCTTATGCATTAGGTAATCATCTACCAATCAGAACCTGGCACACAAAAGCCTCAAGCACTGGTCATCATCTACCAATCAGAACCTGGCAAAGAAAGTACTTACGGGGTTGGACTAGTTTTGGGTTTGGGCATGTTTTGTAGCACAGCTGCAATTTCCTTCTTTTCATCATAAGTCTTCCACAGATCATACAGGTGCAAGATTTGCCGTGTAATTTCTAAAATCTTGTCCATGTCAACAGACAGCTCTGCAAACCACTGCTTTAAATCTTTCTGTTGTATTACGCAAGCAATATGCAAAGCGGCTGAAAACAAAACATGATAAAACTTTGTTATATGACTGCTTGTTAAGTTTTAACCGTATTCCTGAAAAAATTCTGAAACAATTCTGATTGGTCTTAGGTGTTATATTGCTGTATGATACAGGTTCAAATCCTGGCTTCTACATATGCGCATGTTTTCAAGGCATGAAGGAAATAAAACTAACATCAGTTAATGATAAAGTGACTCCTTAATCATTACATAAAAATTTACCACTACTTTACATTTAGGAGAGTGAATATGGTGGAGTTGAATTATCTGGAATAACACTGCATATACAGTCGACTCTCGTTATCTCGATTTTTTTGGGACCAAAGAAAATAAGTCGAGATAACGAAAAATCGAGATAACCGAAGTTGAATAAAATATGCTCGATGAGGGGTGTTTAACTTTCCTTCTTGCCCTTGCACCCCGGTGCTGAAAGATTGGATATCCCCCCGGGTTGGTACCGGGTCCTTCTCCAAAACTCTCAGCGTTTGCCGATCCAGATAACCTCCCGGGTTGGTTACCGGACCTTTCTCTTGATTGCTCGACTGGCGCTCGGACAAGTTCATGACTTCCGCCCTCCGACATGACTCTTCCGGGTTTTTTTTTCAATATCGAGATGTTATTTGTCTAAAGTATACGTTTTGATGATACGATTTATATTTGACAGACTCTTCATTTCTTGCTGTTTATAAATGCAAATAAATTTACTCAGTTTTGACACATTCAATGCAAATTTACCCATTCCGCATATTACACAGCTTACGTCGTCGCAAACAAACAATTAATTAATTTCGGGTCGTTAACCGAATCACTGAGTGAATAGCCGCGCGTGATGTTTTTCGCACCTCTGACAGCAGACGACAATTGATTGAATACAATCGCGAGCAGCTTTTCGCACCTTTTTGGCAGGTGATTAATGTCAAATCGAGATATCGGATGTCAAAATAGAGGAAATTTCATAGTTGGGGATCAAACATTTAGTCGAGATAACGAAAAAATCGAGATAAACAAATCGAGATATCCGTAGTTGATTTATATAGAATAAGAAGGGAAAAAATCGGGATCGATAAAATCCAGTCGAGATATCGAAAAATCGAGATAGGGGAAGTCGAGATAACGGATGTGGACTGTACAGTGCAACCTCCCTACAGCAGCCAACAACTGGATGACTGGAAATTGGCTGTTTTCCAGAGGTGGCTGTTGCTTAGAGGGATTATTTTGCCGTCATATATATGATCAGCTTTTTTTGGTTTTTATGGGTTTATGCTTTTGGTACTAAATATTGTGAAAAGGCTTTTATATAAATGTGAGAGTATGTCTGAATTGTTGCATTAAATCTTGATGTTAAAGTCAGTCCAAGGAATGGATAAAACATACAGACATTGGGGATTTTCTGAAAATTGCTTTATAGAAAGCCTTTCTATTCACCAAAATATTTTCAACCCTGTAAAACACAGTATTTTACATTACTTCTTTTCATACTTACATAGCGCGATGAGATATGGGGGATACAGTAGACACACATCTGTACGAAGTGAGTCATTCACTATTCTCCTGAAAAATCAATGTACAAAACATTATGAAAACATGTAAATGATCCTTGACCCTATTTCCTTGTATCATTTACATTATTTGATCTAGTATCCAGGACTGAACAGGACTTTTCTAAGAGCCTGCTCAGAAATTTAAAGAGAGATCCATTATTACCCTAAATCCATCAAATAATTACCTGAATATCATTGCTCTTTTTGACAATGTTAAAGTTACAGAGGTCCAAGTTAAGTACAGCTGAGTAAAATGTATGACATCATGAGTAGAGTTTTATATCTAACATACAAGGTAATCAGTAACACTCTCTGGCAACTCTGTTTTTTATGTCTGTTGTGATGGGCTGTATCATGGGATCATCTACTGGGAGCAGGTAAGGGATGTACACAAAGTTGTCCGCTCTCATCAAATCTTTGCGAGACTTGCTGTGACTGTATATTGAGATAATGCCTCCACCAAGTTCTATAATTAACCTAACTGCCTCAGTCACTCCAAAGTTATTGCCCTTTAATTGCCAAAATTTGACAAATTTAGAGTTGTTGGGTCTCTATGTTAAACAATTCCTTACCAATCTTAACTAAACTTGCTGTTTATTGACCTAAGTTCTTCACTAAGTTCCATAACCATCCCAACCGCCACTGTAATTCCAGAGTTATTGCCCTTTAAGTGTCAGTTTATAGGAGTGTACGGGCATATTTTGAGACAATTTGACAAATGAACACACCTTGAACAATCTTAATCGATGTGTGAGTGCAATTCTAATTAAGATAACTTGTATCACTGGAAAAAGCACAGTTAGTAGCATGATTTGGTTAGTTATTGCTAGGCTAGGTTGTTAACTTGTTATGCCTAAGGAGCTTTGAGTCTGGTCAAAGACAATTCATTTCTACACTATTGCTATTTGTGCAATGTGGCAGTCGTACAAATTCACAATGCACCTAAAGGTGTTTGATGTTATCCAAGTAACGCAACATGTATCTTGATGCAGGTCTGCAGTCTGATTTTGGACTCTTATGCAAGTACTATACATGAACCAAAGGAAAGACAACTCTTACCATGCCAAGGGCAGAATACTGTCATCTGTTGAACTTATGTCAGAAACATATTGCACAAGAGGTCTATACGGGTGATAAACAACTAAACAACAGTCCTGAAAAGTAAACATAGATAAGACACTTTTGTCAGACCTATATTGTGAGAGAGGTCCATATTTGGTGATAAATCACCAAAAAGCAGTCCTGAAATATATTGACTATTCTAACATGACACCGGCCTTTGTGGTTAATTACTGTGCACCAGCCTTTGCGGCTTATTACTGCGCACCAGCCTTTGCGGTTTATTACTGCGCATCAAAACTCCATATCATTATTTATCAGATGATAAACACCACTAAAACTGATATTATTTCATGAATAGCGCATACCAATCCTTATAGTATAATGGCAACAAACAATTTGAGAAAGCTCTTAAAGTATCTATGTCAAGGACACTGTCATCTCTGTCTGAAATAAGTCACTGATACTGATAAGCACAAGATCCTTTAGTAGTTACACCACTTTCCTAAATACTGTACACTGGGTAATTTGGCGTGTCAACAACTTTGCAATCTGTGAGCAGACAGAATTATTTGCAAGTTTTATCTTCAAAGAATTCTATATGAAATTAAACTGTTGCTGGATTTTTAAATTAGCAATTTTGGGAAATTCACAAAAATTTTGAAAAAATGAAATCATCACGAGTATTTCCCAATTTACAGTATGCTACAGGATCCACTGAAACGATGAAACACAAGGAAACAAGAAAACGTACCATCATTTCCAGCAGATAGAATTCACACTCAAGCACATGGTTTATTCTATAGGGATATTCCTGTGGGTAGGCATGTGAAAATTTATTCTTTACTGAAAAAAAAAAAAAATATCATACTGATTGTCGTAGTTGTTTTACGAGTTCAATGCCCGTTCCAACTGTCTTTGGGTCTTTTTTACAGGTGGGCAGTTTACCTTACCATGATCATTGTTCTGTGAACCAGCACAAGACTCCTATCCTATGTAAGACACTGCCAACTTTCTCACACAAAGAGACATGGTCGGTAGCAGGGCTCGAACCCTTGATCCTTAGTCTATGAGAGTTTACAGTGATTTCAAGTACCGTAAGTGACTCTAAGCACTCGACCTCTACTCGAAATATTATATGGATTTCCATGTACTAAGTCCTTAAATGAGCCCTGTGGCTAGAAAACTAATATTATGCCTTTGGAAACTGGATGAATCCAGTCTCCAGATCAGCCTGTTAAACTTTGTTGGAAAACTTGGTTCAATGTATGTACATATATGTGGGCCTCAGTGGTGAAGTGGTTATGGCATTCACTTAGAAAGCCAAATGACCTGCATACCGGTATGATCCCCTATCAAGCCCCTCCATTTCAGGAAAGTTCTGGGACAAGACATCAGATGCCACCCAGCTGAAAGTAGGTACCAGTAATGAAAATAGTTGGCTCTCTTTTTTTCTGTTTCATCAAATTTAAGGTGGGGTCTAAAGAGAGAAACTCATATGTTGAGAAAACTAGTCTCGCAGTCAACCTAAAACAAATTTGTATGAAAAGATTTACACGAAACTGATGTTTTGTTGATACTCTTCTCCAACTATAATTAACTTCAACTCTTAGCCTATTGGTTGAAACCGATTCTGCTTTTGCAATCAGTGATTTGCAATGTTTAGATGGATAAATTTACTTTAAGGGAATTTTAACTGGGTCAGGGTTAAGAAATAAATACCGCCTTACCTACAGTTTGACAAGTAGTGACCAACCTGCTGTTAGATATAACACCAAACTCCTGAAACGGAAAAAACAAACAACATTTCAAAACACTGGCCTTTTAAAAATTTCTAAGGCGATTAATAGATGGACATTCAGGTTCAAACCAAAGGGTTACCGAAAAGTCATTGAACCTGAAAATGACTGAAGATATTATGCTTTCTATGAAGTTTCATTGATTTCAAGCCAGCGGTTCTTTAGAAATAATAGAAATAACACGGGCACAAAGACTTAAGTATATGGACTATAATTCAGTGTAAAAATATTGTCAAATAGGAACATACTTGCGACATGCTCATCTCTTTTTGTTATCATCCCTAAAGGGGAATAACAAGCAGTTACATGTCAAGGGCCCTAACTCGGCCTGTGATCATTTAACAAAATAGCCAGTCGCTAATGAAGAATTTAAATCCAGGCTTATAATTGAAGACCTCACTTTATTCAACAACTGTTACAGTTCTTCTGAAATACATACAGCATAATACATACCTCAACTTTTGATGCTAAAAATATACAGGTAGGTGCCATTAACCAGGAGTCTATACATTTCAATGAATTCCTGAAAAAGAAAAGCATCTGTTTGAGTTAATAAAACACAACAGACTACAATTCTGTTCCTTTGGTGCATCTCCACTGTAGCTCATCAGGACCCTTTTCCTTCTAAAGTAGGGGTTGTTTACAGGTGTCTTAGGTGTCCCCTTAGAAAATTTCTTTCAAATCATGCAGTATTCCCATAAAGTTGATTTTTTATTCCACTTTTCCAAAATACCAAGCTTATTTTTTTCCCCAAATAAAAGGTGTAGCCCCTTCACCCCCTCAGTAAAAAAAGGCACTGCTCATGTTTTTAAATCTTACAGCCTTCCAATAAGGGACAATGTGTGTCAAAGGAATTTAAATTTGGTAACAAAATTTTATCAAATATGGGCCAACAGTTTTGCTAGAAACTGATAGAAAACACAGTAAAACAATCTAAAAGACATTACCTTGCATAAAACCTTTTAAAATACACTGTTGCTGTAGCTATTACTTGTTGTCGTACTTTCAGCTGTTCTCCCAGAGCCTGAATAACTGTAATAAACATTAATTGTCATTGAATAACTTTAATAAACATATGACTCATTGAATAGTTGTAATGTGGCACAGTGAATAAATTATGTCATAAACATAAGACACACTGATTAACTGTAACTAACATGATGATATAACACACTGAATAACTGCAATTAGCATAAGACAGTAAAGACATCTTAAATAACTGTACATGTAATAAACATACAACATGGTGAATAACTGTAAATAAACACATGATATATCATGTGAAAAGTACTTACAATTAGCAAAAAAGATCATGCACTTTTCATACTCGTCTTCATTCATGATTTTGAGATCGGCCTGACGCTCTCTTGCCAAGTCTTGTCTGTCTAATAACCATTGCTGACTGAAAGCATATTTTACAATGAACTGTTTATGACAAGTCAAAGAGAAATAAAGTATACATTCATTTACTTTTATATGTTTACAACAATGCAGGTATGTTTAATATTTATAACCTTAACTCACAAAAGCCTACGATAAACACCGAGTTTTACCCCCATTTCCCGAATGAAGAAACAAAAGACATCCAATATTTTGATTGGATAAACAACAAGCATTACATCAAGCTCAAGTCGAAAATATGAATGACAATAATATCATATTATATCATATAATGATAATAATATCTCATGTGATGAAAGTGTTAAATTACTAGGTGTAACCATAGATTTTAAACTCAAATTTGATGTCCATATATCTGACTTATGTAAAAAATCAGCTAGACAATTAATTCTTGCATACCAGATCGTGATATCTGCAGTTTTTACCAGTGCTGGAAAATTTCATCTTACACCCCCTGATGCAAGATGACTAGATGACGTCAGAACGAACTACTTTTATGAATGAATGTGTAAATTCATACATTACTACAAAAAAAATAGCGCGTAAATATAAGTAATTAGTTTTATTTGATTTCTGCTACTATACAATGCTATAAGAAGAATAAAGTATGCAAGAAAAAGAATCTATCACTGGCTGCACGTGCAGATGAGAATATCCAGCTCTCAGGTAAACTTGGCAGAGCCTCGTTACCGCCAAAAACAGTAACCCTCAAGCCAGATATTCCCATCTGCACGTGCAACCAGTGAGATTCTTATGTTGTTCTTAAGAGAAATGGAAAATACTTGTGCAAGCTATGCCAACAAAATATATATTATTCTTTTATCCCATCAAATTTGAACTATTGTCCTCTTACTTGGCATTTCTGTGGGGAGACTTACACAAAAAAGCTGGATAAAATTCAGGAAAGGGCACTATGCTTTATTTATGAAGACTACTCTTCAAGTTATAATACCCTTCTCTCCAGGTCTAAACTGCCCTAATTGAAATCGCAAAGCACTTGAAATACACAAAATTATTTACATAACAAAGACCTGTTTACCTGCATGACCTAATTTTACTCCAAGAACATTCTTTTAATTTTAGATATATACAAATACCGCTCAGATACCTCAGGTAAGAACAACCAGTTATGGCAGCAGCTCTTTCCAATTCAGTGCATCCAAACTATGGAACTCTCTCCCTCAGCACCTCAGGGATGAGACCAATTTTGAACATTTCAAGGGCCTCATTAATGCCTGGAGTGGAGAGAGCTGCTCCTGTCCTTTCTGTTTGTGATCACTGTCAGAGCTGACACACTTTGACATTTTTATTTAGCATATTTATTAATTTTAGCATGATCCTTTTGTTTGATTTACTTCTCAAGTCAGTATTGGGCTTTAAACCCGGCCAAGTTTCATTTCGAAACATTGTCGTTTTTGTTAAGTTGCCTAAGACCTTGCTGACTAATTTATGCTGTTTACCTTTCTGTTCGTTTGCTTTTGTTTCCCTAGTGTGCTACCCCTGCTTCGTTCTGTTATTTTGCAGCCTTCCATTTGCTTTTCATAATTATGTGCTTTTAGAAATTAGATTTAGAAACTTTAAACTGCTTAGCCTAAGTTAACCTGCTGTGGAGAGGTTGGTGCTAATCAGGTCACCTTGAATCTGATTCAAGGTGATATATGTCTTTAAATTACTCTAGTCTTATCAGGTACATCATATTTCCTCTCAGTTTCTTATTTATATTAACTTTTTAGTACACTTTTAGGCCTAGGTCAAGATAAGCACCAACAGCTCAGTTTTTACACTGTATATGTTTCTTTGAGTAGAGTGTGATATTCTATTATCTAATTCGTCTGAAAGTATTAATGCATAGCTCTTATTATCTATTTATGAATATTATTCGTGTCTGCATCAGGTGATAAATTTCTTAATCCTATTTTTCTCACTTCTACCTGCAATCCTAATGCTTCTTTGTTATTTGTTTGAAATGTGGATGAGCTATTAAGTCGATCAAAAGCTATACATAGCTTGTGTTACATGTTTAAACCCTATCCGACAATAAATAAATATTGTATTGTACATGTATTGACAGATACAGATTTACAAAGGCTACAAACGACCTCAGGACGACAGTTTGGTAGAACTGGTGCATGCAGGTATTCTCGCACACTTCATTACTTGTGCGCTTGTCACTACATCTATAGCATGTACAATCTATCTTCCTTTGATGTCAAACCCCTTGCGGGGACGTTGACATTTCTATTATACCAGTTTGCGGTGGAATTCTTACTTGTCCGAAAATAATTATTCCGACTTCTAGACCAGTCAATTTACTTTCTCGATGGTGAAATCGAAAAGGTGTAAGTAAGATGACTGGCCTCGTTTATACCTGCAGATCACAGATAAACGGAATATACTTACAAATGTGAACTTTGCCAGAAATTCCCAGCCATTATATGAATTTATTTTTTGTTTGGTTTGGGTAGAAATTTACTACTTCACCGGTAAAAAAGTTTAGCGCCAACGTTAATTTCTACTCGAGTATTTGATCCTAAGTTAAGGTGAATAGGGGACAGGTAAAATACAAGGTAATGTTTGATAGCAGGGTTTTATATTAATCTGTACGACAAAGAGCTTTTTAAGTATACATTATTTATGGTTTGATATCGGTAATTCTTGCTTTTTGCAGAAATTGTGCGCTGCATATATTTTTAGTTACCCCACCCATCAGCAGATGCTCGGTATTGATAAATTATATGATAATATATATTTTTTCTTAAATCTCATTTATTTTATGGTTTGATACAGGTATATTTTAAGAAAATTATTGATTTCAAATTGCACTTTTTTTGGCGATCAAACTTTAGGAATTTTTACAAAAAAAAAATCTCCCCCCTTCCCCAAAAAAAAACCCCCCAAAAAAAAAAAAATTTTCCCTTTTTTAAAAAAAAAAAAAAACAAAAAAAAAAAACCCCAAAAAAAAACCCCCCCCCCCCCCCCCCCCCCCCCCCCCCCCCCCCCCCCTCAACAAAAAAAAAAAAACCCCCCCCCCCCCCCCCCCCCCCCCCCCCCAACAAAAAAAAAAAACCCCCCAAAAAAAAAAAAAAAAAACCCCCCCCCCCCCAAAAAAAAAAAAAAAAACAAAAAAAACCCACAAACATATTATTTTTTTTTTTTTCCTTCCCCCCCACCAAAAAAAAAAAAAATTCCCCCCCACCCCACCCCCCCCCCCCCCCCCCCCCCCCCCCCCCCCCCCCCCCCCCCCCCCCCCCCAAAAATATATAAAAAAATCTATTTTTTTTTTTTTTTTTTTTTTTTTTTTTTTTTTTCCCCCCCCTCAAATTTATATTCTTGATAACTGATTTATGGAGTTCTTTCAGGTACTGTCGGTGTCACCAAAATAATAAATTTGTTTTATCTATTGACGTCTCAGATCTGTCTGTCTTCCAATGATGTCAAACTCCTTATAGGGATGTAGACATTTTGTGAGGGGGAAGGTTCTGACTAATTGGATTTGTTTACCCTCGGTACTTGACACTGTCATATGACCGAGCGTGGGGGAAGGTTGTTCCAGCAGATGGTAGTTATAGGAAATGGGAGAGCTAATATTAGCCTGCAGTTGCAGTAATATATTCAAAAACAGAAAATGACAGTATCATCAAGGGCGGTTTTGGGGAATTAGGTTAACTTTCAATGGGCAACCAGATTATGGATTTTTTAGAACAAGGAAAGCCTTTATTAATACACCGAAGATCTAAACAATGTAGATTTAGGGAGTGCAGCATGGACAGTGGACTTAAGGGGGTTTGGGTATGAGCATAATGTTTCTGCGTAGAAACCCTAATGTTTGGTTTACCGGTAACTGCTTTTTTTGTATCCATATGTAACCATATTTATGCGAGTGTCCCATATTGCGAGTAACCGACTAGAGCAGGACTCAATGGGGATGGTACTGGGTGGGAATGGGATGTTTCTTTCTAGTAACGTGGATACTTTCTTGGACATTTTGAGGGGTTGAATACCATATCCCTCTCCAACTCCCACTTTTCTAACTTTTGAGGTCATTTTGGAGTTGCTATTTAGTGGGAGGTTATTTGTATTGGCTCAAAAGAGCTGGATTTAGATAACTCTTACACATCCTTTGGTTTCTGGAGTTGCTCTACCGCTATAGTCACAGTGCCTGCAGTTTTATGATGTAATACATGTACCAAGATAAATACATAGTTATTTCAAGCAGTGTAAGTCAATGCAAGTCTCTGCTTAGTCTAATTAATTCACTGTTGAAGCCAGCCAGATAGTGCTGGGGTTGGCACTTACTTCTAAGGTTTTACAACTATAAAAATATCAGATAAAAAAATGGGTCAAACCGGAGAGCCAAATGAATTAGGCTAGTCTCTGCTCAGAACATACATCCTGTTTTTTAATATGATTGTGTTTTATTTATTTGTAGGAACCATTGAAGATGTACGGGTTAAGTAAACCGAAGTCGGGGATTGGCAGCAACATGATTCAGAGCTATATGGAGAAGCAGCTGAACACACTACACTCGTCCAGCGCACCTTCAGTAACTAACTACAAAGACAAAGTCATTTCATTCTTTGTTGGAGCCTTGACAATTATTCTGCTGCCATATTTCCATATAGGTAAGTAATATTTTGAGAAAGTTAAATAAATTGAACACAGTGACATTTACTGTGTTTTGAACCCTTAATAATTGCTACATATATAGCATGGGAAAAGGTTGGCTCTTTCTTATTTACCAAGGGACTCTATTACCGATCCTTCCGGGGATTGATGGTATGGTAAACACTGACCCCCTAAAATAATGTTCAATATAATTGGAGTTATCTATTGGAAAATAAATTGTTGAGATTGATGTACTTGTCACAAAACTGTTTATTTCTGTTTACTAATCGTCTTTACACAATTAAAGGTAATTCTTCTCTTACAGGTATATACCATCTAAAGATCTGGGTTCCTGACAAGCCAAGTGTACCAAGGAACAACTGTACTTGTTCATGTTTTGACACTGTGTTCAGAGGTATGTGTAGAAATATGGCACACAATATCAGAGAATGATGTTTTATTTCAGTTTTTACCATCAAAAGGAGATATAAAATATACTTAAGGACAAAAGTTCTGTCCGGTTCAAAATTGTCTTATTAAATTTTAAGTGTACGTTACTTTTTAATTTTTTATTTGCAAATTTATATTTTGAGACTACCTTGCTACGCCCCAAGGTGTATAAGAATTCTATACAAAGACATTCAATCAACCTTTGACGGCATAAACCATGAATTTCACTTTATCTAAATTTTATGTACATAAAGCTTATAATCACAAACTTTCATGTGATTTTTGTTACCAAAGGAAGTCCTATCGAAAGACGTAAACAATTAGACAAATACACACGTATGTTGTTGTCGAGCCTTCAAGATAGCAAAATTTGCGCGTTTTATGTCGACTGGAGGTCAATGAGCCTACAACACAAGTCATGTTGCACGTGCGTTAAACGCCCATGAACTTCCATTCGACGTCATGAACATTGCAAATGTGTTTATTGATTCGAAAATGATGATGTTCTTATGTTTTTCCTATTATGAATAAAATATCCAATTTCAGTTTTTGTGTTACTTAAATTATACCGGACAGAACTTTTGTCCTTAAGTATAATTGCATTTGTTTGTCCACTAGCCTGTTCATTTGTCTGTTTGTTTGTTCATGTACCAGTAGATCATGTCTCAGCCATAACTTTAATACTTTGAATGGATTTCAATAAAACTTAGCTGATTTGTAGCGCATCATAGAAAAATGTGTGGTGCATAACACTCAGCTCTTTAGTTCAAAGGTCAAGGTCGAATCTAATGTGTAAAAGCCCCAGTAAATTATATATGGCAATAGGTGCAACATTCATTAATGGGATTTCAATAAAAGTTTACGTTACTATAGGGCAGTGTTGTGCATAAAACTCTCATTCTCAACCTAAAGGTCAATGTCATGCTGCTTGATTAAAGGTCTTTACTTTGAGTAATATGTCTTTTAGCTTGCAACTTAGCATTTCATAAAAGTAGGCCAGAATTAATGTTTCATAAACAGTTCAAATTAAAATGTACAGAACATCGCATTTACATGATGAATTTGTTTGTGGGAGGCAGAAACCCTTATTTATGGGATATTTGCACCTTTTGACTAACATAGGCGATCAGTTGCCTGTGAATGCAGAATGAGACCATAATTCAGTATGGTAAAGATATTACATTCTACAGTATATAGTAAAACCCCTTTAACTGACTCTCTTAAATCCTTAGGCAGTCAAACCCGTCTTGACTTAAGCAGCTTGCCAAGAGTGTGGCGAAGTGGCAACTTAAAACAGAAGGTTTACTTAATTAATACAGGTACATGTATGTTTGTTGTAAAAATGGCCAGTTGTATACATCAGTTACTGTAATGGCCGCTTAAGGCAGGAGACTACTTAATACAAGTAATCATTCAAACAGGTTCAGCTGTAGTAAATTTAAAATGTAATGATGGATTCATTGACATTGCAGGGCAGTATGAGGATCCAGGTACAACGCGGTACAAACATGTATATTTCAATGCAACCTGGCAAACATTCCGTATATGGATATTCACCGCCATCTTTGTGCTGATGGCGTACGAGAGCATTAAGTATGTCATACCGCTTGTACGAAGACGTAAAGTCCGAATGTCGATGTTTGGGCTGTATATTATAAATATGTAAGTACATGTGTAAATGTGAATATCTCTGAACAAATGAATGAATTAGATAGACCAACTCATGAACCTTTGTGCTGTGAAGTAGTCATAAAACAATATGACTGTGATTTAGTTACTTTGCTGGTAACAGTTTGGTGCAGTAAAGTAGTTTGCTATTTTATTTAAGTGCACCTGTTGTAAAAAAAACTAAAATTTTAACTGCTTTGATTTAAACTGACCACGGAAGCAATATCAGGAAAACTTAACTTCCTTGGAAGGTTGAATATTCTTTATCTTGCTGTTAAAGAATTGAGGCCCTTTTAAGGTGTATTTTTTCCACAGATAACTGAATTTGGTCAAGTTGGCCTCTTCTTACCTGAGGAACTTTTAGAACTTTTGAGTTACATCCCTTTAAACATTAATTTTTTGAAGTACAGTTCAAGTACAGTTTATTGAAAAAGTCTTTTTTATTTTATGAACATCATTTAATAGTTTTGTTTTGGTCATTTAGAGATTTGAAAAAACCTTTCTTGAAATGTACAGGATTACATACATGTATGTACATATTTTGTAAACATAATCAAGTGCATTTCTTTTTGCAGTTACCCACACTACTATTCTTGGTGGAGTTACTTCAGTTACTACAATGAAGACTTCTACCGTT
Source organism: Saxidomus purpurata (assembly GCA_022818135.1). NCBI lineage: Eukaryota > Metazoa > Mollusca > Bivalvia > Venerida > Veneridae > Saxidomus > Saxidomus purpurata. The sequence continues at coordinate 14,011,192 of JAFMSR010000015.1, forward strand.
ACTTCAAGCATCACATGTGGTTCACCATGACAGAAGTAATCACTACGTGTATCGTCCTTAACCTAAGTGACAAACGCAATGAGATCATTTCCTGGAAGATACTTGCAATAGTCAGTATAAATGTGATGCATATTCTGGTGGGAGGTATGGACCAGTTTATTTCTGATGTCATCTACGGGCAAGGAGCAACATTCCATAAAGCCAGAAATATTGGTCAGTGTCAAAGTAGACTATATTTAACTCAACTTTTTAGATAGCGATAACACTTAATTTTAACTGAACATGTATTCTTTGCTTTGTACCGAACTTCCTTGGAATTTCTACCATTTAAATCCATTGTTCCTTATAATCCAGAACGTCTCGTTATTATCCATACGGTAACAATTTTCATAATATATATAAAGAAAGAAAAAAATCAAGGCAGGTAAAAAATTATATGTGCCTGGTATATCAGGATTTTTGATATATCCCCTTTTCGTTATATACAGAGTTTACTGTAATTGTATTGTATTTACATTGTACCAGTCACAGTTAAGGAATTTCTACCAGTAACCTCGAGCAGTAACTTTACTGCTGTTACTTTTTAAACATTGTGGACAGGATTACTTGCATTAAAACATTGAATCAAGTGGAAAGGTTTTTAATAACGTATAGAGAACTGTTGTTTATTGTTTAAGAACGCAATTAATGCATTAGGCAACATATGAACTTAGTTAAAGTAGTATTGACAGTGAGAGTAAAAAGCCAAAACAAATAAACTGCCTGTTTGCATTCCTATACCCAACATTTCAGTTATTTGACCACTATATATAACATGATAATAGTTGAACATTGCACGCCTTATTTCCAAAGTTGCAACATATTGTGAGCTTGGAAAAACAAAAACATCTTTGATTGGTTAGTCAATCAGAATTCACTTTAAGTATAAAGTGCTGGTATAAAATAGAGGTTATCTAATGAATGTAAAAGATTTGAGGAATTTATTTGTTTCAGCTTTGATGATTCCTGACTGTTTACACGTGATAATTCCAGCTTGGGAGTTGTATAAATTTGCCCAGCGGAAAGAACTTAAGGTCAACGAAATATGTTACAAAGAAGAAATATTCTTGTGTTTAATCTTCATTTCAATGGGAACACTTGTTGGAAGGTTGCTGTAGAAATATCACTTGGAACACTCACAAGAAGATTGCTGTAGGAATCTCAGATGAAGCACTGACTAGTAAATAAAGGTCAGTGGTCCTTTTGGAAATAAGATCACTTGGAACACTCACAAGAAGATTGCTGTAGGAATCTCAGATGAAGCACTGACTAGTAAATAAAGGTCAGTGGTCCTTTTGGAAATAAGATCACTTGGAACACTTGTTTGAAGTCTGCTGTATGAAAAATCAAAGGGACATGTGATGGAAGTTTGTGGAGGAACATAAACATTGAATCTTAGAGGGTCATAATTTCATTATATAATTATGTGCAAATAAGTTAAGGGCACACAAAGCAGATACTTATGAGCTTTTTTAAATCACTTGTATCTGGCGGCATCCACCAAAGTTGTCTTTGCTTTTAATACATCATTAAATACGTGTACAGAACACATGAGTTCCCATAGGTGCAATAGAATCTCTATACTGATGCCTTGTCATTTAATATATCTACATTTTAACAATGAAATCTTCTGACTTCCATTTTGGGCAAGTCTATTTCTTTAAATAGGGGTCCTATGCAGAATTGTAATTCAAAAAGGTAAAAACTTAAATCCTGAACAGACAACATTTTATTTGCCATCTGCTTCGAAGCGTTGCCGTTTGAGAAGGTACATATCATAATAAACACTGGGCATAAATGGGTTAGAATTTGGTCCTATTTTAGTATGGATATATATTCTTTAGTCACTAACCATGCTAACTGTGCTGTGAATTTCGATAAACTTGGATTTAGGAAAAGGGTTACCTGAGGTTGTGATAGAATGTTTCATGCTACCTTCTACTGTGGTTAATATATCTAAACCAGTTAACCATCTCGTGTATATATACCATGTATGTGTATTCATGTACGAGTTAGTGTCGGGGAAGTTTGGTACAGGCACCATTTCTTGCACAGCTTATCAACAGTTACTGCAGGGCCATGAAAAGATGTGGAAGGCAATATATACATGCCTATTTCATTCTATTTTGTCATACTGCATTTTGTGTATGCTATACCTCATTCCAGTGTGTCTTATGATGTTTAGTTTACCTAAATTAGATTTTAACTACATATCGCTGACATTCCAAAAGTACTTGAAACAATTGTGTCGGGGAAGTTTGGTATAAGCAGTTCATTTCTTGCACAGCTGTAGATGCACAGAAAGATGTGGAAGGTGATATATACATGCCTATTTCATTCTATATTTTCTGTATTTTGTGTATGTCATATGGTGATACCTCATATCAATGTGTCTTGATATTTAAATAGTTGACCTAGATTAAATTTTAACTTCGTATCGCTGACATTCCAAAAGTACTTTATACTTTATATTCTTTCATGTTCTTGAAACATTCCTAGAGTTTTAGTGGTATTTTACCCAAAGTTTCTCAGATGTTGATGTTTAAAAACATTGTTTGTTTACATTTGTTTTCAAAGTTATTTGCATTTAATTGTATACATTTGTGCCATTTTCATATTTCCATTTATATCACATAAGGGCTATTCAGTCCTGAAGTTTAGTCAATTGAAAAATGGTGCACTTGCCATATTCTATAGTTAAATTAATGTATGAATATCATTTATATGTTGTTTTTTTAAACCCATTTCCACCGAGATTTTTGAAAGGTGTCTTCTGATTTCTAATTTGGGCAAGCCTATTTTTTTAATAGGGGTGTTTTGCAGAATTTTGATCCAAAAGACTTAAATACTTAAATCCTGAGCAGACGACATTGTATTTGTCGTCTGCTCTGGTGTGTAACCGTTTGGAAAGCTATATATTTTAGTAGACACTTCGGCATGAATGGGTTAACCTAGAAATACAAACTTCTAGTTATGAGCTTTTACAAAGCACGTTGATCTATTGTCATATCAGAATGTATCTGGGAATCATTATGATAAATGTCACATGGCTTCAGTTAAGGTTGTATTTTGTGTAAAGATTTTAAATATAACTTTATTAATAAATTTTAAACTGGACTTTTCATCTATTTTATGAATGCTTACTCCTTTCCACCTTCTGGATTTTGCCATTTGCAAATCTTTCCATACATTCATCTGGTTATAGGGTTATTCTCATATGAGTGTATGCTCATACAGCGTTCACCAGTTTCCTCCTTGTATAAGCAGTTTCAGCATGACGTTACTATAGTGACAACAGATCATGCAGTTCCTATGGCATGATCAAAAGTGGCCACTAACTGTAATTTGTCATATAGTGTTTTGAGTAAAAGAGTTATGACAATTTTCAGAAACTTTTCGAACACCCCTCATAGGTTTGGAAGTGCCTCCCGACTACTTTTTCTGTCCGGAGCCATATCAAGGACATGGTATGGAGTTTTTGAATGCAACTTCATGGAACTGTTAACTACATTGATTTAACGAGAACCTGAATATTTCAAACAGTAGGAAATTTAAAGTTTATTTATGGAAAACATGAAGATATATAAACAAGCTTTTCCCTGAATAAAACCAGTTCAGTATACAAAACTTATATTTCAACTTATTATTTCTACATTAGATTCTCCTCTAGACTAATCTGGGGACTGAATAACAACAGCTGCTGGACAGAAAATAAAATTTAGCTACAATCTGTAAATGTAAATAGAGAAATTACAATGGTTACGATAACCCCTAGTGGCTCAAAAGTTATTTTAAACCTCTGCAAACATACATTAGAAAAGACATTTGCAACAGCAGAGCTGGTTTTCTCCTGGGATTTTTAAATTTATGAGAACTGGTATAGCTGAAAATACATGTAGTTTTCACTTCTAAATAATAATAAGTAAAAAAACAAACAAATAAATAATAAATAAATTCACTTGAATTGTAAACATACTGACAAATGCTTTTCAACTGGAGGGTTGTTTTTTAACATAAAAACATATCCCCCCCCCCCTCCACAAACACACACACGTACATTACCACTCTCTTTTGTGGGGAAGCAAGGTCAAAACTTGTTTGGGTAAGGGGAGTGGTGGTGTAGAGGTTAAGGTGTCTGCCATTCATCCCGGAGGTTGCGAGTTCGAGCCCCACTGAGGTCATGACTGTACCTCCTCATATGACACCAGTACTGCTTTTTCCAGACGCCAGTACTGGTTTTTCCAGGAAGTGGACACGAGAGTGACTCAATAAGCTACAAGCTTTCTTCACAATCGAGCTAAAATAAATTAGTATAAACTAAACTAAAACTTGTTTGGGAAGTAGGTTTTAAAGTTATATGTAATAGCTTTCATATATTTCTATGTGTATAGTAACAGTGACCTTGACCCCCTGAAAAAAACTTTTAGCTTCGCACAATTTAAAAACTAAAATAAAATATTTTAAATCCAAATTTTTTTTGTTGCTATTTTTGTTCAAACTTTAAAAATATCTATTTATAGTATCTCTAACCTTGACGCCCCCCCACCACCACTTTGCTTCAAACAATTTAAAAAACTTAAAAATTATCTATAGTAACAGTGACCTTGACCTTGTCCCCCTGAAAATGTTTGTTGTTGCTTTTTTTGCTTCAAACAATTTAAAAACCAAATTTTAGATTTTTAGATTTTAGATTTTCAGTCCCAAGCTTTCTCTCCATGCAAGCTACCTACACATCATTGCAAGTGATCACTACTAACTCGAGTTATTGAGTGGTGACCATTTTTAGCCACACATTCAGTCACTTGTGCGTCGGCGTTGGCGGTGGCGTTGCAGCTTTGGTTAAAGTTTTGCCTGCTAGGTACTATCATGCACATATCTCAGTAACCACTTATGATATTGACTTGAAACTTTGTTCATGTCTTTAGGGGTGTCAAACAATCAAGTCAGATAACTCTTGTATAAATTTAGTACAAATTATGGCCCTAATGTTTACTTTGAAAATTTGGTTAAAGTTCTGCTGGCTAGGTACTATCATGCCCATATCTCAGTAACCACCTATGATAGTTATATTAAACTTAGCAACAGTGTCGACTCGAGGGGTACATTTTGTATCAAACAATTAATTTACCAAAATTAAATATATAGTGATTGATTTTGACTTGTGACATGCGCTACATTTTGTCATGAACAGAACAATCGTGACAATTTCAACTCACAAAGCACATTATTTCTGTGTTTTAAATTCATCAAGAGTCATGCATTGCAGCAGCTGCCAGACAGTTTAATTAAACTTAAAACTGGATGTGAAGACATAAGTAATTCGAAAAGTGAGTATTTCATTATGATACTGGTGAAAATAAAGCTTGTTTGATAAAACATAAAAGCAATACATGCACATGTATTTTCGTTTAAATGTGTGCAATACTTTAAAACCTAGTCTCAGGAAATGCTATGGTAGTCAGCAAAATACAAAATCTCTCTAAAATTATCTGAAACTTTTATTTGGACTATTTTACAAGCATACAATGTATTTCAAAAGACATTTATTTGAAATTTAATTTTTCGTTAAAGTTTAACAATGTAAAGACAGATCTCAATGCATACAATAAGTGATAGTTATAGGCTAGGAACTTTATATTCTGGGCATATCACAGAATGCATTTATGTACATGTATTGGGGATGTATAAAGGGAAGGTCTGCGGAAAAATCGAGACTGAAAGTCGAGATATTTTCCACGGAAGGTAGTGGACCTGCCCTTTATATTGCCCTAGTGCATAAAATGGGTTCTGTTATATTCCCATAGAATACCAAGTTTTTTATCCTGTAGCTGTTTTATCGACATAAAATATCACGTTTTCTATCTTGTAGCTGTTTATCGAATGGTGAAAAAAATACATTCAAGACAATTACTAACTTCCCTTTACCTTAATAAGCACCCCATCTAACCCACAACACACTTACACTGCTTACACCAGACAGGCTAATACTTCTATCAACACCTTAAAATTAAAGAACTGAAATTAATTGTGTTGACATTCAGCAAAGTTTGTATTTTGATTGAATCATTGTTCCCTTTTCTGCTTACTGATTTTGGCGGGTGCACATTATGGATATCTTTAATGTACTTACATGAGCTGGATGATCTTTTTATGCCCCCGAAGGGTGGCATATTAAAATCGCACCGTCTGTCCGTCTGTCCGTCCGTCTGTCCGTGCGTCCCCACTTACAAATTCGTGTCCGGACTGTAACTTTGTCATGCATTGAAGGATTTTAAAATAACTTGGCACACATGTCTAGCACATCAAGACGACGTGTCGCGTGCAAGACCCACATCCCTACCTCAAAGGTGAAGGTCACACTTGGAGTATGAAGGTTATGGAATCCTCTATATATGCACACATTCGTGTCCGGACTGTAACTTTGTCATGCTTGAAGGATTTTAAAATAACTAGGCACACATGTCTAGCACATCAAGACGACGTGGCCCCTGCCCAAGACCCACGTCCCTAGCTCAAAGGTCAAGGTCATACTTAGAGTTTGAAGGTATGGATTCCTCTATATATGCATATATGCACACATTCGTGTCCGGACTGTAACTTTGTCATGCATTAAAGGATTTTAAAATAACTTGGCACAAATGTCTAGCACATCAAGACGAGCCGCGTGTCGCGTGCAAGACCCAGGTCCCTAGCTCAAAGGTCAAGATCACCTTAGAGTTTGAAGGTAATGGATTCCTCTATATATGCATATATGCACACTTCGTGTCCCGACTGTAACTTTGTCATGCCTTGAAGGATTTTAAAATAATTGGCACACATGTCTAGCACATCAAGACGACGTGTCGCGCGCAAGACCCACATCCCTACCACAAAGGTCAAGGTCACACTTAGAGTTTATAGGTAATGGAATCCTGTATATATGCTACATTTGTGTCCGGACTATAACTTTTATTATGCTTTGAAGGATTTTAAAATAACTTGGCACAATGTCTAGCACATCAAGCGGATGTGTCGTGTGCAAGACCCAAGTCCCTACCTCAAAGGTCAAGGTCACCTTAGTGTTTAAAGTAATGGAATACTGTATGCTGATTACTCTGTCATGCATGGAAGGATTTTAAAATTACATAGCACTTTATTGAGCACATGGAGAGGACCAGACTGTGAGGCACCTCTTTCGGGGCTTCGTCCCTTGTGGGAGCTCTTGTTTGTTATAGTATTTAGGTCTTGTAGACGAAAATGAGGAAACAAAGGAAGACTTACTCTTACCTCTAATATGACATCAATCTGACCAACCTATTGCTGGGATGAGAAAAAAAAGTTCCTCTTATTTCTTTGATAAAATGATGCAATTATTTCGTTTTGTTTTCCTATTAACTCTTGTTAAGTTTCATTAAACTATGCAATTTGAAGGAATTTCCTTCAGTGCTCCGGACTGGATGTTACTAAGGCAGATAATTAAATACAGTCAAACTTGTATTAAGAGACCGCCCAAGGGAAAGGCCAAAACGGGTCGCTTAATAAAATGGTCTCTTATTACAAAGCATCACCGGGGACAGACACCGTTGTCCATAAAATCGTACTTATGTCACATGGTTATTTTCCAAAAGGCAAAATACATGTAGTTTGTACTTGAAAGTACCGAAAGTCAATAATACCCGACAAGTAAAACATGCAGACATAAGGATGGCCGATAATCCTTACCAGATTTGTAAACCTCCGTGCCTAATTGGGACGTCAAATGGCAACTTAAGTGGTTAGTTTCCATAGAAATGATCTGTTTGCACATAAATGGCCGCCTAATATGAACAAAAGACCGATAATTGGTCGTTAATTACTGGTCGCTGGTCGCGTTAGACAAAAGTCGCTTAATGCAATAGCAAAACAGTGTAAAGACGTTCGGGGTTTAAAGCGGTCGCTTAAAACAAAGGTCGCTTAATACACGTGGTCGCATGGGCAAGTTCGACTGTACTAGACAAGGTAGAGTTATGGTTCTTGGACATTGCACTTCTCCTGATTATGCTCTATCATTGTATGAAGTTTCAAGTAATTCCTTTGTAAACGTTTAGAGTTATTCTATTGACGAAGAATTGGGGCACAGACAGGGGGCACAGACAGACGGGCAAACGCATTTATTTCTATACGTAAGCCAAAGTTCCTTCTGGGGCATAATAATAGATCATATGAGTACCCAATCAGATTATTGAATTAATAGTTTTTAATAAGTGACAGGTGAAAACTGTACAATTTTGATCCAATAAACGACGGGCAGTTAGAAATCAGATCTGATATACCATGTGCCTCTGATAGGGTCAGATGCAAAGCAAAGTGTTGTTTTAATAGTTTTTAATTTGTGACGGATAAAAACCGTACACACAGTAATCACAGTACTTTGAGGAATGTCCACAAAAGAAATCAAAGCACTGAAGGCACTGAAGTTGTGTATTTCTTAAAATCAAAGAGGGTTTGATGAGCTGTCAGCTTTTTAAAACATAAATTTAAAACAAGCGTGCCATGTTGCAGACTGAACTGCAAATTGTTTTGCAAAGCAAATGTCGCAGATAACATAATTATTAACAGAATTCAGAAAAATGTCTTGTTTCAAAAGCAGAAGCAAATTATTCTTTTACAATATTAAGCAAGTATTTTTGTAGTTTGATAACTGACAGTTATCAAGTGATACTGCTTGTTGACTGGCAAATGATTGGTTTTCCAATGGAAGCATGCGTTTTTAGAGCGATGACATCATCATCGCTTTAAATTCACCCGACATTACAATATGATTCTCATGCCTCCGCATTTGTAGTAAAAAGTTCCACAAGTTTATACAAACCATTTGATAAAAACATGCATGAGAACTTGCCAAGACTCCTAACAGGCACAGGTTTAAGACAGACATGATTATGCAGATACAAGGGAATCCAGATACCAGGCCCTAGCTCTTTTACGAATAGACCCGTTGGTTCTTTCACATGCTTGGTGTATAGCACTGGAAAGTGTTTCTGAAATTTCCAGTGCCCCGCCTGGGATTCGACCCCGCGGAGGACCTCCGGATTGGTAGTCCAGACCATTAACCACTCGACCACCGCACCTAGACTATATAACCTCTGCGTTTTAAATCAGTACATCTGTAGATAGGTGGGAAAGGAGCGGATCAGTGGTCCAGTGGTAACGCACTGGAACAATGTAATCCAGGGATTGCAGGCTCAATCCCTAGCTCCTCCACTAACATAACTAATGTTTTTTTCATATGAGACCTAAAAACCGAGGTCCCATGTATCTTTGCTGTACACCAAGCATGTTAAAGAACCAGGGGTGTCTCTAGAATAGGACACGTTCTGTATCTTGCACTATCTCTGAAATCTAAAATAACTAAAACTCTTCTGGGGGTGTTGGTCATAAGGATACCAACGGTAAAACCTCGTACATACAAACATATGGGTTGGAAACACTGAAAAGCCATTTGCAATTTCAGGTACCCCGCTCGGAATTCGAACCAGAGACCCCTGGATTGGTAGTCCACATCATTAACTACTGGACCACTGAGTTGTTTTTTTACTCGTTTAATATGATTGAAAATGCATGGGCATCAAACATTAGGAGAAATAGCTTAAATTTATAGCAAAAATATTAAATGAAATGTGATGAATTAAATTAAAATACTTAAATAATTGCATAAAAAATATCAAACTGGTGAAACTATTAATATCATTAATATCATAATTTTTTCCTAGAAAAACTTGAAAATTCTTATTAAAGATATAAATGAGTAATTTCTTATTCTATTTTGAAATGAAAGCATCATTATTCAGTTATGGAGCCTGAACTATCTAAGGTTTAAGGAGATGAAATGACTAAGGGCTGAAACGCCTGTTACTAATTCAGTATTTGGATGGATGACCCACAAGAAGAGTCAAGTCAAGAGTAAGTTGGGTTTAAAAGTCGGCAGGATACAATTTGAAACAACAAATATAAGCAAGCTAATGCAAACCTTCTGAATTGACTGCACAGGTGTTGGCATATATAGTGTCAGGTATGTTACTGCTGGAGGAACCTGGAGAAAACCCACGGCCATCTCATATATACTGCCCAGGACAGGCCTTCTTAAATGTGTTATACTAATTCAGCCTTGTTTATCTGTATTTGTTAAGCATTTAGTCTGTGATTTACATGCCACGGTAACTGACCCCTGATTGGAAATAAATTTTTCTATTCTGTTCTGTACTAGAACCCTGTCCTGCATTGAAAAGCCGTGATCGATAGCAGGACTTGAACCCATGGCCCTCTGTCAATGAGAGGTTATAGTGATTTCAAGTCAGTTTGACCACTGAGCAGGTAGCAATAGGTTTCCCAGTTATCCAACAAAAACATGCAGTTCATGATTTGTTAGAAAATTAGGGTTCAGTAAAACTTCTCTTAGTTATCAAAGCACTTTTAAATTAATACTTAGAGAGCTATAAAGAGTATTATCTGTTCAACTTCAAAAAGAAGCATTCTTGACAATTCATGTACACATAGACGGATTTTACATTATTTCAGTTTTAGTTTTGTGAAAGTCTTTTCAAATTAATAACTGATGCCTACAATAAGAAAATACTGCATACAATTCAAAACACTGACTGCTAGCATTATGTAACCTTGAGTATGAATTTTCCATTTCTCATGAAGCTAATTGGCTGTGTTAATTGGATAGTTTATATGTTCAGTTGTTCTTTAAATTCATTAATGTTTAAAAACACCTAAATATTTGATATCTGTCAGAAATAAAGTCTGAACTTGGTATTACCACTTTACCGGTACTATCAACCTGTGGCAAATTGAAAATCATGAAATTTCGCATAAAGTGTACTAGCTGTATTATTAAGACTACATTATACATGCTCATAATAGTAAGAATCTAAAAAAAGCAACTGTCTCAATGTATGATTCCCTGGCAAAAGTTTTAAATAAAAATTGAGAAATTTTGATTTTATTTTTTAGCTACACTTGTCTTTTTTTCTGACCAAGAAGCTTTGCAATTTAATATGTACAAATTAATATAGACTACCTTATACAGGGCATGAGAGACGGGAGGTTCACTGAAAAGAAACAGTCAGATGACCACATGATATTCCTGCTATTGATGTGTACTTAGGCTTACAGTGTTCTGTGTGGAAGTTGTATAACTGACCTGTTCCTTTAGGATGTTTCAAAAGTTTAGTGTCATGACTAAGTGTTAATTAAAATATTCATCATACAATGTAGCATGATTGCACACTATATACGGTTCATTAAAAACAGCTTTTAAATAAGATCATATTCATTCCTATTCATGTCTTACCTAGCTTTTATGGCTCAAAGAACTGTGTTACATAATTTGGTTTCCTGTTAAATGCAGGTGCCAGATAAGTACAGGTTTTAGGTCTGTATATATTACAGGAACAAGCAATTTTATTGCAAGGGAGTGTTAGTAAACTGCAGCAGTAAGTTAATTATCTCCCCACAAACAAAGTTTGGGGGTATATATGAGTCAGCTAGTCGATCGGTCGGTCGGTTGGTCAGTCGCAGTTTATATGTTGATCAGTCAGTCTGGCTGCTGATTTTGTGTCAGCTCCATAATGTCCTCAACCCCTTGAAGGATATTCTTAAATTTTGTCTATTTTTAGTAACAGTGACCTTGACCTTGACCCTAGTGACCCCAAATGCAATCCCAAGCTGCGTCTCTATGCAGGCTACCTATATACCAAGTTTCATTGCAATTGGTCACTCCTAACTAAAGTTTCCAAAAAACCTGTTTAATAAAACACTATTGATATTCTAGGTTCTCCGAATAGAATATATATTGATTTGTTAAAAGCACCAGGTTTTGTCAGCATTAATCATGGTCCAAGTATCGTCACCCGTTAGTTAAGGAAAAGGTATACCTTATAGAATATATCAAATATGTTCAAGGATTCTGCTGCAAATGTCTTTCTCTACGCGGAATGAAGAATAATTTAACTCTTAATTATATACGATGTATGAATTCTTACATTTATATACTGATGCGGTAATAAAAGTGAATTTTGAGAGTAAAATCACAGCTGGTGAAAATAAAAAGATTTCCTGTGTGTTCATTTCATTTATAATAATAAGTTTGCATGCTTCATCAACAGCGATATAAACCGCTCGGTTACATCGACCAAGTGACATTCTCTAAACTGTTCTAATCGGTACATTGTACGGATTGAAGATGTTCATGTTGTAGGAAATTTAGTGGTTCGTGCTATGGTTTCTGCTATACAAATTTATCAAATGTTAAAGCCTAAATGTTGTCTTATAGAAAATATGAAAACTGTTTGACACATTTAACATAGATTCCTATAGAATAATAATCATGTATGATATCACTTTTAAGTTGATGTTCATAACAGGTGGTTGTTTTCTTTAAATGTTACTATGACAATTTGATACGTGATTTACATAATTCACGTCATCATTGTCAGAAGAAAAAAGTTAGTGGTAAAAATTCTTAAGTTAAAGCTTAAACTGTCACATTTACTTCACGTGCAACATGCCATTGATGATTTGTACATGTAACACCAGAACCAATCAAATGCTGTCTCATCTACATGTACGTGAAATTTCATGACTGGTTGTACACCTTCCTTAACTTAAGTATAGATTATATTATAAATTCCGCGGTTTCAGTGTACAGAGTAGTCTAGGACCAGACAACAACTTACAACTATGGCACTTTACCATGTTATGCAGCTTGGAGTTTTGCTTCTTTTGCAGTTTCATACAGGTGAGAAATTTATTTATTTAGTCTCGCTCTTTATATTGAGAATATGTTTTACTCTTTTTTTTAAATTTTACTTCTCGTTCTCATCACAAATATTCTATCGAATGAATTTTCTGGAATGTTTTGAATGTGTGTACCACTTCTGTTTTTAGAGGAGAAACTTAGTTTTGTTTTGTTTCAAGCTTTCAGAATGTGGGTAAATTTATATCGTTTAAAATCTTAAAAGTGAGGTTCCGCTTTGATCTCTTTGAATACTATCCTACAACATTTAATTTGTTATTGGAAATCTTATTATAGAAATGACATTTGTCAGTACTTGTTGCTTTATTTTTCACCATGATATTTATTATTTTACCGTCAAATGACTATTCAGTAATGATGTAATTGTACAGTGCATTTTGCCTTTGATCGTTAAACTAAAACTTTTCTCCTCGATTTTTAGTCCTTGCAAGTTTTTTTCCTATCATTTCATAGATTACATGTTCCGATCCTCATATAAAAAGAAACATTGCTATTGATAAGCAGATAAGCGATCTGCGGTTCTTTATAAAATACACCAAATTTGAAAATACCATTAAATTATCATCACAAGTTAAAAAAGTATTAAAGTTTTCAAAGTTTACAGCGTGCTAAAGTTTAAATATTACCGTAACAAATGTTTATCAAATTATTCTCTTTTTCTCAAATTTGTTATACCTTACTGGAAATAAAACAAGACTCTGAATAAATAACAATATAATCACAGACATTGGCGTAAGATGCATGGCAATGTTTTTCGATAGCTCATTGAATCATGACTAAAATAGTTAGACTGGGCTGATATTTCAAACTGATACATGTGTACCACTTACCTTTCTTCAATAATAAATAACGTGTTAAACCCAACACTATTCAATTAAAAATAAGACGAATTTTGATGCAAAGCATCAAAAGCGCCACGCACGTTTTTGAAGCATGACTTAAAGGAAGCAGATGCATTTCAGAATGTATTAGTAACCTGTGCAAATATAAGGCTAAATATTGTGGAAAAGAATATACTGCATGCCATTATAATGCGCAAAGTTTGGATAGCCTCGATGAAAGTTTCCTTAAATGACCGGCTTAATACCTCTTATAAATCGCACACGGTATTTTGACCCCTAAAGTAACTATCAGGTTGACTGCATTGTGCCAGGGATGGTATATAAAATCCTGATTCAGGCTGTGTTTTATCGACAGAATTCTCATCACTACTGATGAATCTAGACTGTTAGGTACAGGGCAGTATTAATCTTATCAATTACCTGCTAAGTGGTCAGTGGTCAGCTTCACACAGCATGAGAGCAATAAATTACCCATTTGGAATTCTCCTAAGATGTTGATCAGTAAACATGTGAGCAGAAAATTAAAAAAGAAATCTTTGATATTGTGCAGATTGTTAATGCATGTTACAACTCAACTGAATTTTCATTTTTATGTTAATGTTAAATGTTTATTTCTGTTACAATTAAAGCATTTAACCCTTACCCTGCTAGCTGCAAATGGTCCTGCCTTTGTAACCAGTGTGGATCATGATCAGCCTGCACATCCATGCAGTCTAATCATGATCTACACTGTTCGATACTAGGTCAATGCATTTTCACTGAATACCTCGGTAAATAATGAATGGTTCTGTCCAAATTGATAGGTGGAAGAGTAAATTTTAGAATAAACAGGGTTATAAAAGAAAAACATGTAAAGACATACTTTCCATTGATAAATCTGATATATTCTTAATACATGTTTTGTATATATTAAATATTCATTGAATTTTATATATGGACTCTCTTGTTGATCAAATAAGAAACATCTGGGCTGACATCATTGAAAACAAAGCATGAAAGAAATAGAGGTCAAGTCTCGATAATGTTGACATATCCAGCAGAGGTGCTAATAGCTTATACTGTTACCTTCACAGAATTCTGTCATTAAATTACGCAGTGGATTTTGCGTTTGTTGTTTTGTGCGCGCACTCAAGCAGACAAAATCCACGTGATTAATTCTGTCTTTACTATTGGTCAGTTGTTAGCGATGCTTTACATAACTTTCATTATGTTAAGGCCCTCTGTATTGCATAGTTGGGTGAACGTTCTTTTTACAATGTCTACAATATACTTAAACAATGTAGTAATTTAAATGGGTTTTCATTGATTATTCACATTGTCGCCATATGCATTTAAACTTCTAAATGTTTAAAGTTAGCAAAACAACTTCCGAGACTTTTTTCTGAGCTTTGAAGAATCTGGTCGTAAGGTCCGTAAACAAAGCTATAAAAAAACGTAGCATTCAAGTTTGTGGAAAAGTTATTAAATATGTCCAAAGTTTTGAAATAAATGTCGGAGACGTATGTATTTGGTATCGTATTGTTTGTAATCAGTTAATACAATTTATTGATTAATTACAGGCTTTTTATTTAAACATAATACATAGTTTTTATTTACAATAATAATGTTGGCTGCTCCGTATTCGATTATGCAACCCCATGGTACAAAATTGAAACCTATTCAATACTGGCACCGCGTTCCTACGCGGCGCCAATTAAATGAAGCATCCGTTCTGAGGGACAAAAGTGTTATAAAATAATTATAAAAATATTATATACATAGAGCTTGTCTGTAAATTGTGTCATGTATAACAATATGTTCTGTGTTCTTCTTACTTTAAAACACTGTAGATGAATTCCTTTCAATCGTTTTTGTGTGATGTCTTCACAAAAAGACATTTCAGAAAATGTTTGTATCTATGGCAGTATTATTTAACAAACAAACGATACAAGTACTTGTTATTAAATAACAACGTCATAATGCTTTGTGAAAATGACAAGCAGCATCTTTCCTTGTAATGTAAATATCCTTTAGTATATCCTATACGAATATCCTATAGGAATTTAAAAATCTATTTCAATTTAAGCATTATAAAAAAAGCATTTATAAAACAAATGGTTTTGTTTGATAGTACTTCATACAGTCATATACTTATTAAATGAATGTTTCTTGCAAAACATAAACAGTCTTTTTTTGTGACTAATTAGCCTCATGATTGAGTGTTGAGTCCAGCTTGTAATAAATGTACCAATTCACATTGTGTTGTGTGGCGGCGGTTAGAATACAGCCATCTCTGTCATGTATTATAGTATACATAAGCTTTGTTCCGGTATGGTTTAGAGTAGTACAGTTAGATATCTGTTACTTGCGCAACCTTTTTGGGATTATTTATTGTTGCGGCGGCTGTGTGGTCTAAAGCCCTAAATCACTGCTAGACGATGTCGCCATATGGTACGATCCTTGCATCTACGTGTAAAACATTTATTAAAAAAAAACACTAGTTTTTTTAATTACTTTTAAAAGTAAAAGCGAGTCACATGCAATACATCAGGGTATTTTTATTAGTTTTATTTATTTTGTTTGAAAGTTATTTAAGTTAAATGGGTTTTCCCTGAGTCATTTTTAAAATTGTAAATTACTGTTTGAAGTGCCAATCGCAATTACAAGAACGATTTATTTTGGCAATTACAAGAACGATTTATTTTGGTGTTTAGATGTAATAGAAACATAACCAAACTAGTTTCACCGTTCGGCTCGTCCGTGATATCATAAAATACAGCCACTGATGAGGCGAGCGGCGATATATATTTGAACTCTTGCTAATCCGGCATTTGCCGAAATTTTTCCTGCTTCTGACCCTCTTTGTCAAAATTTGAAAGTTTTTTTTCTTTTCGTCCTACTTGAAAGTTATTCTTGGTATTTTATTTGATCAAAGCAATCATTGTTTTATAAACACATCTTTTTAATCATAATATAGTACATCCATTTTGAAGAGTTATTTATCTTACTGTATCATTTTTCAGGCATTGCATTCCTAGATAATACGACGGCATCAACTCGTATAAAAAGAGAGGTAAAATTGACTTATTACTGTGTATGATCTATAACCCTGATATTTAGACAGACAGACAGACAGACAGACAGACAGACAGACAGACAGACAATATCTTCTATTGTAATAGCCATGGTATAACAACATATTAAGATTGAAATAATACAGCATGCGTGGACAATACTCATTAAGCATGTCAGATATATCAATACTATTCTATTGTAGAGACTTGTGTACTGATTAAGTGCACATTTCGGTGTTACGGGTGGGGACAGTAACAATGAGTACTAGATCGATTCTACACAAATTCTTTCAGAAACGTATCGTACACAAAATTAAAAAAAAAATGTAAACAAAACTTCGATCGAGAGTATACTGGTGTGAGACTTAATTATTTCTTTAAAAACACTTTCTGTGGGAATTATCGTTTAAACTTTTCAAATAATCTTTTTGACGACAAATTTCTCAATTTCAGATAAAACCGATTGATCATGATATTCTTTAAAAATAACTGTCATTATGTAAATAGTACATTTAAACGCAAGGAAGCCAATGCACACTGAAAATTTATTATATTAAAATACTAGAAAGCTACTTAGCATTTATAGGATAGCAAATAAGCGTAATTGTTTCTTTCCATATAAATAAAAAGATATACATTAAATTGCTTGAAACGAATCTGCAATCTCTATCCAGAATCATCGTTCCTGTTCCTCTATGACTATTACCTCAGTCAATGTCTGAAACTAATTCTACGTTTCCATACGTTGCAGCTTTGCTTTTTCTCCGCGAATAATCCACCCATGTAAAAACCAAACCGTATTTTCATTCTGTTATTTTTTACATGTAATATATACTAAACTCATTGAAAGCAAAAGTTACAGCAAAACAAGATTATATGTTTTGTTTCAATCTGTTAATTAGAGAGTTGATACACCAAACATTTTTTATATCAATTTTCAATTTATATTTTATCAAAAGTGGATTATATTGCTGTCATATAATCTACGTACATTTATATTTATGCCAAGTCATTTTTCAGTCATCGTGCGAGGCCAGATTCCTCGACAATTATGGATCAGAACATTCTGCGTGCATAGCAGCATCGTCTAGCCTCACAGAGTCAGGTACATCCAAAATAATATTTTAAATTCTTATTCATACACTTGTCGGTTACGACATTGATGTTATTTCAGCCTTGATAAGTGTGTTGGCTGATCATGGTTTGATATGGTCACAATCCGCTAGCAGGAGTAAGGTTATATCCTTTTTCAAGGTTGGCTCAATAAATAGGTATTTTAAAATTTACGACTTAAATAATTAATACCAACTCTATTTTTTACTTTTAAAATATCACTTCATTGCTCTATAACACTCATTCAAGCGCTCTGTAAATTTTGCAAACTGTCAATAAACTGTAATGTATGTCTGTATCAATAAAATACTCCAATGCTCTAATGTTTGTAAAAATATTGTCAGTTAGACCAGTTGATGTATTGTCTGTTTTATCCATTAAGTAAATGTTCGTTTTCGAATGCATTCGTAGCGCGTTCCGACTGTTTAAAGTTAGATAGGAATAAGGAGTACGACGTTTCTTATCATAAAGACTCTATGACTTTTAAGGAGTATCTGCGGCAGATAAGCAAGTGATTCTTGATGTCCATAACCAACATAGAAGAACAGTGTCTCCTAATGCTACAAATATGTTGAAGTTGGTAGGTACAAATGCTCTCTTAAACCGTGCTTGCCTATAACAATATAATTCTATGCTAAATATATGAGTATAAATATCTGTATAATTGTATTTATACTTATGCCTTTGAAGGTATGCATAATAATGACACGGTATGTGCCTAAACCTATGAAAAAGTGTAAATGTCTTTGTGTATGTGCCTATAAAGTGCTGCATGCCTTTACCTATGTGTACGAGTATAACATAGTGTATAGCAGTGCTCTCTGTTTTCCAAAGAATTTGTTAATGGTGCAAATTACGGATAAGATGTGTTGGTTGTCTAATATGTGGAGTGGATAGCATGTGCGCAAATTAAATTTTCATGTTTTGTTTTAAATTTTATCAATATTTCTATTTCAGTCGTGGGATGATGGCATTGCTCAAATAGCACAGGGATGGGCTAGTACATGTCCGAGTTTGCATGATGCTGGTGCTCAGAGAAAAGACTATGGTATGTTTCTTTTTGTTTCAAGAATAATTGCAATCTGTAGCCAAATCAGAAAGATATGCTTTTGAGGTACGTGCAGTAAAAGTAATTGTATTTGAAGTATTCTTCTTTTCGTGTCCATGCCCATTACTTTTTTGTTTCTATTATGAAGCTATATTTAAAATTTCTCGTTTTTGTAGTATAAAGATGTGTTAAACACTTCCTTGATTTGAAGTTTCAAGCTGTATTAACTATTCTGTCGTTTTTGTAGTATCGGTAAATTAAATATTTTTTGTAGTACTTAGCTACTAGTATATTTAATAATTTCTTGTTTAAGTAGTATCAAACTATATATATCCGGTCAACAAAAAACATTCTTGGCGAAAGATGAAATACGTGAAGTAAGTGCTTACCACAGAACAATCAGTTCCCCAAGTATAAGAAAATGCATCAGACATAGTACTTTCGTTAAAGGATAACACAACATATACATAATGTAAACACAGCACAAAGAACAGAGCAAACACACGTATTTAGATAGATAATAGTTTGAGTCCGAGGTTGTCAGTTTCCCGTAATATTGGGTGCACGTAACTGGGAAGGCTATAAGCATTATCTGAAGAACTGGAGTGTATTTGTAACGTGGCACATGTGCATATATATAAGCTGCGATAGTAGACGGAAATGTCGATAGTTTGTTGGTTGTTATTTCAAATATAACTCTTTTCTTACTAGCCATCAACCACACAAGTTTATCCGATTTATTGAGTATCTTGAACAACTAGATGTGCAATTTAATAACAAAAATTTAAACAGAAAGAAAAACACAAAATGTTTCAAAACACGGTTGATTCATAACACCATGATTGTATAAAATACAGTTCTTGCAATTTCTTGTGCATACATGTACTTACGAAATATGAAAATATCTTAAATATTTTTCAGATAAAGTTAGAAGTTACTGTACTTGTTAGTAGTAGTAGTAGTAGTAGTAGTTGTTGTTGTTATAGTAGTAGTGCTAAATTACAACTTATGTTATTTTCATGTAATCGGATAAGAGACGACATTTACTAAGTAACATCTAACATTAATCGAAGCTGCCGCAATAGTTATGTCAATTTATTCCGTCCTCTTCATATCTGTTCGAAACATGCTGTCTTTTGTAGAGCGTTATGAAACTCTTGGTCAGAACATGGGAGGTGGCTACAGCAGCTGGACAAGTGTTATCAATGGCTGGGCAAGTGAAGTCCAATACTACAGTTACGAAAACAATAACAGTACTGTAGCGGGTGAAGCAGTCGGACACTACACTCAGGTAGGTTTTCACATGTATCGCACATTTAACATATTGTATGTAATCACAGAAAAACAAAAATCAGAAATTAAAAAGCGACTGGTTACGTAACATGTATCTTGTGTCGTAAGACAACGTCCTTTTTCAAAAACATTCAATGGACCGAAAAATTAGTAGATATCCCAATTTTTATTTAAAAGAATTGTTTTTACAGTTGTTTATAGAATCAGAAGCAGACTTCTCTACCCTACTTTATGTTTCTTGCCGCAATTAAAGGGGCACCCTCTACATCTAGCAGATCATGATATTCCCTAAGATTTAGAATGTGTTCAATGAACATAAAATGATATATAAATATAATTCTAAAGAACAACTTATATATCGAAAATGTCTCATTTTAGCACAAATAATCAACACGAAGACCATCTTTAATAAATTGCTATCAGCCCATTAATTGTACACCACAAATTTACTTAGATTGAATGTTTTAGGGTACTGCGATATATTTTAAAACGCGTCATTTAAACATTTATTTACAACTCTCTAATATAGTTGTAGAATTTATCAGTATGTTTTTTTGGAGAAAGGTTCGATATTGCTTTGATGAACCATTTCGTAATTGTGTAATCTACATTGCTGGGAAAGTGTCTAAGAACAATACTCATTAGTTCTAGGTTGCAATTTATGCTTGTACCGTTTAGATGTCGTTTGAGCCTAGCTTTCTATAAAAATAAATTGACATTTTTATGGTGGAAATCCTACAGTTACTGGAGGCTCAAACGATTCTTTTTACCCAATTTACGCTCACCTCCTTGACTGACATTGTAGAAAAATACAATGTTGCTTCTTCTTGTATTAGGTTGTGTGGGCTGATACGTTTAAGATTGGCTGTGGATATGCTAAATGTGGCACAGCAAAATACTATGTCTGCAACTATGGCCCAGCGTAAGATATTCTTGTTGCATTTCATAAATGTTTTCCTAGCATCCTTTCCTTTTTGTCTGGGATACTCTTGAACCGAGAGTCCGTCTGCCTACAGTAACCGCCTATATGCAACGAAGGACCGGTGTTACGTTCAAATCTACTGTAGACTGAGTAACATATTCCTGGATGACCGGAGCGTACCTTTAAGTCTTTAGCGGCTCCTTAAAGAGTTCGGTTTAGAGATTTGCTATTCTCAACATTTAATACCCAGTGGTATATAGTGTCGGATATGTAACCCGGAAATTTCAGCTTTCAGACCAGAAAATCGATGAGCATATACTCAGTCTTCGCCTAGTATGTATCAAAAGCTTATTTAAAAAATACTTTTGAAATGATTAGAAACAAATACAACTTCAAATAAAAAAGAAAACATATTTTTCTCCTGCTAAATAATGAAAAATGTTTCTCATGAAACATATGGATATTTATCCATAGAATGTATAGTTTGTAATGTAATCTATTTCTTTGCACATTTTATTTTGACAAAATGAGTTTAAAAAAATAATCCCCTGTTTTTTAAATTCATTTTCAAAGAAAAAGAATAAGGCCTTCATGCAAATAATTTAAATGAAATTTGAAAATTAATGTAATGATTTTATTGAATCAAGGCATTACTAAATTGTTTGCTTTACTATTACTGTGTTTTTCATCCCTAAAAGGGGGCATATATAAATCGCACTGTCCATCTGTCTGTCCGTCTATGTCCGTCATTCCATTCTTTTTTCGTGTCTGTAACTTTGTCATGCATGAAGGAATTTTCAAATCGTATGGCACAAATGTTTAACCCATGAAGACGACGGTTGCGTGCAAGACCCATGCCCCTACCTTAAAGGCTAAGTTCACACTTCGGGTTTAAAGGTAACAAAATCCGGTATAAATGCACACATTCATGCACAGAATTTTAAAAAAATTGTTGAGCACGCGCAAGTTCAACCTCCGTACCTGGAAGGTCAATGCCAAACTTAGAGATCAGAGGTTTTAGAATCCTGTATATATGCACATGTTTATATGCAGATTGTAACTCTGTAATTCATCGAATGATTTTAAAATGAATTGGAAAAAATGTTCAGGACATGGAGATGTAAAGTGTTGAGCGCAAGTACCGGGTCCACAACTTAAATGTCAAGGTCACGGACTGTGGGAAACCGCTTTGGGGGCATTCGTCACGTATGAGGGAAAGCTCTTGTTTTCATTTCTGTTCTAGATATGTCTTGTAATTAATAGCGCTTTCAATTGTTATGTTGATACCGTTTTCCGTTTCATTACGTGTAGAGGGAATTACGCTGGTCAGAAGCCATATGTCTCCGGAAACACGTGTGCAGACTGTTCTAGCTCTAGTAACAATGGACTGTGTGGTATAAATACTTCTTTATACCCCCCGAACACAAAGTGTTAGGGGGGTATACTGGATTCAGCTTGTATGTCCGTCTGTCCGTCTATCCGTCCGTCTGTCCATCCGTCCGTCTGCCTGTAGACGGAATCTTGTGGACGCTAAATCTCCAAAACCCCAGATCAGAATTTGATGATACTTCACACAAGTGATAAGTACAATACCTAGTTGTGCATGGTCCATGTTTCGGGTCTCTAGGTCAAAGGTCAAGGTCAGAGGGGCTCGGGATGGTAAAATCTTGTGGACGCTATATCTACAAAACCCCTGGTCAGAATTTAATTATACTTCTTAGAAGTGATAAGCACCATGCCTAGTTGTGCATGGTCCATGTTTCGGGTCACTAGATCAAAGGTCACAGGCGCTCGAGATAGTAAGATCTTGTGCGCTTTTAATCTCCAAGCCCGCTGGTCAAAATTTAATTATATTTCACAGAAGCCTTAAATTGTGCAGGTCCAATAATCAAAGCATCAGATATTACATATATTTTAAATACTGGGTCAGTGGGGTGTTCGGGGGGTATTCATCACCTTCAGTGATAGTTTTAGTTTGTTTTGGTATTTAACGCCCGTTTCGATAGAATGTCTTTAATACAATCGGACAGATACTACAAAAGACCAGTACTTGGCCCTTATCTCTTGAGAAAAGCTGTAAACATTCTCAGAGATGCGATGGGAAATAGGGCTCATATCCGTCACTCTCAATCAATGAAATGTTACAGCAGTTTAAAGTAAGCGACTCTAACCTCTCGATCACTGAGGCAAATATCATTAAGTCAAATGTAAAACACATAATGTGGTGTTATTATTTTCTTTGAATCTGTAAAATGATAAATAACATTCACTGTCTAACTAAATTTTAAAATAAAACTGAGCTTTTAATGCTTGTAGTATGTATTAAAAGTATATGATTAGAATTTGGCCATGTAACAGATTTGTTTGAAACTTTAACATCTGATCATTTACACTCATTAATGTTCACTTAGCGCTTAATTCAAGTAAGATTTTTATTGGAGGTATTTTTAAAATTTGATTACCCTATCCTGGTTGCCCAAAATTTGATACACGTACTTTGCCTAAGGAAAGATATAAATATAAGACCTATTGTATTATGTTTGTGAAATATTTGCATAAAAAATTATATATTTAGATATAATTCATTAGAAATTCAAGTTTGGAAAGATATTATTACCTCCCTTTACCTATATTGGGTGCGCATGCAAGATAGATTGCAAATAAATGAATTCAGAAGCTACACGTAGGTTTAAAACTTGCATTTTGGTTCAGAATGTTGAAATATCTGTATATCTATTCAATTCAAATGTAAAAGTAGAAATTATATTGAAATAAAAAAGAAATACTCAACGTTTTGAATACTTTCATATTAAAGGGGATTTATAACAGTTTTTTTTTATAAAAGTTAATAAAATGTAAATTTCTGATAGGGATATAACTCTATGTAATGGGTCTTTTTGTTCATTAAATAAATCTCTAACAGAATATACAAAAAGTAAAAATTGTCATAAAATGTTGCTTAAAAGTAATTGACCACCTTTAACGTTTTGTTATAATATTTTATTATAGTTTACGAATATATACAGTATTTTAATAATATGCTTCACTTATTAAATTTTTCACTTATTTATAAAACCGTTTTAACGCACATGCTGCCATGCGTAAATCATACGTGTAAAAATGTTTCTTAACTCGATACCACCAATTTCTGAACTGTATATTAATCTAAAATGACGACAACTTTATTTGAGTTTTATAATTCACTTATTTTCAGACTGCGGAGGAATGGACTGTTACAGTGATGGAAAACGCGAATTCGACCGGAACCAATGCACGTGTACATGCAAATATGGTCTGATAGGAGACGACTGCCATGGTATGTATACCAAGGTGTATAAATAACCTTGCCAAATTTGCAGAGAAACCCACATTATATATTCACCAATGCCAAAAACAATTTATCAAAAAAAGAAAAATAAGTTCTATAGCTTTACAAAAAGTAGTGAAATGTTTAATGTTTATCATCTTCCGTGCAGTAATTACAAGACCTACACTTTGGTACATAATTCCCGGAACAGAATGATTTAGACATGTTTTATATAGATTATTGTTTTGGTAACAGTGCATATATACATGCCTTTTTCAGTTGATTGTGCCAATGTGAAAGATGCATCTTACTGTCCATCTTACCCAACCATTTGTACTTGGCCTAATTACAAATACTCCTGTCCTTACAAATGCGGCTTTTGCACAGGTAAGAGATTAATTGTATTTGTCATAATGTGTATCATTATAGTTATGTGGATTTCTTACATTAAAAACAATAAAATAGCATACAAATTTATTCAAATTAAAAGTTCGGGAAATAAAAATAGCGCAAGTATACATTTTTCTTTCATTTCACCTGGTGCAAGTAATATTTCTTAAAATTACATGTTCAAGCGATATGAGTAATATTTCTTAATTTTTGTCTAGTTTGTGCACATAAAGTTTGATAACAACTTTCTACTAGTTCTGATTCCAGACTATTTGAAAAATAATAAAAGCAAACCGTCTTATTTCAGCTTGATTACCAAATTTGAGAATGAAAGAAGAAGAAATTATCTCGACGGTTATGTTTGATTTGTTCGGAAAAATAAAACATGAGATAATTTGATAGTCTTTGTATTGTTTTATCCTGTTATATAAATGTCAGCATTTATCACAGCTACTCTTCACGGGTATATCTATGTACTGAAAATGTTGTCTGCTTCAGATTTGAGGCAAGCAAGGGAATCTTGTTCTTCATTGAATTATGTATCTGTTGTGACTCTACATTTCATATTTCTTCAACTTTTACAGACAAATAACATTCCTGAAAAGCGGATACGTATATATAGGGATCCAAATGAAACCAAACTGAAAATACGAAAATTACTCCCATCAACACAGTGTAATATATATAAAATGATACTGCACAGCATCACAGAACAATGCGTACATGATGTTCTATAAAAATCAAGCAGATTTTGTTAGTTGAACTACTACAACTACTACTACTGCCACTGCCACTGCTATTGCTGCTGCTACTGCTCCTGATGCTGCTGCTGCTACTGCTGCTGCTACTGCTACTGCTGCTGCTCTGCATCTGCTGCTACTGGTTAACTGCATCGCAAGAAGAGTGACCCTGCTCTGTTTTATCAGGACACAATTGTCTCAGGGACAGGAAGTTTTAACAACATTTTGGATTAACATGTAATTTAAAATATCATATTTGATTGGTACCGCTGGTACTTTTGTACAATTCACACGAATTTGTGCAAACAAGTTGTTTGTAGTTAATTGCAAAAGAGAAGAATATGCCGATTAATTGAAAAAACATTAAAATATACAAATTTATTCATATTAAAAGTTCGAGAAATAAAAATTGCACAAGTATACATTTTTCGTTTATTTCACCTGGTGCAAGTAATATTCCTTGTTCAAGCAATATGAGTAATATTTCTTAATTTTTGTCTAGTTTGTGCAAATGTAGTTTGATAACAATTTTCTACTAGCCCTGTTTCCGGACTATTTAAAAAAAAAGCAAACCGTTTTCTTTCAGTTTAATTACCAAATTTGAGAATGAAAGAAGAAGAAATTTTCTCGTCGGTTTATGTTTAATTTTGTCGGAAAAATAAAACATCCGATAAGTTGATAGTCTTTGTAATGTTTTATCCTGTTATACACAGTAAATGTCAGCTACTCGTCACGGGTATATCTATGTCCTGAAGATATTTTCTGCTTCAGATTTGAGGCAAGCAAGGAATCTTATTCTTCATCGAATTCTGTATCTGTTGTGACTCTACATTTCATATGTCTTCATCAACTTTCATAGACGAATAATAACATTCACGAAAAGCGGATAAGTATATATAGGGATCCAAATGAAACCAAACTGAAAATACGAAAATGACTCCCTCAATACAGTGTGATATATATCAAATGTTACTACACAGCATCACAGAACAATGCGTACATGATGTTCTATAAACATCAAGCAGATTTTGTTGATTGCACTACTGCAACTACTACTTCTGCTACTGCCACTGCTACTGCTCCTGCTATTGATGCTGCTGCTACTACTACTGCTGCTGCTGCTGCTACTACTTCTATTGCTACTTTAAGAGATTTGTCAGTTATCCAGGCCCAGTGTTTATAAAACTTGTTTTGTCCTCAACTGTGTTTCATGCTTAGGTTTTAGATTAATATTTTATGGTGACTTTTAACAAAATCTCAATAAAAGTGTGTCGATCAAGTTTTCAATTAATACTTATAATAACCTATAAACTATATTTTTTTCTTTTTTAATGAAAAAGTGATAGAAGATAAAATCGTTTGGTGCTCAAAATCAGCTGTGCACGAAAGAAGTTTTATAAGAACAGGGCCTGATCTCGAATATAGTAATCGCTATTCATCTTAAAATGCTGGTTCATTGGAATTAACGTCACTGCTCAGAATTATTAAAAATCAAAGCGCTGATGGTACTGATTTTGTGTGTGTCTCAAATCATTGTGCCAGGTGAGCTAAAAGCAGAATACATGAATGGGAAGACCTGTTTCATCCAACATCTATTAGGACCCATTTAACATGCCAGCAATTAAACCACAATATATTTCACATTAATGAGGCTAAGGACTGTACCATGTGACACAGATTGCTCTTAAACCAGGTGCTAAATGAGGCAGGGTTTTACTGTATTAAAGGAATATTATTAAAGGAAAGAAACAAATTTAAACAGTTTATGAGAAAATATATCTTTATTTAAAAATAAACTTTGAAAAATGCATTTAGGTCATACTCTGTGAGCATATGTATACGACCAGACAAAAACGAGCCTTGATGTAAAAAATGAGATTGTGTACTAAAGGATTACAACAGTTAGTACTAAATCTAAAATATATAGTATATTTCAAGTACCAGTTGAAGTTACTGTTCATTATAAAGTTCTATAAGTTTTGTTGCAAATGGCCTAGTTGTTTTCATTTATCTGATGTTTCAAGTGCAATGCTCATGATAGATGAGGAAAGGCAGGGGCTGATAAGAAAAGCTTTAAATGAGCACTCCATGTGTAACACAATTAGGTAGCCGAGTATAAGGATGTTTAGCAAATATTTTCTGTGTTCTGTCTTTGATCAAGCATTTTCCACAATGACTTCGTATGTGCTCTGTGTGTTACATGCAAAGAGGTTAGCCCAGCTACTAGCCAACTCAATGTTACAAGATTGTAGATGGTGCAGTCTGTAACACTATTGCACTGACATTTATGCTGGGTTCAACATCTAGGAAAAGCTCTGCCTCTGACCCAGATACACAAATTCCTTCAACAACAGCAGTTCTGGAAATATTGGGAAGCTGACTTTTCTGTAAATTACATCCTTTTGCCCGAACAATAAAAGGTGTCAGTCTCAACTACCAGGCACATTTTATCAGACGTATAATAGACTGGCGTTGTTGAACGAATATCATTTTATATTGTGTTGCCCATATAACAGGTGTATAAAATTGAAATACCTAAGCAATTGCTCGTGGAATAGTCTGCCAAACATTAACTCACTAATGTCATCTAAAAGTAGAAAATGAATGTTTAATCTTGCAAAATTTATTAAGGAAGCTTTACAAATACGCAAAAATACTCATTGTCTTCTGATCGCACATGTCTGTATGTACTGATATGTTCTTTATTATTTGTTGGTATGTTCACTTTCATGTATATATTGACTTTGCAATAAATTGTTCTCTTACGTTTGTAAATGGCCAAAGGCAAATTTATTGCTGATTGCTAATAAACTTGATTGATTGATTTATTGTTGAACAGTGCATGTTTTTAGCACCATGGTATTTAAGCAATTAACGGTAAAATGAATATCTTTACAATGTTGATAAAAATTAGTAGTAAATTGGCACGAATTTAACATTTATCACGTAAGTGATATAACATTTAATGAGTAACGGATTTTTCTAAAGGACATGCTACCACGAGACGCTTAAAAAATTAGTGCAATTTATGTGTTCGTCATTTAATCATTTACACTTCTAACTTAAATTGAATAAATGAATGCATTTTGCGTTTTATCAGCTTTCCAATTATATAAAACATGCTAAAATGTGTTTCGTTTTATTAAAATTAAGGTATACCGGTATCGGAAATCGGCTTTTAGGCCCGTTGAAAAAGGAACAAGTTAATTTTTAAATAATTTTCGGCAACTTCGCCGATTTAATCTTTATTTTTTATGCTGGGACACATTTCTGAGGTCCAATCTTGGTGTTTGATACACACTAATTCTTGGAAGTATGAAAAATATAAAACATGGGTTAAACTATATATTATCGTCAAGTTTCTGCAGTATATCGACCGGTGACTGGTGGACCTCGATGGCTCGAACCATCGATCCCTCGAACTAAAATCGACGGTCCCTTCGAGTTCGAGCGAACGAAGTTTAACTGTACAAATAAACATTTGAGAACTTACATTATCTGGAAAATAAAATAAATTAGGTCACCAATAAAAATCAATTAAAATTCTTAATAAGATTTTATATTAATTTCCGCAAAATCTAGTACTTTGCAATTTCAATTATTAAAAACTTTGAAAGTCTTAATAAATAAGGGAAAATAGAAACTATCTGTAATGAAAGTTTAAGAACATTATTCCAAGGTACTGTGTAGCCAGTTGACAGCGCTGTTTGATACAGCATAATTAATGATTAAGCCTATGTAAAAACAAGTGACCCCAGGGCGGGGTCAATTGACTCAGGGGTAATAATTTGAACAATCTTGGTAGAGATCCTCTAGGTTATGAGACATGTTTAATAATCTTCTTCTCTGAAATCACAAGGCCTTTAACGTAGATATTTAACATGTCTCATAACCTAGAGGAAGAGTCAATTTTGACCTTGGGGTCATAATTTGAACAATGTTGGTAGAGGTGCACTTAATAATGCCACATGCCAAATATCTAAGCCTTAGGCCTTCCTGTTTTTGAAAAGATTTTTAAAGTTTTTCCTTTCTGTTTCCATGGCGACTAAAGTTGCATAGAATGGAATTATTTGAACAACTATGAAAGGGCTTCATGCAAGGAACATCCCCGCCAAATTATATCATCATCCACCTAGTGGTTTCAGAGGAGATGTAGTTGGAAGGAAAATGTTAATGGGCGTACAATGTACGCCGTACGGAATGCGATAGACCTGATAGCTCACTCTGGCACTTTGTGCCAGGTGAGCTAAAACAAGTAGCGCTAGGGCCCATGGGTCATAATTTGAACGATCTTG
The DNA here is from genome assembly GCA_022818135.1 of Saxidomus purpurata. Lineage (NCBI taxonomy): Eukaryota > Metazoa > Mollusca > Bivalvia > Venerida > Veneridae > Saxidomus > Saxidomus purpurata. Next base: position 14,041,015 of record JAFMSR010000015.1, read on the forward strand.
GTAGAGGTACACTAGGTACTGCCACATGCTAGATATCTAAGCTCTATGCTTTGTTGCTATAAACTGTCAAAACCAAATTTTACAGCCTCTGCTGTTGCTATTAACAAAATAAAGACCATTAAAAACCGCCTCTTTTCTTAGCAAACAAAAAAGTTGTTATACAGACACAGATTGAGCTTAAAGTTAGATTACCCTTCAAAATTTCCAAATTGAGTTATGATCAAGAACGAAGCTAAAACATGTAAAAAAATAATTAGACAAATTTATATCTCTTACAAAATTATGTAAATTAAAATGTACATAAAAGAAAGGATTGAATATCTATTTGACTAGGATAGTCAAAAAAGATTTTAACTGATTTTTTCTATATTCAATGGGAATAAAAAAGTGATACAGATATATTTCTGTTAAATTTTTGGCAATGTTTATATTTAAAGTAGTATAAATCAGTGACTAATGTCTTTTTGAAAATTATGATGGTCACTTTAAAGGGTAATATCACTTTAAGCAGCAGTCAATATCATAATATATTCAGAACATTCAATTAAGAGCTATAAAAATCGTTTACAGTCCTGGGAGTCTAACTTCTTTGACTCTGAAGGCAAACTAATTTCACAAGTGGAAAGAGCAAATCTTATTAGAATGCATGAATATTCAGGCGGATCATGACCCAAAATTTTCCCCCTTTGATCATTTAAAGTCCCCGTAGCTTGTTTACAGTCCCGGTAGTCTAACTATTTCGACTCCGAAGGCAAAAGGCTGATATTTCATAATTGTTCACCTTGTCATGCTTTGACAGTAAAAATGGATCAAATCGTTCAGCCGAATTCATTAGACTACAGTCCTGGCTGACCCTGGGATATCTCCCGTCTGACTATGGGATATCACCATGACAGACGTAGGTTGCAGACAGACAGATGTAGATACAAGGGAATCAAGGTACCAGACCCTAGCCCTTTTACAATTAGACCCCTTGGTTCTTTTATATGGCCCAAAATGTGCATCTCTATAAAGCCATATTCATTTGTAACCTCTTCATAGTCTTCGGCAACTTTTGATTACTCTTGGTAACCTTTGGTGACCATCATCTATACAATCTATTCAATTCAATTCAATTCAATTCAATATACTTTATTTAACGACGGTTACACAATAAACAATTTCAACATCATTTATCTCACTTGCGGCCGTCAACAATATGATTAAAGAAAACATTTACACACAATCAAGCATTCTTAACACATTTAAACAATGGTATATACAATGTATATATATATAAAAAGAAAAATTAAAGAAGACGAACGCTGTGAGCGAGTTGCCTGTATTACTTCATATAACCATTCTTTTTATAATCATGGTTGTTTTCCAAGAAGATAGTTTCTGTAGTGTTTGCGAAACGTGTATAATTATCTATTGTTTTCAACTGTCACATTCTGGTACTGTAATCAAGAGGCTTTCGATTTTATCCACATTCCTAAACTAACATTTTGGTTACTTTAGTGAATACTAAACAAGTTACAGCCCGGACACGAAAAAATGCAAGGACGGACACACGGATGGGCGAACAGACAGACGGTGCGATTTTAATCAACACACAAAAGCAAACACGAATGAATGAATGAATGAATGAACATACTTGCTTTTATCCTGTTTTTAACCCTACTTATATCGTCTTTTCTGAAAAACGGATTGAATATGTCCATATCTGCAGGACATGTATTTTAAGGTTTTAGGTTTTTAGATTTTGCACCTTTATTTTCTCACACTCTAACCGGGTGGACTGAGTAGCTCTGGAAACCTGACAATTCTTTATTTTTTAAATCACCCTAATGGGGCTATAAATTATATAATGTTTCAGCATTGAACGTTAGCCATTAAAGTAGAAGGAGAAACATATTGCGGCCGAAACGTTTGGCTTCAGATCAAAACAAAACCATCTCAAAATTTGTTAAAGGCCCAATTAAGATTCATGTGTTTGTATACTATACTAGCAAAATAACCATATATTTCGTGCATCAAAATGTGCAGGAAAATTAGTAGAGGCTTTCTGTAGTGACTGTTTGAAAATAAAAAGTTGTTTACCAATGTTTACCAATGGACATTTAATATGTAGAAAACACCAAAACGTTTTATTTCAAATATCATTTCTCAAAATTGATTAAGGGGAGTAGTGATTTAGAGGTTAAGGTGTCTGCCGCTCATTCCGGAGGTTGCGGGTTCGAGCTCAACCAGGGTCACGACCGTACTGCCAAATATGACACCAGAACTGGTTCTTCCAGGAAGCCCACTCGAGAGTGACTCGATAAGCTTCAAACTTTTCACAATCGAGCTAAAATGAATAGTGTAAACTAAAATTGATCACTATCATGTGCACAATAATGATAGCCATTCAGATGTTGTTTTTTTTGACAGTTCTACTTTCACTTTCATTTTTATGTTTTTCCCGCATTTTAAAACATGCATATTTTGCTTAAATTTCTCGATTACCTAGATAGTTATATTATAAACAGTACTAGTCTAACTATTTCGACTTCGAAGGCAAACCGATATTACAGACTGATATTTCTTAATTGTTCACCATAACCATCATAACGGTTTGACAGTAAAACAAATCAGATCTATAAAATGGCTCAAAACGTTCAGCCGAATGAATTAGGCTGATACAGTAGTACATTAAACTACTGCTTTATTAAAATCAGCTGATACACTGGCCGGTGTATATATCGGCTCCGTTGCATATTTCTCATTTCTGTAAATTTTGACACGCAAAATTGGGTCACCAAAACCGGAGGTGTTCACGATCCTTCATGAAGCATTCATCACAGAGGAGTTCCGATTGACTATATTCGTCCGCAAGGGAAATGTGATTACGTAATCAAAACAGTATGCATCCGCATAAAATATAGTTTTATAGTGTTTTCATGTCAAACACAATTGTTGTGTTCAATATTTATTTATGTTTTATTCAAGATATTTTTGAACTTTTGCTTAATTGAGCCTGTGTAACAGTTGTAGAGCTGTGTTCAAACCGTTCGAAAATTGTAAGGTACTTCGGTTGTAAAATAAGAGGATGCTTGTCTTGAAATACGGCCTATAATTTTGAGTGACTGACGTCACACACAAATAAAAACAACAAGATGTGAAAATCTATATATAGAAATTAACAAAAGTACCAATAATGCGCTAGTCTTAAGCAACATAAATATATCGTATGCCCCAAAATAAACATGTTTGTGTTAAACACACATTAAGATACACAAACGCTATAACGTATTTGATTGCCCAACAAACATACGTAAATGCTGATGATAAATGAGATATACAGGTAGCAGTACTATAAGGGGATGTACCCTAAATGTATAATTTGTACGACAGTATAAAATCACAACTCGCAAAATTTACCTATTCGGGAAAAGAACACACACACGTAGTAGCGATGGCTTCATAGTAATAGTGCAATTCGTAAAACACATTTCAAAATTCAAAAGTGAAACCGGATCCCAATATATTTAATAGACGTAAGAAGAAAATAACATGAAAATCAATCATATTTCTAGCGATAAAAGTTACGTGGAACGGTTAGAAAAGTTGAATGAATAATATAATATTTAAGAACGCGCAAATTATTTTAGTGGGTAGGGTACATGTTTTAATATTTTTCATTACATCAAACATTTTTATCCTAGTTGGGATGCCAGAATGTTGTAGAATACTTACAATAGTAGTTCATGTAAATAAAATTTGAAATTAGTGCATTACAATGAAGAACGGATACATTTTGACATATTGTTTTGCTCGTTGACGAACAAAGACTGTGTGGCAGATTCAGAATAAAGGAACTAAATCATAGTAAACACCACTGATATCAAACTCTTGTTTCATTTTTCTGTACGAGATACTTTAGAAAATATCTGTAAAATCATGTGGGGTATCTTGCAGTAAAATTTTGAATGTTTAAATTATTTTAAATGGCTTGGTAAACAGACATTTTTACAACACTGTATGTCGATAATGGTGTTAACTATGTTTTATATACTTTTCTTCCACTGATTCTGCCCAATAGTCTTTGTTAGTTCACGAGCAAGAAAATGTTTCAAAATGTATCTGTTCTTCATGCTAATTCACTTATTTATAGTTTTCTTACATGAATTATTAGTGTCAGTATACTACAATATTATGACATCCCAACCAAATAAAACACATCTTATATTAAAAGAAACAAAATGAAAATTTAAAAAACATGCACCTCACCCACTAAAGAAAATAGTGTTTCCCTGAGACTTGAATTGCAAATTTTTATAAAACACTAATTAAAACATCATCGAGCACAAAAATTCCGTGTGTCTAAAAGTAGATGTGTTTAAATTAGTATATCAACTGAGTGCATGACCCACTTAGCTGGATAGTTTAACTTACATTCCAGTTTGACCAATTTGATTATTGTCATGTTAAGTCGAATTAAAATGTACCGACTTACTTTTTAGGCAATGGTCAAATATTTTCAGAAGCGAATGCGTAATTGCAGTGCACAAAACCTAAAAGACAAACACATTGAACTAACCAACGTAAAAAGTAAATATACAAATCACAAAAATGAGAAAGAGGCACAGCTATATACAATTCACAATGTTTGTAATACATGTACACATAAGTGTATCATACACTAAAAGTAACACAAGTACAATTACAAAAAGTACAAACACCGAATTTCTATAATTATGAAACTACTGAATTACAAAAGGGGCGTTAATTTTAGCTCAGTGTAATCACTGGATGTGTCGGTAAAAATTAGGACATGTATCGACTGAATCTTTCGAAATTACTTGGCTGTCAGAAATGTCGGTTGAAGTAATTTTGAGTAAGCAAAAATAATTTATTTATTTGATGTACAATATCGTAAAGCGCGTATTTTCCGCGGTCAAAAATTTCTGCGTTTTGCCCACAAAAAGGGAAGCAAAAACATCTGCGTTTTTTATTTCTGCGTTTCCGGTTCCCAAGGAAGAGAAATTTCGTTCAAAGAGTAGGATGATGGCCTCAGACTATAGTTATTTTACTATATGTTCTATGTAAACATTATGCAGTGTAAAATTTAAGTGCACTGTATGTGTTGTTTAACTGGATATCTGGATACATGTAAGTACGTTTCTTGTATTTTTGTACACTATTTACGTGTTTCGTAATTTTTGAGAGTGGCAGTGAATTTTTGAACAGTCTGTCAGTCAGTATACAAAGTGAGGCAGGTTTCATTCTGTTTCCATAGTCAATAGTTAAGCGAATTTTGTACAGGTTATTTCCAAAGTTAGGTAACTTTAGATTTTTCTTTGATTTTTTTTTTTGGTAAGAATCTTGACATTCGCAGACAAATCGTGATAAGTAGGGCAAATAGTGCGCCGAAAATAAAAATCCATTTTTGATTGGTTCGAGTTTAAAAGCCCACTCCTGTTCAGTGTAGTCAGTGTATTTGTTTTTACACTGCACATGGTATTTTCTATAGGTATATCTTGTAAGACTATAGAAACTTGATTTAGTATACATGTTGTAACAAGGTGATATCTCTCAAAATAGCTAGTTAAGACAATTAGACTTTACTGTTGAGATAAGCTGTTTACGGTGTGTTTTGTTAACACTTTTAGATGGTATTTAGTGCACAGGTATATAAATTGACACTGTCAACAGTTATTTCCAGTGTAAATGCAATTTAGTCTCTAAGAACAGAAGAAAGAAGTGTTTCCTTCAATTCTTATCCTTTCCTTTGTACTAACCACTGGCACACACTGTATCGGCAAAACGCAACGGCTCCAATTTAACGATGCTGCTCCGACTAGCGTAACGACAAGGCTCCAACTACACATGGCCTACTTCATAAACAAAACACACGTGAGTATAACAGAATCGTGTATTTTTTACAGTTATTCGCAAATTCTGATGAAATGAATACTCTTACGGAATGCCCACACCTGTCCTGCATGACCGTAGCTTGTCGGCTTTTTCAGACATCCGTGCGTGTGAAAGTAATGCAAGTTGAATGCTGAGGATTCAACGGCAAACAGTGCGAAAACAGACCAAAATGCATGGATTTTGCACAAAATTAGCGAAGTTAAGGTGTTTAGGATAAAATAAATGCACTGACATGTAACTTTCGGTCAAATCTCGTAAGATTATACTCGTAGTTTACCGATCTGGTATTTCTATGGGCAAAAATCTACCTTTTCAGCAATACAACGATTCAGAATCCAATTTAGGATACAACGAAGCAGTTCCAATTCGTTTTTCACCAACCATTTTCAAAGACGTTTTAGAACAATTGCAGTTATAAAAGAATCTCTTATCGAAAAATCTCACGTGTTTATGCCATCTTGTCCCTCCTCATTGTAAAATAAGCATAGAACATTTATATAAAATCCATGCATTTTGGTCTGTTTTCGCACTGTTTGCCGTTGAATCTTCAGCATTCAACTTGCATTACTTTCACACGCACGGATGTCTGAAAAAGCCGACAAGCTACGAAGCTGTGAAATATTCACGCTCTGCAAATATACGCTATAATAAGCAGGGGTTTGCTTATAAATACTGTCAATTAAATCGGTGTTCCAGATTTCAAGTATTCATCGCCGTTGAACGACTGAAGCCGTCTATTTAGTAAATAGATTTCACTTTTGAGTGATATACCGGTTAGTATATCACTGTGGGGAGTGTAGATGCGTAGTAATCTAATCACGAAGGCCGAAGGCCTGAGTGATTAATTACGAAGCATCTACACGACACACAGTGATATACTAACCGGTATATCACTCAAAAGTGAAATCTATTTCCATTCTAACACGTTAATCTAAACAAAAAAATGTTCGATGGGGTACTATTTGCTGCGCTTTCATGAAGTCGCTGTCTTGAAACTTTTAGTTTTCCGTGCATTCCTTGCATTTCGTGAAATTTTGGCTGTTCTTTTTTACTCCTCAAATAAAACGCTATTCGTCTTATTTTTGTTGTTTCTGATATTGCTTGCGATACCGGAAGTGTAGAAAATTTTACTACGATTTGTTTTACATCACGTGAATTCATTTACAACAATACCAATCCAAGCGTATTAGCGCATGCACACACGTAGATATTGTGTGAAAATTACACAGGAGGGAATTTCAGCAGTCAAAAATAGTTCCGGACGCCTAGCGTGATATACTTAATAGTTTTATCACGCTCAAATCCTTCTTTGTGTATATAGGAGAAATTTCCAATAGTGTTAGAATAAATATTGAATTACCGCAGGTGATCTGACAGGTACTAATCCACCAGAGATACCTGACAGTGACGTCATATTGTGTTTACACTTTCCAATTGTGTTTATGTTTCCAATATTTACCTTTATATTGTATTAGATTATGATCCTGTTTTCTTACGTATGTATGCATGAAAACGTAGCCCAGAGAATAAAGGCGCTGTGGTAGTAACCGAAAGGTACCGAGTTCGAAACCTGCCAGCGGAACCTTTTTCCTTCACGGTATTTTTTTTCAATTGTATCCTTATCTTGATTTTCTCGTGCACTAGGAGCTGACTGGGACAGTGATACAGAGACAGTTGACAATGACAGTGAGACAGACACATGTTGCATGAACATTTGCTATATTATATAACAAAATAAATGATTGATAAAAATAGAGCAGAAAAACAAACAAAAAACATATTAAAACATTTTTTTCCCCAAAAAAAGAAAGCAAATGTTAACAGACCTTTCCAAATATATAAATTTTGCCCCCAAAAAAGAAAACATAAATATATCTCGCCGACCACAGTTTCGAACTAGCATCGCCTGCGTGACAAACAGACAGCACATCCACGGACCAACCTTACTTTGAACTCTCAATTGTAGGGACACTTTCTATCTGTCAAAGTTACATTCGTTTTGGGATATACCATGCTTATTTATAGTTTGTTGACAAAATGACGTCACTGTCAAAAATTGTTGGTGGATTAGTATATATCACACCACGTGATTTTTGCTTGTAAACAAATACGATCAGTTGACCTATATTCACGGTGTAGAGATAGATTTTCCCACGCTGTCAATTAGGAAGTAAGTCAAAACTTTATTTTGCTGGTTCAATATTTTTGAATCTCGGAAGTTCGGTAATAATAATTTTTTAAGAGAATAAAGGCAATTTTTATAGTTTTGAGTATTAGAAGTTTACGCCTGATTATATAGTATTTGAGGCCTGGATATTCGTTCCAGTGAGAATTGTTTTGAGACACTGTTCATACTATTTGCAGGTTCTATAGTATATATACTGAAGCGAAAAAGAAACGCAGGGTAACAAAATATGTAATAATATCAAAACGGCTATGTGTAGAAGTATGAAAATCGGTCAGATAATTATCTCGGTCACTGTGCTCATCGACCTAAAATCACTCAAAACCAGATTAAATAGTACATGTAAGTGCATGATATCACTACTTCTACATATAGCCGTTTTGATAGTATTACATATTTTGTTACCCTGCGTTTCTTTTTCGCTTCAGTATATATTTAGGTGTATCTCAAATTTCTTTTGTATATTTTTGTCCTGAGTACACATTATCGACACTCTTTGGTACAAATATACATTGTATAACCCCATCATGGCAACTTCTAAATCTGAAGATACTTCAGATGGAACAAAGCTTAATATGGATGACATACTTGAGTTTATAGACGAAAAGTATCTACTTATCCCTAAAAAATGCTACTGACTCATCTACAGCATCCCTTACTTCATCAAGTATAGCAACACCACAGTCTGACGTGAAACCCAAAACGCCTCTTACAAAACCTCCTCCATTACCACCATTACCAATATTACCCACAACTTTTCCTGGGCTGAATCCCTTGCCAAACCCAGTTAGCAAGCCTGGACTCCGCATCAGCACCAATGTGAGCATGCCTGGACCAAGTATAGGCACCCCTTTATTCACATCCACACCACTAGCCACATTACCCCACCCATCTGTAGCAATACCAAACCCTCCAGTGCTACCAAAAAATGCCTTGTTTTTCAGGTGATGAACTAGTACCTAAGGGAGAGGTACCATTTGTTGTTTGGCGTTATGAGGTAGAATGTCTGTTAACCAATCCTGAACTTAACAGATCACATATATTACAGTTAATCAGAGGATCATTGCGAGGAACAGCAAGAATTATGATCATACCACTTGGTCAGAATGCTACAGTTGTTAATATTCTTGCAAAACTTGATACTATGTTTTCTGAAGCTTCTACCAAGGAAGATTTATTGACACAGTTTTTCAATTCTTCCCAGAACCCTTCAGAATCAGTCACTTCCTATGCCTGTAGATTGGAAACCCTTATACAAGCTATTATAGACAAAGGCCAACTCCCTGGCTTGGCTCGCAATGACATCCTACGTCATAAATTTTGGACCGGTCTTAGCTCTGACATGCTGCGTCTCCAGACCCGGCACAAATATGACTCTCTGGATGATTATAACTTGTTACTTCGGGAAATCAGAAAAGTTGAGAAAGAAATTTCTTATACACCATTTCTGCCCAATACTTCTTTCAAGTCTAGTACAGCTGCCAAGCTGCCAGCAGCAAAGCATGTCCCTCTTTCTGCTGAAACTTCTTTTGAACAGCAACTTTCCTCTCTGGAAAATAAAATGGAGACTAGACTATCCAGTATGGAATCAAAATTAACTTCTTTTCAAGAAAAAGTTGATAAAAAAATTGATTCAAAATTTGACATGATTTTGCAGAAACTTGATGGTAAAGACAGTCAGAAGTCCAGAAATTTTACATCAGGCAACAAAGACCGTCAGAGAAACAACAACTATAACAACAACAACAACAGAAATAATAACAACAATAACAGAAATGGTAGCAACACAAACTATAACCCTCCTCCGCCTTCTCAGGGTCGTTCAAATCCTGATACACCACAACCTGTAGGTCGAGGGAGAGGTCAATCCAGTTACCGTGGAAACCAAAATAGAAACCGCAGTTACTATGGCAACCAGTCAAACTGACAACCTCCTCTGTCATGGGCGGAACAGGGGAAGGTGTAGAAAATGCCCATTCAGAAGCTTTTGTAAATAGACTCATTGGTTCTGCAAATGAGAACAATGTTTCTGTTAACGGAAAATCTTTTAAATGTTTACTTGACTCCGGTTCTATGGTGTCTACTATGAGCCATTCTGCTTTTCAGTCTTTAAACCCCAAGGTTTCTTTACATTCTTTGGATTCTCTGGGACTAACATTGTCAGTGGCAGATGGTTCTACCCTGAAATACTGTGGCTATATTGAAGCAACAGTTTGTGTACCATTTTTATCATCTTTTAATCTTGACATACCTGTTCTGGTCATACCAGATAATAATTTTAACCATTGTTGTCCAGTTATTATTGGGACAAATGTACTTCGTCGTTGTAGAGTATTTTTAGATGAAATGCCAGAAGAAGAGACTATACCTACCGAATGGCAATTGGCCATGGACAGTCTTGGTTCCAATACCTATTCCGTCAAGGTATGTGGAAAGAAGAATATTACAGTTGCACCTTTTGAGAGTGTTACCATTAATGGAATGGTCAGGAACTTTGATCAGTCTGTATCTTCAGTAGTTACTGAGAGCCCTGATGTTTTCCAAGGGTACACAGTCTGTCCACGTGTAGTTAAATTACACAACACTTCTTCTGTAAAAATACCAGTCAGAATCTGTAACATCACTGCAAAAACTTTGACTTTTAAGCCCAAATCTGATATTTGTACTATTTCAGAGGCCAAGGTCATTGATGACATTTCCTCTTACGTTTCTCAGGATATCACTTCAGAGTTACCTCTGAAAGACATTTCAGTGGATACATCCAACTTGACACCTGAGCAAACACTGCGTTTTTATCAGGTTTTAGGGAAATGGAAAGAAATTTTTTGTACTTCCACCAAGGATATTGGCAAAACTAATTTGACCAAACATAAAATTATCTTGGAAGATGAGATTCCTTTCAAGGAACCCTACTGTCGTATACCCCCTGCATTATATGAAGAGGTACGGCAACATGTAAAAGAAATGTTAGATGATAACATCATTAGGGAATCTGACTCGCCATTTTCTTCAAATGTTGTTTTAGTCAGAAAATCTAATGGAGCCCTCAGATTCTGTATTGACTGGCGAAAACTAAACAACAAAACCCGCAAAGATGCATATATGTTACCCCGATTTGATGATACAATTGATGTTTTGACAGGTTCCAAGTATTTTTCTAAAATAGACCTCCATTCTGCATATTGGCAAATTGAAGTTGAAGAGTCAGACAAGCCAAAAACAGCATTTTCAGTTGGTAATTTAGGTTTTTATGAATGGAACCGTATGGGATTCGGACTCACCAATGCCCCGGGTACTTTCCAACGCCGTATGGAAAAATGTATGGGAGACATGCATCTAAGAGAGTGTCTCATATTTTTAGATGACATTTTGATATTTTCAGCCACTTTTGAAGAGATATTTCTAGATTAGAGTCTGTATTTCAGAGACGTAGTGATCACAACTTGCGGGTTAAGCCATCAAAATGTGAATTTTTTAAGACATCAGTTACATATTTAGGACATGTAGTTTCAGATCAGGGCATTGCTACAGACCCCAACAAACTTTCTGCTGTTCAAGAATGGCCTGTCCCAACAAACATTAAGACCCTTAGGCAATTTCTTGGTTTTACAGGCTATTACCGGAAGTTTGTACCCCGGTATGCCCAAATTGTTCAACCACTCAATAACCTTTTGCAAGGTCATGTTCTAAACAGAAAGTCCACCAAGTCTAAAAAGAAGGCCAAAATTCCTGCAAAGTGGTATTGGGGTGAAGAACAACAGGTGGCATTTGAAACTATCAGGCAGAAACTTGTATCACCTCCAGTCCTAGGCTATGCTGATTATTCTTTGCCATTCATTTTGCACACAGATGCAAGTTCAATTGGTTTAGGCTCGGTTCTTCTCCAAGTCCAAGATGGCAAAGAACGTGTTATTGCTTATGCAAGCCGTGGTCTTAGGCCCAGTGAACGCAAATATCCAGCACACAAATTAGAAAATTTAGCCCTGAAATGGAGTGTGACTGACAAATTTCATGATTATTTGTATGGCAATGAATTTGTAGTCAAAACCGACAGCAACCCCCTGACCTATGTTACCACCACTGCAAAGTTAGATGCCACACAGCACAGATGGCTGGCTGAACTTTCTAACTATAACTTCACCATAGAATATCGCAGTGGCAAACAGAACATAGATGCCGACGGCCTTTCCAGACGGTATATATTTAACGACGAACTTAAGGCAATCTACCAAGCAGCTGTTATTTCTGCTCCTGTATTGAACAGTTCTTCAGGTTCTGCAGCTCCTCATGTGGCCAATGAGGAGATGGAAGTATCTGAACCCATGGCTAACATTGATTGGTCCAAGGAGCAAAGTAACGACCCCACTCTTTCACAAGTTGTTGACATCATTCGTAGCGGTTTCCTGCAAGGAGGGAAGAAAACCCGCTCAGAATCACCTGCTGTACAGAAGTACCTCAGAGAAGCACCCAGGCTTGACATTCATGAGGGTATTCTGTTCAGAACCGCTACTTTAGATGGCCAACAGGTGAAACAGCTAGTCCTTCCAGAGTCTCACAGGAAGATTGCTTTACAAGGCATCCACAATGATGCAGGGCACCAGGGAAAAGAAAAGACTCTGTGGTTAGCCAAACAAAGGTTTTATTGGCCAGGTATGGAGAGGGAAATCCATAATTGGGTAGAGCAATGCAACCGCTGCATTAGAAGAAAGGTTCCAACTAACCAGCCTTTCGCAGAACTCAAACCCGTCCATACTACCAGACCCATGGAGTTGGTATCCATAGACTTCTTGAAGCTCGAACCCAGTAAAGGTGGTATTGAGAATATTCTTGTTATAGTAGACCATTTTACCCGTTTTGCACAAGCCATTCCTTGTCGAAACCAGACTGCTACTACCATTGCAAAGGCACTATATGAAGGGTATTTTCGGTACTACGGGTTCCCAGAGCAACTGCATAGTGATCAAGGTCGTAACTTTCTTAGTCGCACCATACAAGATCTATGCAGGATTGCTGGCATAAAGAAGTCGAGGACCACTCCGTACCATGCCATGGGGAATGGAGGAGCTGAACGCTGGAATCAGACTCTCCTCAAGATGCTAGGAACACTTGAAAACCATCAGAAAGCTGATTGGAAGTCCTACATCGCTTCCCTGGTACAGGTTTATAACGCTACAAAGAACGACGCTACAGGATATGCCCCTCACTTTCTTATGTTCGGTTGGCACCCACGACTACCTGTTGGTGCATATTTGGGTACAGACCCTTCTGAAGAACATATTGGGAGTCACACCTCATATGCCTCTAAACTTCATCAGCGCCTTCAGTTTGCATACCGCCAGGCTGCTAAGGAAGCTAGTAAGGTGTCCGCCAAGAACAAGTCCCAGTATGACCAGAAAGTGAAGCATGCCCGACTGGATATTGGTGACAAAGTACTGTTATGTAAAGTTGGTTTAAAGGGAACCAGTAAGCTGGCAGATAGATGGGACCAGGAACCCTATTTAGTCCTTTCCATGCCCAATCCAGATATTCCGGTGTACAGAGTACAGCAAGAAAACAAGATGGGCCCAATCAAGACTTTACATCGGAATATGCTGTTGCCCTACACCAGGAACCAACCCACTGAAGACCTGTCTACTTCTAAAACCAGTCCTCGCAAGAGAACTGCAAACAAATCTAGAAGTACAGCTCTTTCTACCAATCCACCTGGTAACAGTACTCACCAATCCGATAGTTCCAGTTGTTCTGATTCCGAAGGGAACAGTGATAGAACCAGATTGTATATTCCTCCACCATTGAGAACCAGGAGAGATCACTTCCCTCAGCAGAAGAATAAACCCCCCTCTACTCTTCTATCTAATACCGAACCCTCTTTTAGGTTTCCTCCTTTATTTTCAGGAACTTCACAGGTCCTGGAACCTGATCAAAGTAGGCAACCGAGAAGTTCAGTACAGAGTTACAGGGATTATTCTTCAAGACCCCACACTATATTAGAGACAACTCAGTTCCAACCTACAGTAGAGTTACCTACGAGTATCACGCAAGCACACTCGGATACACACAATACCTTCTCAATGCCTCCACCTCCTAGCCCTCGCCCCGTTAGGCGTCGAGCTCCACCTCAAAGATATGGCGAGTGGGTAACTCCTGTACAAGCTGAAACTAACCCAGATTACGAGATATTCTTTGTGTAATGGCTACTTTAGTCATATATGATTTTATCAGTCTTATTATATGATTATTCTGAACGTATTTCTTTGCAGCAATTTATTCAGTCAGGAATTAATCATATCTGACATAATTTGACCTTTTCAGGATCTTGTATGTTTCCTGAGATAAAATATAGGCACAGTGCATAAACAGTGTCAAATGTAGCCTTGCCAGTATTAAGCCGAAAGGGACATTTTAGCATTTTTAATTGTTTTTAGTCAATATAAATTACAACCAAGATTTCGTTTTTAATTGTGCTTATTTTGCAGTTTTCGCATTGTCAGTTCAGAGAGTAAATACGGTATTGATACGTTTGTACTGATACATAGGCAATGTGATACAAAACATTGAATTTTTATGAAATAACTGAAATGTTACCCGTTGCGTGAAAGCATGATCTAATAAATCCAAGGTTTGCTAAATCTTGAACGCAATGTTTTGGTACATGCAAAGTACGGGAAAATATTATCTCAGACGAATAATTCGGACGAGTTAATCGTTGTCGTCATTGCATTTTTATGCAGCGATTATTTGTGTTTTAAGTACAGGTTTCTGTAACTTGGAAATGTCAGGAGCCATTTCCTTAAAGGGAGGGAATGTGTAACCCTGGTATTAATTCGTCTGCTATGCGTATGTGTCGTCCATGTTGTATTGTCCGTAGTCACCTAACTGTATTGTGTCGTCTGTATATACCTAACTGTGTATTATTTCTATTGTTGGTTACGCAAGAGACGTCAGCGTGAGTTAAGAGGTCGTATGAATGTGCTCACTAAAACTCCTCGTGAATGACCCCTGTTCTATTCCCGCCTTTCCATTCTTTATCCTGGACACTTCTTCTTCTATTGCCTTAGGTATAAGATGTGCTTCAGAGTATCATCATACAGAAATACTGTAAGCGAATAGATATCTACGTATTTAGTATCTAAATACTTCAAGGAGTTGATCCTGGTAAGGTTTTAGATTGTTTTCATATTCCTTAACTGTGATAATTTGATATAATCTAAATTAGTGAATTTAATGTAATTTGGAATTGTATAACGAATATTGAACTATTTGTAATTATTCCTTCTTATTTGTTTTAGGCTTTATTTCCATGTCTGTAATAAATACAGCGAATGCGGTCATACATTGAGTTAGTGTTTCTTATACACCACAACCCCCGGTTACATACATTTTACGTTGATTAGTCCAATGTATTTGTCTTTTAGGTATTGTGCAATGCAATTACGCTTACGCTTCTGAAAATTTTAACACTGTCTTAAAAGTAAGTCGGTACTTCATTTTAATTCGGCTTAATATGACAATAACCAAATTGGTCAAACTGAAATATACTCAAGATAGAAAAATGGTTTCCGCTCAATAACTTGAGTTAGGAGTGACCAATTTTAATGAAAATTGGTGTGTATGGAGCTTGCCTGGAGAGGAAGTTTTGGGTCACTGGGTCAAGGTCACTAGGGTCAATGTCACTGTTACTAAAAATAGATTTTTATGTTGTTTAGTTTTTAGATTGTTTTAGCAAAAAAATATTTTCGGGGGTCAAGGTCACTAGGGTCAAGGTCTAAGTCACTGTTACTAAAAATAGATTTTTAAGTTTTAAGATTGTTTGAAGCTGAAAAAAATTGACCAGTTTCAATTTCTACCAGTAACCTCCATTGTATATTAAAAAATTATAAACAAAAAACGTCACGTCTGCAATATGCAGCGTGTGACGTACGGCAGCAACTTACATAATACAGTATAACAAAAAGAATCTGATAACAAGATGCAATGGTTTTCAAAAAATTAATAAGTAACAAATGCAGACTGGTATACAGTATATTGATAATCCCTTTTCTGTTATACAATGCAAAAAATGGGAAGATTCTAAAAGTATATAAATGTGAGCGTTTTCAGAGATATTCTCTGTATATACCAGTAAACATTTGTTGTTTACCAGTAAACTCGAGCAGTAACTTCACTCCGGTTACTTTTTAAACATTGTGGACAGGATTACTTGCATTAAACCATTGAATCAAGTGGAAAGGTTTTTAGTAACGTATAGAGAACTGTTGTTGAAGAACCCAGGTAATGCATTAGGCAATGTAATAATGATCTATATAAATAGTATGCCATATGGCACATTTATTGACATCCCAAGCCCCACGAAAAACTTACCTGTTCTGAATAGCTCAATCTAAGAGAAAAAGTTCCAGCAGCAGTAAACTAGGGGTTGACTGGCTTTTTTTCACTGTTAGCGGTCAAGGTTCATGTGTATGAATAATACCTTAAAATGACCGGAATCATGCAAGATCACTGATGTAAACAAGAAGTCACTGAATACATTCTGACATAAAAACTATCACAAAATGCACATTTAACAACTATTTCAGGTCTACCCTGGCCAAAAATGCCATTTATTCAAAAATTCAATAATATCCAGCCTCAAACAAAGACACTATTTTTCCTAAAACTTCTTCCGTATTGTGGTCAAACAAGGGCAAATAACTGTGATCTGATTCCTACTTAACCAAAGTATTTTGTTTGAACTCTCAGACATGACTTCTTGGGTATTCTAAACAAGTGTGCAAAGTTTGAACTTTAAATCATAAGTACTAATGAAGTTAAAGCCTGTTATCTAAAACCAGTATATTCAGCTATCAAGCCAGACTGCGGACTGTAGGAACTTTTTTATCTAGTAAAAGCAATCTGTTCAAGGTATCAAAGTCTTCAAGCAAATGCTTTCAAATCTTAACTGTGTAAATGTATTTTTTTTTACAAAATGTAACTTATACATAATATAAGTTACACGTTGCTCAATGAAAGGCTATAATCTAAAAAATAAAAACATTGATCATTTATATCCTAGGTCTACTAGTTCCATAGATATGGGGGAATAGAAAATGCCTCTATACAGCATTTAAGACAGCCAAATTATGAAAGCGGCATATGCTACTGGTGATCTAAAGTCTCTTATCTCAAATATTGTTTCAAGAGAACTTCTGGTACTGCAGTGATGCCATATTGAGTGTAATAGTTAATATGTGATATTATGAAGATAAATACGAGTGCAAATGCAAGAGAAACTGAATATAGGCACCAACATGCAGGAATGCAATGCCGAGAACAGGCCCATCAATGCATATCTGTGAAGAAATAAAAACTTTACAGAAAATGCAAATCCCGCCTTGCATCCAATGTGCATCCGTTTAACGGTGGTTTAGTGGAGATAGCAAAAGATTGCCGGAAATTCAACGTTTATCTTTCCAGAGAAGCATCCCATTCCCTCGGTCAAATACGTACAAAGAAAATGTGGAATATAAAAACAAACCCTGCGAAATACTGGTATATGTAAATTTTAAGCACAACCTACTATCAAAGGACTTGAACACTTCAGAACATCTTCAATACAAGGAAACACATTATACCTAGTCAATCACAGGCGTTGACTTACTTGAACCCTGTCAATCAATATCCATGGGCCATAATACAGAACATAGTCATTACAAATGTAGATGAAATTACCTCCCTTGAACTGTATTTTAGTATTGCAACACATTCAATCTGTGCAATATTATGCAAAAGGATCCGATAAATGATTTTAATTGTATAAAAGTAGGTTTAGCAAAACAGTGTACAAATCAATATCAGGCACTGGATTATGTCTTTAATCACTGTGGATTACTTCAGATTATTTGCAGTGCTACACATGATGCTTTGTAACATTACTCAGAGTTATAATTTTAATGTCATTTATGAATAAAAATAAATGAGCTGTCAACAAAAAACATTTGCTTAATTCTTAACTTGAATTGGAAGAGTTTTCTCATTGGAATTCCACAAGTTTCTATTCACTGCGGCTGCCTGTATGAAAAATTCACAAGCTAAGTTCATGTGAACTGACTGATTCACAATAAAACACTGTCATAGTACAATAAAAAGTTACCACATACTACATTTTTACACCTCATAACATGAATGGGTGCAGATAACAGAAAATAGCAGACAATTTAATGTGAAATAATAAATAAACTCTGCAAACTAGCTTGACCAGACTTGTCGGTCTTCCCGGACACCTATCATAAAGTAGAGGAAAACTGCCTTCGCCATCTTAAATACATGTTTAGTACTTTGCTTATACTTACACCGAAGCAGAAGACAGTCTAAAAAGATCCCCTCTGGCCTGAACATTTCCTCCTGCTCAGACATTTCAGCCTCTCAGTGAAGGCAATATCTGGTACAAAGATCAAACGTTCTGCAATCAAATTCTCTGGCACATGACATAAAAGAAAATAATCTATATACATGTATCTTGGTTCACGTCTGGGCTTATTTTAAATGACATGCTAATTAAAAGTGAAACTAGCCATTTCTTTCCAAGTGTTCACAAAAGTATTACATCTTTATCATATTATACGAAATAATATAAAGAAAATTCATAATTATATATCATTTCTGCAATTCACATATTTTTACTGCATCTGTCTATCATAACCAAGTTTCATAAAGATATCTTTCAAAATGAACAAGTTATTCAATTTCTAACAGAATCACCCCTTCCCGCCAATATCAGGCCTCAGACCACAGCTTTTTTTGCTTCTTCATCTTCCTCTTCCTCTACGTAAATGGCTAACGTTCAGTACTGAAACATTATGGCCATGCGCGGGGGGTTAAAAACATAAATAATTGTCAGGTTTTCCGAGCTACACAATCCACCCGGTACCTCCTGACAGTGTGTGAGAAATAAAATTGTACAAACAGGTTTTACGGGACGCGATATTTTGCGTCCAATACGCTAAAATGCAGGACTGGACCCGTAAAATTATTAATTTGCGTCCTCTGGGACGCGCAATCGCCGATTTTCACTCATTGCAAAGCGACGCAACTCGTACGGCCAACTGTCACGATTTCAGCTGCGGTTGTCTTTCTTATTGAAATTAACCAATCGTACGCTCGTGCACCTGCTGTTGTCAAGGGCATTCGGATATTTCGTTTTTTTTTTCGTGTATCTCGGACTGTAAACATACATCGTCTGTTAAAATTAGCGGGTCAAATAGTCATGTCTAGACAGACTATGTTAGGCCGTTTATTCGGCCCTAAACAATAACGTAACGGAATTTCATTATAGCAAAATAACTCAAAACCAGACACCTTAAATCCGTATCCTGCAAATATGTACATGCACATCTAAAATCGTTTGTGCATAAATTAAGATATAAGGGTTAATACAAAGTATGTTCATTTATGGTTTGTACGTCAAGCAACCTGTGCTGCCCAAATCCAGAGATTGATTCAACACTGACTACATGAGATGGTGATGCATTCCATTGGAATACAGTCTGAGGGAAAAACGAATATTTGTAATAATACACTGAAGTGGATGGTATTTGGAATGCTATATGGTGGTCTATTGTAAGGTGTGAGGCAGAGTTTGCGATCAACCTCAACATGATTGTAAACCATCTTGTGATATAATGTTAGCCTGCTATTATATTGTATTCTAGTTTGCAAAGAAATCCAATTCAAGTCATTTAAAGTATTTGTCATTGTGCCCGGGGTCTAACTGTATGTATTTGTAACAAATCTTGCAGCCTGCCTTTATATGTTCTTTAACTTATCTATGTCCTTTTGACGATAAGGATCCGATACAATGAAACAGTATTCTAGAAAAGGTCTAACAATGGTGTTATAAGCAGCAGTCTTATAAGAACTCTTTGATGAATGGATAGTTCGTTTTAAAAAGCCTAATCCCAAGCTCTGACTAGCTTTACTAGAAGTTTTGTTTACATGTGGAGACCAACATAAATTAGATGATACTTCCACACCAATAATTTTTACCTGGCTAACAACAGATAGAGGCTAATTGTGCAAAGTGTACGCAGTATTCAAAGGTTTTCTGGACCTAGTTAGATGCATCCCATGACATTTGTTTGTGTAAAAGACATCTTCCAAAATGATAAATTGTCTAGGTCTTTTTGCAGCTGGTTTGTGTCTTCATCTGATTTGTTCTGTAAATCATACGATCATCTGCAAAAAGGCGAACCGTTGATGTAACTGAAGAAGGCAAATCATTCATAAACAGCAAAAATAGAGGCGGTCCCAAAACTGAACCTTGAGGAAAATCTGATATAACAGGAACCATACTGGATGTTACACCATCTACACCCACTCTCCGGGTTCTTTTGTTTAAGAAGGCTTTAATCCAGGAATGTGTACGGCCCCTTATGCCATAATTGGCTAGTATTAGTAAAAGTCTGCCATGGTGAACTACATCAAAAGCTTTCCTGAAATCCATAATAGCACCATCCAATTCGCTGCACTGTATTGACTTAGCTAAGTCATGAATAAAACCCACAAGTTGTGTTTCGCAAGACCGCCTGGCACGAAAACCATGCTGATCGCTAACAGGATACTAAATTTATATGACGCCTGATATAGTTTGAACAGGGATCGTTCTGTTTGAAATTGAATATCTTGTTTACTTTTTAAGATATCTTTATGAATTTTGCTTATGATGCAGACATATGATGTAAGAACATGGTAATATTTGGTATGAAGAACAGCTAAATTTTTATCTGAGGGTTAAAATGGATGGATATTTCAAAGCAAAAATACAGCAAAACAAGAGCACCGCCTACGGGTGCCAGACGGTCGTCTGATTTTATCCTTCTTAGTTTATTTCCCTTTCCCTGACCCCAGAACACAATTTCACAAAAGGTTTTCACAATAATAATTAGACATTAAGTTTGGTCACAATAATTCAATTGCAACTAAAGATATTGTTTTTTCCCCATTTTTCTATTGTTAGAAAAAAAGCCTGCACTTTGACCCATTGAGCCCCAAACACAATCCCAATGAATTTAAAACTCTTTAATCATATGTATTACACACTTAATAATTTAGTTACATTATGTCAATTGTAACTAAAGATATTGAACATATTACTGCTTTTTCTGTTTTTAGTTAGTGACCTTGACAATGACCCCAGGAGCCCCAAAACAATTCTATCTTCTTAAATACCTACTACAAACAAAAGTTGGTTATATTATGTCAACTGTAAGTAAAGATACTGAAAATATCAATTTTCCTATTTTTAAAAAAGTAACATTGACCCCAGGAGCCCTAGAATACAATCCAATTAAAGATATTCATAAATACTTCTTATACACTAAGTTTGGTTGCATCATATTGACTGTTACAAAACTTTCTAAGTTTAAAAGGGGCAATAATCCAGCCAAATACATTACAGGGTTATGTAACTCTTAAAACTCTTCCTTTATTCAACTGTACATTTGATAGCAAACATGTATTCCAAGTATGAAAGTGATAGTTTTGATAGTTTGCATGTAAGTGACCCAAATGCAAAACTTAACTTAAAAAATCTGACTAGCTAAAAATGACAAAGTCCAAAAATACTAAAATATCTCACCCCTCCCCTCCCCTCCCCTTCTAAATTTGTGACTCAAAAACCCGTTTGATATGTTCAAGTTCATTATCCATTTATTGTTTATGAAAAATTTGAAATCAATCTAACAAAAAATGAAGAAGCTATGTCCTATTCTCAAAATCAGCCAAAATTCATGATTTTTACCTCAAAGTTCATGTTTTTTACCCACAAAATCAGGTCGGACTCAGCAGCTTTAGGATACAATGTGAAGAAGGGTATTAGATAAACAAGATTCCCAAGTTTCAAAGTGATAGCTTTGATAGTTTCCATGTAAGTGACCTGAACGCAAAACTCAACCAACGCCGCCATCGCCGACGACGACGACAATCAAGTGACGACAATAGCTCGTCATTTATTTAAAAAATCAGACGAGCTACCAAATGAAATATCAAGACTGGATATCCAGAGATGCCGCATTTGGGCAGGGCTGTCACAATGAGCAGTCGGTTGGAAATGTGGAATTAACTAAACACCACCTTTCTAAATGCAACACTGCAAATAAAACTTACCGGTAAGCTGGGATACCTGGTATGCCACCTTATTTGATCGGTGGACCCAGTTACATAGATTTATTTTTCATTTATGTCATGTGCCGCAGACTTTGATAGCGTCACATTTAATTTTTGTACCCGATATTGCCAACACTGAGAGGCTGAAATGTCTGAGCCGAAGAAAATGTTCAGGCCAGAGGGTTTTTTTAGACTGTCTTCTGCTTCGTTGTAAGTATAAGCAAAGTACTAGACATGTATTTAAGATGACGAAGGCAGTTTCCCTCTACTTTACGATAGGTGTCCTGGAGGACCGGCAAGACTGGTCAAGATAAGTTTAAGTGTTTATTTACTATTTTGCATTAAAATATCTGCTATTTTCTGTTATCTGCACCCATGCATGTTATGAGGTGCAACTTTGTAGTGTTTGGTGACTGTTTATTGTTCAATGACAGTGTTTTATTGTGAAATCAGTCAGTTCACATAGACTGATCTTTTGTACTTTTCATACAGGCAGCCGCAGTGAATAGAAACTTGTGGAATTTCACTGAAAACACTCTTTCAAAACAAGTTTAGACTTAAGTAAATGTTTTTAGTTGACAGTTCATTTATTTTTAATAATAAATGCCATTAAATTATTAATATTTTCAAAATTTCGACTCAGAATAATGTTATAAAGCATCATGTGTAGCAGATAAGCAATTTGAAGTAAGCCACAGTGATTTAAGACATAATTCAGTGCCGACACCTACTTCACCTTTATACAATAAAAATCATTTATCGGATTTTTCTGCATAGTTGTATAGCTCACATGTGTTGCAATACTAAAATACAGTTCAAGGGAGGTAATTACATCTACATTTGTAATGACTATGAACTCTGTATTATGACCTATGGATATTGATTCACAAGGGTCAAGTAAGTCCAAACCTGTGAATTTACTAGGCATAATGTATTTTCTTGTATTACAGATGTCCTGAAGTGTTCAAGGCCTTTGAAAGCAGGTTGTACTTAACATTTACAAGTACCAGTATTTTGCAGGGTTTGTTGCTATATTCTACATTCTATTTGTATTTGACCGAGGGAATGGGATGCTTTTTTCGAGAGATGAACTTTCATGTACCGGCAATTTTTTGCCCTCTCCACTATACCACCGTTAACCGTATGAATAGTGAATTCAAGGCGGTAATTTGCATTTTCTGTAAAGTAATTATTCCTTCACAGATAGACATTGATGGAACTGTTCTTGGCATTGCATTCCTGCAGGCTGGTGCCAATACTCAGGTTTTCTGTTGTAGTTGCACTCATATCTATCTTCACAATATCAAATATTACTGTTTTTCACTCAGCTCAAGGTACTGGTTAATGGTAAGGTGACTGACAAGGAATTTTGAGCAGTTCTATCAGCTGTTGTGACTGACTGCAGCACAATGGTACCAGCATCAATTACACTTTGATTAGTCTCCTAAATAACAGCTCAGTGTGGTGTCAAGGACACAAGGTACATGTACTTGTGTTTAAAAAGGCTAAGGCTACTGAGGCATAGTATCATCTAGATTGGACTATCAAGACTTTATTCAATGGTTACTGGCTGGAATGTGGATGTATTCCTGTTTGTGTTCCTGTCATAGGTATGCGGAAGAATAGTGCAAAAAGTAGCTATTTCCTAAGTTCTCTTGAAACAAAGCTTTGAGATACATTTGTAAGAGACTTTAGTTGTAACATCTGGTAGCCTAACCTGGGAATGATACATAATTAGCCGCTTTGATAATTTAGCTGTCTCAAATGATGTATAGCGGCATTTTCTATTGCCCATATCTATTGAACTAGTAGACTAGTTGTATCATGTATTAGGTCAACAAATATGTTTTTTAAAATTGTTTCATCCAGCTAAGATTTGAAAGCATTTTCGAGTAGACTTTGATAAACTGAACAGATTGCTTTTTAAGAAAAAAATCCTACAAATGATACAGTAATTGTGTATTGTATATAACAGTGCATGTTTCTCATTTTTGTGATTTGTGTATTTACTTCTTTCGTTGGTTAGTCCAATGTGTTTGTCTTTTAGGTTTTGTGAATTGCAATAACACAGACGCTTCTTAAAATTTGAAGATTGTCTTAAAAGTAAGTCGGTACTTCATTTTAATTCGGCTTAACATGACAATAACCATATTGGTCAAACTGAAATGTAAGTTAAAACATCCAGCTAATTGTATCATGTACTGATTTTAAAACATCTACATTTAAACGAACGGAATGTTTGTGCTCGATCATACTTGCAATTCAAGTCTCGGGTCATTTCTTTCACGGAAGGCTCTAGGTAGCGCAATATTTTCTTTAGTAGGTGGGGTGCATATTTTTTAATTTTTTATATTTTCATTGATAGAAAATGTGTTTCATTTGGTTAGGATGCCGTAATATTGTAGTATACTGACACTTATAATCCATGTAAAGAAAACTATAAATACAATAATAATTATGACGAACGGATACATTTTGAAACATTGTCGTGCTCGTGAACGAATAAAGACTGTATGGCAGAATCAGTGGAAGTAAAGTATATAAAACATTGTTAACACCGTTATCAACATTGTTGTAAAAATGTATGTTTACCTAGCCATTTAAAATAATAAAAAATTCAAAATGTTACTGCAAGACACCCCATATGATTTTACATATATTTTCTTAAGTATGTATTTGATACAGAAAAATGAATCAAGAGTTTGTTGTCAGTGATGTTAACTATGCTTAAGTTCATTTATTCCGATTCTGTCACAATAAAAAAGTTTGATGTAAAAGGATAAGCGGTGACGTCAAACAAATACAGGCTTTTACAACGAACCAGAACAGAAAGATGAGTAACGATTATCATATTCGAGATCAGGCCCGTGCTTATAAAATCTTTTTTCGTGCTCAGCTGATTTGGAGCAACAAACGATTTTAACTTCTATCATGTTACATTGAAACAAAGCAAAGCGCTATAGTTTATAGGACATTTTAGATATTAATGGATCGACACACTTTTATGAAGAATTTGTTAAATGTCACCTAAAAACATTAATGTAAAACCTAAGCATGAAACTCAGTTGAGGACAAAACAAGTTTTATAAGCACAGGGACTGGATATTTGACAAATCCATAGTCGTAACATTAATAGCAGCAGCAGCGCAGCATCAGCAGCTGCAGTAGCAACAGCAAAAGCAGTAGCAGTGGCAGTGGTAGTTGTATAAGTGCAATAAACAAAACCTGCTTTTTTTTTTATATAATATCATGTACGCATTGTTCTGTGATGCTGTGCAGTAACATTTGATATATCATACTGTTTTAATGGGAGTCATTTTCGTATTTTTAATTTGGTTTCATTTCGATCCCTATATATACTTATCCGCTTTTCATGAATTTTATAATTCGTATATAAAAGTTGATGAAGAAACATGAAATGTAGAGTCACAACAAATACAGAATTCAACGAAGAACACGATTCCCTTGCTTGCCTCAAATCTGAAGCAGACAACATTTTTAGTACATACATGTACATGTAGATATACCCGTGAAGAGTAGCTGTGACAAATGCTTACATTTATATACCAAGAAAAAACAATACAAAGACTATCAACTTATCTGATGTTTATTTTTCCGCCAAAATTAAACATAAACTGTCGAGATAATTTCTTCTTCTTTCATTCTCAAATTTGGTAATCAAGCTGAAATAAGACGGTTTGCTATTATTTTTTTAAATAGTCCGGAATCAGAGCTAGAAGAAAGTTGTTTTCAAACTTGATGCGCACAAACTAGACAAACATTAAGAAATATTACTCATATTGCTTGAACATGATATTTTAAGGACTATTATTTGCACCAGGTGAAATGAAAGAAATATGTATACTTGCGCTATTTTTATTTCTCGAACTTTTAATTTGAATAAATTTGTATGCTATTTTATTGTTTTTAATGTAATAAATCCACATAACTTTAATGATACACATTATGATAAATACAATTAATATCTTACCTTTGCAAAAGCCGCATTTGTAAGGACAGGAGTATTTGTAATTAGACCAAGTACAAATGGTTGGGTAAGATGGACAGTAAGATGCATCATTTTTTACATTGGCACAATCAACTGAAAAAGGCATTTTATATATATGTATGTAAACAATGTCTAAATCATTCTGTTCCGGGAATTATGTACCAAAGTGTAGGTCTTGTAATTACTGCACGGAAAATGATAAACATTAAACATTTCAATACTTTTTGTAAAGCTATATAACTTATTTTTCTTTTTTGGGGGAATGAATTGTTTCTGGCATTGGTGAATATTAGATGTCAGTTTCTCTGCAAATTTTGCCAGGTCATTTATACCTTGGTATACATACCATGGCAGTCGTCTCCTATCAGACCATATTTACATGTACACGTGCATTTGTTCCGGTCGAATTCGCGTTTTCCATCACTGTAACATTTCATTCCTTTACAGTCTGAAAATAAGTGAATTATAGAACTCAAATAAAGTTGTCGTCATTTTAGTATGATTTACGCATGGTAGCATGTTTTATGAATTTAATTAGTGAAGCATATTATTATGCTGTGCATTATTAGTAAATTAAAATAAAATATTGTAACAAAATGTAAATACATACAACAAGCATTTAAAGCTCAGTTAGACAGTAAATGTTATTTATCATTTTACAGATTCAAAGAAAAAATAATACCACATTGTGGGTTTTACATTTGACATAATAATTTTACACCAGTGATCGAGAAGTTAGAGTCGCTTACTTTAAAGTACTGTAACAGTTAATTGATTGAGAGTCACGTATTTAAGCCCTATTGCCAATAGCACCCGGAAAATGTTGACAGCTTTTTTTTTCGTCAAAGGGATAATGGTCTAGTACTGGTATTTGTAGTATCTGTCCGATTGTATGAAGACATTCTATTGAAACAGGCGTTAAATACCAAAACAAAAGAAGTATTTATACCACACAGTCCATTGTTACAAGAGCTAGAACAGTCTGCACACGTGTTTCCGGAGACATACGGTTTCTGACCAACCCAATTCCCTCTACATGTAATGAAACAGAAAACAGTATCAACATAAAAACTTAAAGAGCTATTAGTTACAAGACATATCTAGAACAGAAATGAAAACAAAAGCTGCCCCTTCATAAGTGACGAATGTCCCCAAAGCGGTATCCCACAGTCCGCGATCTTTACCTTTAAGTTGTAGATCCGGAACTTACGCACAAAACTTTACATCTCCGTGTGCTGAACGTTTTTCCAATTCATTTTAAAATCATGCGATCAATTACAGAGGTACAATCTGGACATAAACATGTGCATAAATACAGGATTCTAAAACCTTCGACCCCTAAGTTCGCATTGACCTTCCAGGTACGGAGGTTGAATTTGCGGGTGCTCAACAATTAAAAATAAATTCATTTTGTTTGTTTGTATACGTGCTTATTAGGTCAACCACCCTTGGGCGAGGTATATATTGGGTACGACCCGGTATGTTCTCCCAAGTTAGCCCGGTTAGCTCAATTGGTAGAGCACGAGACTTGTAAACTCGGGGTAGCAGGTTCGATTCCCGGGGCTGACTAACTAAAATTACTAACAAACTTTCAGATGAGACTTAAACCGAGGTCCCATGTATGGGTGCTTTACACCTGGCATGTATAAGAACCAGGGGTGTCTCTGGAAATGGGACGCTCTCTGTATCTTGCACTATCCTCCGAAACCTAAAATAACTAACCTCTTCTGGGGGCGTTGGTCATATGGGAAACCGGTACCAACGATAAAGCCCTAATATACGATACGATGTTCTCCTGGTCATGTCCCTATCTAAAGTTGTCTTATGAGAATTTATAAAAGACTTGCAGATTGCAGTCATTTTACATCAGCTTTTTTATTGGTTCTTGTGATTTATGTCAACCACATTGACCAATGAGATCCCACTTGTGATTGACCTAGTTTCCTACTCTTAACTTGTAAAGCTGAGTTAATCCACACAATGATTGCCTTTTTATGTACAGATCATTATGCTTAATTACCCTTTCTACATGTTATACAATCCAGTTTGAAGATATTTAAAACACAAAGCGGGATATAAGAAGTTAGACTATGGGGTCACCTTATTGGACACTGAATCATATAACATGCTGTTTTTAAATAATAAAATATGAATGTCCTAACTTTAAATTTTGACCAGCAGACTCCGAAAAAAGGACACCTTCAGACTGGTGGGGTTCATACCAATAATATTTTTAAACTAATTTTGTCAAAATAAAATGTGCAAAAAATAGGTTACATAACAAACTTTACATTCTATGGATAAATATCCATATTTTTCATGACAAACATTTTTTCATTATTTAGCATGAGGAAAAAATATGTTTTCTTTTTTATTTCAAGTGGTTGTATTTGTTTCGAATCATTAAAAAATATGTTTTAGATACATGTATGAGCTTCTGATACATACTATGCGAAGACTGAGTACATGTATATGCTCATCGATTTTCTAATCCGAAAGCTGAAATGTTTCCGGGTAACATATCCGACACTATCTACCACTGGGTATTAAATGAGGAGAATGTATTTAAAGGTATGCTCCAGTCATCCAGGAATACATTATTCAGTCTACAGTAAATTAGAACGCAACACAAACTGGTCCTTCGTTGCATATAGGCGGTTACCGTAGGCAGACGGACTCTCGGTTCAAGAGTATCCAAGACAAAAAGGAATGGATGCTAGAAAAACATTTATGAAATGTAAGAAGAATATCTTACGACGGGCCATAGTTGCAGGCATAGGTTTTTGTTGTGCCACATTTAGCATATCCACAGCCAATCTTAAACGTATTAGCCCATACAACCTAAAACAGGAAGAAGCAACATTTGTTTATTTCTACAATGTCAGTCAAGGAGGTGAGCGTAAATTGGGTAAAAATAATCGTTTGAGCCTCCAGTAACTGTAGGATTTCCACCATAAAAATGTCAATTAAATTTTGTAGAAAGCTAGGTTCAAACAACATCTTAACGGTACAAATATAAATTGCAACATAGCACTAATGCGTTTTGTTCTAGGACATTTTTCGAGCAATGTAGGTTATACATTTACGAAATGGTTTATCATAGCAATATCGAACCTTAACCCCAAAAAAACATACTGAAAACATTCTACAACTATATTTGATAGTTGTAAATAAATGTTCAAAATGACGAATTTTGTACGGGAAGCGGTTATCAAAGTTTAAGTTTCATACATTCAGCATTAAACAAGAACTCTTCAAAACTGGTGTCAAAACTTGATAATTCCACAAGCATGAATAATAGGATATAAGCTATATATTCTAGTAATCATCCGTAAAATCAGCGTTTCAAAATATATCGCAGTACCCTACAACATTCAATCAAAGTAAAGTTGTTGTTGTACAATAAATAGGCTGATAGCAATTTAATACAGATGGTCTCTATGTTGATTATTTGTGCTAAAATGAGACATTTTCGATATATATATGGTGTTCTTTAAATTTATATTTATATATGATTTTATGTTTATTGAACACATTCTTAATCGTAGAAAATATCATAATCTGCTTAACGTAGAGAGTTTCCCTTTAATTGCGGAAAGAAACATAAACATCTTTTCAATAAAGATTGGAATATCTACTTACTTTTCGGTCCATTAAATGCTTTTGAAACAGGACGTTGTGTTACGACACAAGGTACATATTACGTAACCAGTCGTTTTTATTTTCTGATTTTTGTTTTTCTGTGATAACATACAATATGTCAGATGTGCGATACATGTGAAAACATACCTGAGTGTAGTGTCCGACTGCTTTACCCGCTACAGTACTGTTATTGTTATCATAACTGTAGTATTGAACTTCACTTGCCCAGCCATTAACAACACTTGTCCAGCTGCTATAGCCCCATGCCAGGTTCTGACCAATAACCTCATAACGCTCTACAAAAGACAGCATATTTCAAATAGATATGAAGAGTGCGGAATAGATTGACGTAACTATTGCGGCAGCTTTGATTAATGTTAGATATTACTAAGTAAATGTCGTCTCTTATCCGATTACATGAAAATAAGATTAGTTGTAATTTAGCAGTACTACTACGTACAAGTATAGTATTTTTTATCTTAATCCGAAAAATATTCAAGACATTTACATATTTCGTAAGTTCATGTTTGCACAAGAAATTGCAAGAACTTTTTTGTACAATTCTGGTGTTGTGAACAAACAGTGTTTTCAAACATTTTGTGTTTTTCTTTCTGTTTATAAATTGTTTATACAGTAAAACCTCGATAACTCGAGGTCGCACGGGGACGAGTAAAATGCTCGAGTTATCCGGGTTCTCGAGTTATCCGAACCATGGAATTTTACAAGTTTTTCTGCATAGGCAAAAGATAGCTATGAAATAGCTTTGAAACAAAGAAAAGGCACATTTCTTTCAGTCATGACCCTTTTTAACTTCCATGATGGCATTGTGTTTAAACTCAATGGTCTTTGTCTCCAACTTGCATTTAGTTCCTGTTTTGGGTTTTCTGCTTGTCCGATCCTGATACTGTATCCCCCCGAGATCGGGTTCTTCGCTAGATATTTATTTCTATAATCTTTTCATGTTTATTTCTATAATTCTAGAAAGAATATGCGTTTGGGACTTTCTCCCAAGCTTTATCATCAAAAGTCTACTCAGACTCAAAATTTTCATCTAATCATTAAGTTCTCGTAATCAAAAACTCGCAAACATAATTTTCTTTTATTTTCTTCTTATTCAATAAAAGTAACAAGTGGCTGTAATTACACATGATTTAAGACGTTTAAATGTGCGGATAACATTTTATACATTTTAGCCACTGGACGGCAGATTAATCGATAATTAACGAGAACAATCAATTAACAATCAAAGTTTTTCCTATGACGTGTCAAAATAATGAATGCACCATCGGAGGTGGAAAATCTGATAATCAGTGACCTCGAGTTGCCGCAGGTATTTGTAAGAAATCTACCTGGCTGGACCACAGGTGTTCCTCGAGTTATCCGGGGTTCTCGAGTTATCGATGCTCGAGTTATCCATAGTATTTTCTGGTTAAACATATAGGAAAATTGCCGGGCCCGACAGGGTCCTCGAGTTATCCGGGTTCTCAGTTTCGATGCGAGTATAATGTATATGTGTTTTTTGTTATCGTTTACTCGTGCACTTGATCAACGTACGATGTCTGATGCATATTCTCATACCCGGGGAACTGATTATTCTGTGATAAGCTCTTAATTCACGTATTTCATCTTTTGCCAAGAAATTCTTTGGTTGATCAGATATATATACTAGTTTGATACTACTTAAGTACTACAAAAATATTAGATTTACTGATATTACAAAAACGACAGAATATTTAATACTTCAAATAAAGGAAGTTTTTAACACATCTTTATACTACAAAAACGAGAAAGTTTTAAGAATAGCTTCATAATAAAAGGAAACAAGTAATGGGCATGGACACGAAAAGAAAAAGAAAAATACTTAAAATACAATTACTATTATTGCACATACCTCAAAAGCACATTTTTCTGATTTGGCTACATATTGAAATTATTCTTAAAATTAAAAAAACATACCATAGTCTCTTCTCTGATCGAAACTATCATGCCCACTCGGACATGTACTAGCCCATCCCTGTGCTATCTTAGCAATGCCATCATCCCACGACTGAAATAGAAATATTGATAAAATTTGAAACAAAACATAGACATGTAACTTGCGCACATGCTATCTTCTCCACATATTAGACAACCAATACGTCTTATCTGTCACTCGCACCATTAGCCAATTCTTTGGAAAAGAGAGCATATGAAACATTTAATAATTGCTTTACACTATGTCGTTCTCGTACACATAGGTAAAGGCATGCAGCACTTTATAGGCACATACACAAAGACATTTACAATTTTTCAAAAGTTCAGGCACATACCGTGTCATTAGTATGCATGCATGTAAAAGCATACGTATTAATACTATTATAATTATAATAATCATAAAATTAACATAAAATCATGCACGGGACCATTTACAATGTTTAAAAGAGCATTTGTACTTACCAACTGCAACATATTTGTAGCATTAGGAGACACTGATCTTCTATGCTGGTTATGGAGATCAAGAATCACCTGCTTATCTGACGTAGACACTCCTTGAAAAGTCATAGAGTTTGTATGATAGCATTTCTTTTAATGTGGTATTCCTTATTCCTGTCTAACTTTAAACAGCCAAAACGCTCTACGAATGCATTTGAAAACGAACATTTACTTAATCGATAAAACAGAAAATACATGAACTGCTCCAACTGACTCTATTGTTACACACATTAGAGTACCGGATAATTTTATAGAAACATACGTTACAATTTGTTGAAAGTTTGCAAAATTTACGGAGCGCTTGAACGAGTGTGATAGCGCAATGAACTGTTATTTCAAAAGTAAAACATAGAGTTGATATCCATTATTTAAGTAGCAAAATTTAGAAATCTATTTATTGACCCAACCTTGAGAAAGGATTTTACCTTACTCCTGCTAACGGATTATGACCATATCAAACCATGATCAGTCAACACATTCATCAATGCACTGTTGGCTAGTTAATTTTCAGTAGCTGAAATAACGTCAATGTCGTAACCGACAAGTGTATGAATCAGAATTCAAGGTATTAATTTTAGATGTACCTGATTCATTGACGTTAGGTGACGCTGCTATGCACGCAGAATGACTTGATCCATAATTGGTGAGGAATCTGGCCTCGCACGATGACTGAAAAATGACTTGGCATAAATATAAATGCACATATTACAAATGTATATTATATGACAGCAATATAATCCACTTTTGATAAAATATAAATTGCAAATTGATATAAAAATGTTTGGTGTATCAACTCTCTGATTAAAGGATTGCAACAAAATATATAAAACCTTTCCTTGAAGGAGTTTAGTATATTGAAACGGCCGTGAAGGGGTTTCATTAAAGTCTCTCGTGAACATGGGAATACTAATTCCACAGAGAATGGAAATCTCTTCATAAATGAAGAGCAAATACTTTTTACATTATTTATTTAATGAACTCTGTACATAAGTCATAAATACACAAGAAATCCCCAGCGGCTACAAAGTACAAACTGTACTTATTACCCTACATAAAAAAGGTAAAGAAAATGCAAGTAGTACCGTCTTTGACAACAGTTTGACTCCGCCGCTTCAAGGCGGAATGGTCAGATATTTAGGAACATATTTCCGCTACGGAACATGAATGACCAATCAGAAAGACGTAACGCTGAAGTCGGCTGGTGCGCAAACTTATCAAATACAACCACGCAAATCACAAAAGTGAAATAATATTAAGTATGTGGATAATTTACAAATACATGGAATGCACGAAATGCACGTAACGTGTACGGACAACTTGTAAATATACAGGGTGGGTAAGAGGCCTGTTACAATATATTACATATATAAAATAACAGAATGAAGGTAATTCAAAATTGCCCCACTGTAGTTAGTTTGAATGTTTGTTTTTACTGTTAGATCCTGTGGCAGATTTATTTATCGAGTAAGGCTATAAGGTAAGGGTCCCGCTAATCACCTTGAAATAAGACAGTTGGTAGTTTCTTACGGAAGATGGAAGTTTAGCACTCGCTCAGTATACTGCGCATCTGTACAAATCTAGCAACCTTTCGGAATACTACGGATCTGTACAAGTTTAAGCCGCGCATTTGTACGTGGTTTAGCACTCGTTAGGAATACTGCGCATCTGTACACGCTTATTAAACTTTGCTTAACTGCAGATCCACCAATGTATGTTTATACTTTTTTGTTGTCATTTCTTTTCAGTCTATTAACCCCTCTGTCAACATATCAATGGCAAGAATTTTTTCTCTTAGATTGGTTATAAATCCCGGCCGACACTACTTCCTGAACTTGCCAAGACTTCTGACAGGCGCAGGTTGAAGATAGACAAATGCAAATATAAGAGAATCCGGGTACCAGAACCTAGCTCTTTTACAAATAGACCCCGTGGTTGTTGTACATGCCCGTTGTATAGCACCGGTACACGTGAGACTACCTCTGGGTTTCTAACCAGTTCATCACTAGATTGGTGGGAAAAATTGAAAAGCGTTTCTGAAATGTCTGGTGCCCCGACCTGGATGTGACACGATGCATGGCAAAACGTTTCCTTTGCTTATTTGCAAGGGAATATTTATATCTCAATGTACTACTTAATACAACATGACATTGAAAAGCGTTTATGAAATTTCTGGTGCCCCGGCCTGGACGTGGCAGGAATTATAGCAAAGGAATATTTATATCTCAACATACTACTTAATTGAACATGACATGTTTGTGCTGTAAATATATATACGGTTTGGGTTTTACATGGGTGGATTATTCGCGGAGTAAAAGCAAAACTGCAACGTATAGAAACGTGAATTAGTTTCTGACATTGACAGAGGTAATAATCATATAGGAGCAGGAACGATGAATCTGGAGAGAAATTGCAGATTTGTTTCAAACAATTTTAATTTATATCAAAAGAAATAATTACGCTTATTAAATTTTGTTTTCCTTTAATCAATACTGTGTAGCTTTTCTGTACAGTATTTCAAAATATTGGATGTTCTTTTTTTTTAAGAATATCATGATTAATCAGTTTTATGTGGATATCAGGAATATAGAGCCTACACAGTCATAAGTCAATTACCTCTCTTTTTATACGAGTTGATGCAGTCGTATCATCTGCGAATGCAATGTCTGAAAAATGATACAGTAAGATAAATATAATATAATTTTAAAAGTTAACTGACTCTTCAAAATGGATGGACTATATTACAATAAGAAAAGTTGTGTGATGAAACAATTATCACTATGATAAAATCAAATATCAAGACTAATTAGTTAGAAGGACGAAAAGAAAAAAGAACTCCAAGCTTTCAAATTTTGACAAAGAAGGTCAAAAACAGGAAAAGTTTCGACAAATACCGGATGTGCAAGAGTTCAAATTTATCGCTGTTCGCCTCATCAGTGGCTGTATTCTATGATAGCAAGGACGAGCCGAACTGTGAATTTTAAACTAGTTTGGTTATGTTCCTGTTACTAGTAGACTCAGGGAAATCCAATTAAACTTAATAAATAACTTTCAATGAAAATACTAGTAATAAAATACCCTGGTGTATGGCATGTGACTGGCTATAACTTTCAAAATTAATTAAAAATGATAGTGTTTCGTATTTGAATAAATGTTTTACATGTAGATGCCAATCGCACCATATGGCGACATCGTCTAGCACTGATAAGAAAGAACGCTTTAGCGCTTTAAACCACACATCCGCCGCAACAATAAACAATCCCAAAATGGTTGCGCAAGGAACATATATCTAATTGTCTACTCTAAATACCTTCGGAACGAGGCTTATGTATAATACATGGCAGCAATGGGTGTATTTTAACTACCGCCACACAGCACAATTGGGACATATATTACAAGCTGGATTCATCGCTCAAACATGAAACTAATTGGTCACAAAAAAACTGTTTATGTTTAATAAGAAACATTTATTTAATAAGTATGTCAATGTATCATACAAAATCATGTGTTAAATAGATGTTCAAATTGAAATAGATTTTTAAATTCCTTTAGGATATTTGTACAGAATATACCAAAGGATATTTACATTACAAGGACAGATGCTGCTTGTCGTTTTCACAAAACATTATCACGTTGTTCTTTAATCACAAGTACTTGTATAGTTGGTTTGTTAAATTATATTGCCATAGTTTTAATAACTTTTTGTGAAGACGCCACACTTAAACGATTGGAAGGAATTCTTTTACAGTGTTTAAAAGTAAGAAGAACACAGAATATATTGTTATCTTATAAATGTTAATCAGCTTATTGAATGTGTAATAATTACTTTTAAAAAATGATAATAATTTGTTTTACAGATACATTTTTTTTTTCAAAAACATGACATAATTCACAGACAAGCTCTGTATATTATAGTATTTTTTAAATTTTTTATAACATTTTGTCCCTCAGAACTGATGCTTCATTTAATTTTGATTGAACAGTATCGGGTGGGAGAATTATTGAAGAAAGGTAAGTAGAACACATGTATCGGTTTGCAATATCAGACCATTGCAAGCACAAAAGTCTAACTATTTACGGCATAACTCAACGAGCAATGGAAAAACATTGTCATGCATCTTCCGCAAATGTCGCAGAATTGTTATTTATTCAATGTCTTGTTTTTATGTCCAGTGAGGAACAAGAAATTAGAAAAAAGTGAATAATTTGATGTACATTTTTCCAGTAATATCTAAACTTAAGCACGCTGTGCGCCTTTTGATAAATAAATTAGATCTACTTGTGTAAGTAATTTGTTTTAAAGTTTTCTTTCTTTTTCGAATTCGGCCAAAATGGCTACAAACCTTTAGTCAAATTATTCTTAACACATTTCAGATCAGTCTATACGAAGCATGAAATTTTCGTAATTATTCAACTTTCCAGTCAACTGTACTTTATATACAGTTAGAAGCGACCTTGTAATGAAATATTTTACTGTTTGTTTTGTTTACTTTTTTTGCAAATTGTATGTTCTGAGATCCGGTTTTGTGTGGATGTATGTTCCCTCGTGCTGTGTACCGCCTCTGTTTATGTGCCATATAACATTTGTAAATTACTCGCTACCTGTCATGACATTTATTATGTGTGTTCTTTTCCCAAATAGGTAATAGTCGGGTAGCGATTGGTTTGTTCTATAACGGTCAACAGGGGTTTAGATTTAGTACATTTCATACCTACTCTTTTTTATCGATCAGATTATGTAAGCAGTTGTTATCGTGTCTGCTTAGGGCAATGTTTAGTGTTATTATATTTTTGTACTATAATCTTCATAATGGGGAAACTACCACTTGCATATTTGTACATACTATTGGCTTAGAATACTCTGCATTTCATGCTTTTTCGTATGAGTTATCGTTCTTAAACTTTGACGTTTGTTCGGTAATTATACTGCTACTGATCCTGAGCGGAAATGTTGAAAAAAATCCTGGACCTTTAAGTGATTGTAATCCAAACTGTTTGTCGATATTAAGTCAAAATATTAGAAGTATGCATACAAAGATTGAATATATAAACAATAACTGGTTAGATTTCGATGTTTTTTGCTTTACTGAAACTCACCTAGATCACTCTGTCAGCAATGAAAGTATAAAATTAGAACTGTTTTCTACGGTTTATAGAAAAAGATGTTACTTGTCATTCGGGTGGAATAGTAGTGTACGTATCAGATGATGTTAGTTCAAAACGGCAAACTGAATTTGAAAATAACTTACAAGAATCTAAATGGGTTGAAATTAAATTAAGTTATTTAATTTACACAGTTTACCGGCAGCCAAATGCACATGTAGAATTTTGGGAGAGATTTAACAGGTGCATAGAAAAGGCTCTTGATTACTGCAACAGAGTAGTGATTGTTGGTGATATAAATGAAGATCAGTTAAATAGTAGTAATCATAAGTTCAAAGACATTCTTTCGATAAACGATTTGATAAATGTAATTAAAGAACAACTCGTGTGACACCTAATTCTAAAACTCTTATTGATCTTATAGCTATTTCTAACCGTGTACATGTTTATAATTCCGGAACTTTGCTTACTCCGTCCGAAATAAGCGACCACAATAGTACATGTATATTTATTAAATTTTCGAAACAATCTTCAGTTCCCTACAAGAGACTTATCTGGAACTACAAACATGCAGATTTTCATGAACTTAATAACCGTATTATAAACATAGATTGGTCCTTTCTAAATCTAAATTACGTCGATAGAGCGTGCGATTCGTTCACCAATGAAATTATAAACCTAGCGAAAACATGTATTCATACCAGTCTTGTTACTATCCGACCACACGATAAACCTTGGTACGACTCAGATATTCGTAGAGCCACTAGGAAAAGAGATAGAGTAAAGAAAAAAGCATTAAGGACCGGTTCGATAACTGACTTGAATTCATTTAAACATTCGCGCAATTTAGTCAATAATCTGAAGAAACATGCCAAATCGGTGTTTTTCAATAATATTGAGTACTCTCTTGAGGAAGCTAGTTCAAATAACCAAAGATTATATTGGAAAACAATTAAGATGCTAATTAAAAGCACCCATAGCAATAATAACACGATACCAACATTAATAGTAGAGAAAGATGGTTCAGAGAAATACAAATGTACTATACTACAGATAAAGAAAAGGCTAATTGTTTAAATGAATATTTCACTCGACGATTCTCCTACTGACTTACCGAATTTTATTCCCAAAACTGACAAAACTATAACCACTGTCACTATCCAGGTGAATGAGATACAGTTCATTTTGTCAAGTTACTATTAGATAAAGCAGTAGGACCAGATGATATTAGTCATAAAAATTTAAAAGAAACCAGCAATAGTATTTGCTATCCGCTTTGCACATTATTTAATAGATCGATCCGTGAAGGTATTTATCCTAGTTCCTGGAAACTTGCAAAAGTAATGCCACTGTTTAAAAAGGGTGATAGGAATACACCTACCAATTACAGACCAATCTCATTAATTAGTTGTGTAGGCAAGGTTATGGAAAGAGTTATATACAAACATATTTACAATCATTTACATCAGAATAATCTGATATATCCTCTACAATCAGGATTTCTTCCAGGATATTCTACTGTATTCCAGCTTATTGATGTATACCATCAAATATGTGACTCCTACGATAAAAAACAATCAACATGTATTGTGTTCTGTGATATATCTAAGGCTTTTGATCGGGTATGGCATCAAGGTCTACTTTTTAAACTAAAACAATACGGAATAAGCAATGAACTTCTCAAATGGACTAGCATCTACCTCTCTAACCGTAAACAATCAGTTTTTGTCGGCCCTGAAACATCTAGTGCTCTTAAAATTTCGGCAGGCGTTCCACAAGGATCGGTCCTTGGTCCGCTTTTATTTCTGATATACGTCAATGATATTGCTGAAAATCTCTTGAGTATAACTCGACCATTTGCCGACGACAATTCTTTAGCAGTCTCGAAATTAATATTTGGTCGAAGCAGTGGCTTATATTTCAAAACATAGTTATGTTCGTTTCGTCCAACCCGAATAACAAGCCGTTACTTGTTTAACTAACAACAAGATTTTGTTGATCATGGCTGACAATATTAACACTTATTATCGGCGTCAAAGTATAAGTCAATGGCTTTAAAATTCAAATTAAAAACCCCTCTACGTATCTTACATCCCAATTCTAAAAACGTGTCAACGTTATGGGTGTATAGAGTACGAAAAACGTCACTTGAATTATTGCAATACGAAGCGCATGCTAGTTACAGGCTTAACACATCGTTTAAATTGTAAGCTAACAAATGGCCGGGTCTTTCTGATAAGTCAAAAATTATTACACTATTTACACTAAACTAGACTTTCCCCAAGTTGATCATTATAAGGTGCCCCACACTCTTAGGTGCTCAATAAATGTGCTATGTAATTTTAAATCCTTCCATGCTACAGAGTAATCATGCATACAGTATTCCATTATTTTAAACCTTGACCTTTAAGGGCTTGGGTCTTGCCTGGCACAGGAATTTGTGCACATATTTAAAATCTCAACAGCATCTTAAAGTTATCGGCTAGTCCGGACACAAATGTATCTATATACGGATTCCATTACCTACCACCCGCTAAGTGGTCATGCACGCACACTTGAGTCTAGAGCTTGTAAAATTTAAAATCCTTCAAGGCATAAATTAAGAACACCTTACTATATAGAAGAATCAATTACCTTCAGACCTATGCCTTGACCTTTGAGCTACTCTTGCAAAACGTGTCATGTGCTAGACTTTTGCCATTATTTTAGAATCCTTCATGCTGACAGTTAGTCCGAACACAATCGTTTGCATATATGCTTATATGGAGGAATATTACCTTAAACATAAGTATGACCTTGACCTTTGAGCTAGGGACGTGGGTCTTGCACGCGACACGTCGTCTTGATGTGCTAGACATGTGTACCTAGTTATTTTAAAATCCTTCAATGCATGACAAAGTTACAGGCCGGACACGAATGTGTGCATATATAGAGGTTCCATAACCTTCATACTCCAAGTGTGACCTTCACCTTTGAGGTGGGATGTGGGTCTTGCACGCGACAGTCGATCTAATGTGCTAGACATGTGTGCCAAGTATTTTAAAATCCTTCAATGCATGACAAAGTTAGTGGATCACGAATTTGTAGGGACATACGGAAGAAAAGTTCAAAGAGGTTAGTTACAGTATTTAAAACCCCCCTTCGGGGCAAAAATGGGTTCTTACCTGAATATTTAACAAATATATTTCCGCGAACGATTGCAGAAACTACAGAGTATCCCCCGAGAAACAACTACAACTATGTAACGATAGCAAGACGTACACAACTATATGATGTCTACTTTTTGCCTTCGTCAGTTGAATTATGGAACTCGCTCGATATTGACGTCAGAAGCTGAACATCACTAAACATTTTTAAATCTAAATTGAAAAATATATTTAAGGCAACTGCAGTGCCCAAGTACTTTCTTTGTGGGGATAGGTCTTTATCCGTGTTGCACACTCGTTTAAGGAATACTTGTAGTAACTTAAATGACGATCTGTTTAAAAATCATTTGAGAGAAAATCCTTATTGTAATTGCGGATATTACGTAGAAAGTGCAGATCACTACTTTTTTTGTTGTACTTATTTTAATGAATGGGAGTGAATTTATTTATTGAAACAAGAGCGTTTCATCCGTTAAATGTCAACATGTTATTATTTGGAGATGACACGTTAAATTATGACGAAAACACAACTATTTTTAAAGCTGTGTATAAGTTTATTAAGCTCTCTAAACGTTTCCAAAATTATTATTAATGTTATAAATTGTCCTGTAGCCAATATTATTCAGAGGGCACACACTGGAACAGGCATCCACAGCGTTAGGATCTCGGTCGCAAAATACTTAGATAAAAAACAACAAAAACAAACAAGCACTAGGTATTTATCACTATTCTATTTGTTAAAATAAACCATGATTTATTTTCAAATTAGAATACTTATAACATGTTTCATTCATAGTTTTCCGACAAATAAACTTGTTTATAATTTTCTTGCTGGGAAGGGCCATTTACTAACTTGAAAGAACTTGTGGCCCGACCCATTTGCATTTTGTTTCGTTGTGTACATATGTCATTGTATTAGCATGTGTGTTTGTTGTATTAAAATATGGTTAAACTAAGTAATTTTGCTGAAATTGAAATCTTTAATATTTTTTTAAACTTGTGATGACATTTTAAGGGAAATAAAGATAATTATTCTCTTGGTGTATTTTATAAAGAACCGCCTCTCGCGTATCTGCTCATGAATATTTATGTTTCTTTTTATATGAGGATCGTTTATCTATGAAATGACAGGAAAAAACTTCCAAGGGATAAAAATCGAGGAGAAAAGTTTAAACGATTAAAGACAAAATGCCCTTAACAATTACATCATTACTGAATAGTCATTTAACGATAAAATAATTAATATCATGTTGAAAAATACAGCAACATATACTGACAATGTCAGTATCTTAATACTAAGATTTCCAAAAACAAATTGAATGTTGTAGAATAGTATTCAAATTCAAAGAGATCAAAACTGAACCTCACTTTTAAGATTTCGAGCGATACAAATTTACCCACATTGAAGCTTGAAACAAAACAAAACTAAGTATCTCCTCTATAAACAGAAGTGGTACACACAATCCAAACATTCCAGAAAATTCATTCGATAGAATATGTGTGACGAGAACGAGAAGTAAAATTAAAAAAAAGAGTAAACTGTATTCTCAATATAAAGAGCGAAACTTAATAAATAAATTTCTCACCTGTATGAAACTGCAAAAGAAGCAAAACTCCAAGCTGCATAACATTGTAAAGTGCCATAGTTGTAAGTTGTTGTCTGGTCCTAGACTACTCTGTACACTGAAACCGCGGAATTTATAATGTAACGTAAAACCAAAAAATCTATACTTTTGTTAAGGAATGTGTACAGCTAGTCATGAAATTTCACGTACATGTAGCTGAGACAGCATTTGATTGGTTCTGCAGTTACATGTACAAATGGTAAATAGCATGTTGCACGTGAAGTAAATGTGACAGTTTAAGCTTTAAAATAAGAAATTTAAATTAGTACATACATTTTTCTTCTGACAATGATGACGTGAATAATGTAAATCTAGTATCAAATTGTCATAGAAACATTTAAAGAAAACAACCACCTGTTATGAGCATCCACTAAACAGTGATGGGTCTATTATACATGATTATTATCCGATACGAATATATGTTAAATGTGTATGTGTCAAAACAGTTTTCATCTTTTCTATAAGACAACATTTAGGCTTTAGTATTTGATAAAATTGTATAGCAGAAACCATAGCATGAATCACTGAATTCTCAACAACATGGACATCATAAATCCGTACAATGTACCAAGTAGAACATATAAACTCCGTTTATAACGAACCCCTTGGAACCATTTAAATTTGTTCCTTATATCCGGAGTTTGTTATATCCATATTACATTTTTATATAAAATAAAGAAAGAAAGAAATCTCGGGCAGAAAAAAATTGTTCCTTATATCCGGAATTTCGCTATATGCGGAGTCGTTATATACGGAGTTTACTGTAATTCGCTGTTGATGAAGCATGCAGACTAATAAATATAATGAACAGAAAGGAAATCGTTTTTCCACCAGCTATGTTTTACTCTAAAAATCAATTTTATTTCCTTATTAGTATATAATACAAGAACTCATACATCGTACATTGTACATAATTTAGAGTTAAAGCATTCTTCCGTGTAGAGAAAGACATATGCAGCTGAATCCTTGACCATATTTGATATATTTTATAAGGTATACATTTTCCTTAACTGACAGGTGACGATGCTTTACACTCATTTAGCAGAATTCTGCCATGATTAATGCTGACTAGTATTGTAGAGAAGCCTGGTGTTTTTGACAAATCAATATTTATCACATGCAGAGAACCTAGAATATATATAGTGTTTTAATACTTAATTTATACATGAATACATACACTGGAACCAAATGCGCCTTTTTTTCTTTTTGGACATTCCTCAAAATACTATGATTACCGTTTGTACGGTTTTCATTCGTCACAAATTGAAAACTATTTATAAAACAATTTGCTTTGATACTGACCCTTCAGAGGCACATGCCCCGAAGGATCTGATTACTAACTGTGCGTCGTTTATTGAACCAAATATTACGGATTTTACCTGCCACTAATTAAAAACTCTTATTCAACAATTTGCTTTGATACTAGTTTGTTTTATTATTATTTCCCAGAAGAACTTCGGATTACATACAGAAATCAAAGCGTCTGTCCGTCTGTCTGTCTGTCTGTCTGTCTGTCCGTCCGTCCGTCCGTACCCCACTTCTTCGTTAATTGAATAACTCCAAAACTTAACAAAGGAATAGCATGAAACTTCATACAATGACAGAGCATAATCAGGGGAAGTGCAATGCCTAAGAACCATAACTCTACCTTGTGTAGTTTTTTTTAATTATCTGCCTTTATCTGCCTTTGTAACATTGTCCTTCCCGAAGCACTGAAAGAAATTCCTTTAAAGTGCATACACTGAGAGAGGTGAAGTGCAGTGCCAAAGAGCCATAGCCCTGTATTGTCAATATTTAAAAAAAGTTTCCTTTAATTGATGCAATGACCAATCAGGTGTGATAAACATTTTTAATTGATTAATCGTTCATGATACAATGCTTTTAACTTCGATTCTAGATTTGGAGAACAACATAAGTACCTCGGATATT
This sequence comes from Saxidomus purpurata, assembly GCA_022818135.1. Taxonomy (NCBI): domain Eukaryota; kingdom Metazoa; phylum Mollusca; class Bivalvia; order Venerida; family Veneridae; genus Saxidomus; species Saxidomus purpurata. Next base: position 14,085,160 of record JAFMSR010000015.1, read on the forward strand.
TGCAACCAGTGCGGTCCTCGAAAATATGTGCTTACATCGCACATCTTGGATCTGTGTCATATTTGCGGACCTGTCACCTGTGTCAACATTTTGGACATCAGAGCTGTACCAGAAGTTGATGAATTGGCTTTGTGTTACATTGCTGTTATAAGTGGTGTACGCCATTGGATCTATGTCAAAATGGCCGAACTTGGATAGTTGTCAACATAACGGATATTTGACCTGACTCAACAAGACCATGGATGCCGGCTAGTAGTAGATCTCAGATTTATAGTCAACATTATGAAACCTGTTTCAAGCGAACTGATACGACACATTCATTTTGTCTCAGCAGCTGAACGATGCATCTTTATCAATATGATTAACCTCTAATTTAGCCCGCATTCCAAACTTTGGAGCGGACTCCGATTTCTTTTTCAGAATGACATAAATGTTTCAAATCATATGAATAGATGAAGCAATACATGTACCATTTAAAATTAAGCAACGTAATTTCCAATTTACAGTTTCTGTACTGTCATTGAAGGACCACAAGGACTGGATGTATGACAACTATCGGTATTTGTACATGACAAGTTTCAGTCTTATACGTATTAATTTGACTGGAATGCAACCTAACGTTAATAGCTTTTACAATAGACAACATATTTTTAGACAAGTATGCCCGTTATATATCAACAAAAATGTATGCTCTATAAATAACATGTCGCTGGAAGTCGTCCAGCATTTAGTGTAGAAACCACAACCGGCAAATTCCGGAAAGGAAAGGTCAGACTGAATGCAGGAAGAAATTTAAATCTTTAGACTTCCAAACTTTTAAAATGTTAATTCAAAGAAAATAAAGCTGCATGTTTCTAAATGCACATTTTGACACATGTATTTAAAATAAAAAAGAGCAAATGAAATGTGTACAGATTGCTTTCTGCCACCTCTAATCAAAACCAATTCGTGTCTATCCACCATTTCAGTATGTATAGAAGACTTGGTATAATGCGCATATAACAGAACCAATTTTATGTACCAGGGAATTATAAAGGGAAGGTTTGTGGAAAAATCTCAGCTATCAGTTTCGATTGTTTTTCGTTACCTTCTGTGGAAAATATCTCGACTGACTTTTGGTCTCGAGTTTTGTTTCTGCAGACCTTCTCTTTATATATCCGTGATACATAAAATATATTCTGTTATAAATCAATAATACCTCGTTCTTAGCCTATAATTATCACTTATTGCATGCGATGAGACCTGTCTATAAATTGTTAAACTTTAACGAGAAGTTTTAGAAATTTGTCTTTTGAAATATATTGCATGCTTGTAAAATATACCAAATGAAAGTTTCTGATAATTTTAGAGAGGTTTTTGTATTTTGCTTACGAATATAGTTTTTCCTGGGACTAGGTTCTAAATATTGGACACATTTAAATGAAAATACAATATACAGGTATTGCTTTTATGCTTTATCAAACAAGCTTCATTGTTATCGGTATCGTTATTAAACACTCACGTTTAGAATGACTTATGTTTTTACATCCATTTGAAGTTAAATATAACTGTCTGGCAGCTGCTGCAATGTATGTTTAGATGAATTTAAAACATAGAAATAATGTGTTTTGTAAATTGAAATTGTTCTGTGCATGACAAACGTCACGATGTTTTAATTATTCCAACACTGATGTATTAATGTACATATTTATCTGCTTTTGATATGCTGATCACTCTTGTTATATAATTCTACTGCAGAAATGGAAAAGTGTTTTTCCCACAATAAATCCTTATTTCTTCTAAAATGTTCATGATTTCAGGCAAAGTGGACAGTGATACAAACCAGCTGTAATTTTGAAGGAATAATATATTTGACCATAGGGTTTTAATTGAAAAATCACATACTTTGTAAGGCATTCAATAACAAGCGTTTACTAGAGTTTGTAAAGTCTGTTTGATAGAATAACTATGCGGCAGGAATTTAAGATGGTTCAGCACAGAATACGATGTTCAGTTGAACTACATTGAGAAGTTCTGAAAAGAAAACTGCGCTTTTTCGCAATTAAAAATGCCTGCAGAAATCAAATGTCAGTCTTTATCAGATCAGGAATTACTAATTAGGAATTTAAGATTGCATAATAAAAAAGTTGACGTACTATTTACCACGGACCTATAGGTCCGCCTATTTACGTTTTAAAAGCACACCATTCTTTTGCAACAGACTTGCCGGCTGTGTCTGTACTTGAAAATAACAGGTCCACAATTTTCAACAGTTCTCACGAGCAAACATTACGCACTTGAAAAAGGATCAGCAGAATATGAAAAATCAAATGCACACTAGATTCATTCCCATTATCATATCAAAATTCACGGGATTGTCTAAAAAGCGGAAAATTTAATGCGATTTTACTGTCTAAAACGCAGACCTGCAGACCAGTATAATTATATAGGAAACAGATTGAAAGGTGTGGAAAACGCAGACTAAAGTAATGCAAGAGCAGAAACAGAAATTGAATGTGAATTATTGCAGTTGTTTAGCTTACTTAAATTTAAGAAAAAAATATTATATTCGTGTAGAAATCATTTATCACTATTAAATGTATTTGTTGGCGAAATTTGTATCGCAGTTTGTATCTAAAACAAAACGGAAACAACATCGTATACATTTATACTTTATTATCTAAAAACGATGTATGTTTCCATTGACATTTAAATCAGGGACGTATTAAAATAGATGTATTGTAATGAGCAGTATATTTACATTGAGATAAGTATAAGTAACTCAAAACAAATGTAAAATGTTTTTGTGATATATAGCCGAATCATTTGTAATTTTGCATTACTGTTTCCTTTATTGTTTTATTTATGTCCCTAAATATATTATTGAAACAAAATTGCTGTTTTCTCGGCCCTTTGAGTGAGAAAATTAAATTGTATCATTTGCCAGGTTATGGCGACCTTACTTTTTTATTATGCAATTAATAACCATACTATGACACTTACGTATGAATTGACACCACGTCGTTCACAAAACAATATATTTCCTTGGAAATTAACAAATATGAGTCGGATTCAGAAAAAAAGTCAGACCAGTTTAACCACGGACCTATATACATATGGATTGTCAACTCTCGTATCTTCATATACAAGTTCAACCTTTTTATCGCAGATGGCGAGATTTTATGCGAGATTTTAGCATCGATGGACAATATCCGAGGTTTGCCGAAATCGAAAACTCCCAGCGTCCACCTGTCCTCCATCTTGAAAAATAATCAAATTTAATCGTGTCTTCTTCAATATTTATGGCTCAATAGTTTTGTTTTTTTCTTTAAGTAACATTAGTCTCATTCCAACCTATCTTTTTTTCGTAATGCGTATCTTTTATCGATTTTGTATGTTGAAAATTGTGAATGAAGCTTCCCGCCGTCCTCCATCTTGGAACGTATCGGGGAAAAACGTAAACAATAAATCAAATTGAATGGTGTCTACTTCAATATGTATGGCTCAATAGTTTGTATTTTTCTTTGTTTATGCAACTTTTGTCTTATTCCAAGCTAATCTTTTTTCGTAAGGCGTAACTGTTATCGATTTTGTTTGTTGAAAATTTTGTCAAGTCTGGCGGCACCTGCCGAATATCACAAATCGGAAAATTTCCGAAAAAAAGCATGATGGGTAACATTTACTCCGATATCGCATTATCGATTTTCGGAAGTTGCCAATCCATGTGTATATAGGTCCGTGGTTTAACTAATAATCCATCAGAAAAAAGTTGATTATAATTCAGGAAAATCGGTCTTTAATAAAGTAAATACCACTCATATTTGTATGTATATTTGCTGTCACGATATACGATTTCTATATGGTCCTTTACTCATGTAATAATAATGATGATAATAATAATAATAATAATAATAATAATAATAATAGTATTATTATTGTTATTATTATTATTCATGTAAAGCGCCAGTATATTTTCATGAAAAAAGATATACGGCCCGTGTACTAAAACAAACGAAAATGTTGTATTCTGAATTCAGTATTGAATGGTCATAAAAACGAATACACAAGGCGCTATTTGAGTAAAAGAAAAAGGTGAATACAGAAATCTAAACACTAGGAATTGTTTTATTTTGGAACCGTCAACTAACGGGGAATACCGTAACTATCATATCATGATGATTCACATATTTTTCAAACGTTCGTGTAGTTTCCAAAAACGAAACTGGTATTGGCCATAAACTGTTTTAATTATACAAAATATTTGCATATTATTATTATATATTCATTTCTGTCTCACTATACATGTACATTTCACGCAATATAAAAACAGTGACTTACATGTCTGCCATTCTAACAAGAACTATGAGAGACTATTAAAAGTATACATGCAATTTTAAAATACTAAAAAATGTCTATTAACATTCTAATATGAATTATTAGGGACAATAAAAGGGTATAGATGCAATTTTTAAATTATTATTTTTAATTATTATATTACAATATTAAAAAAAGTCTATTAATAGTATTTAAATAAATTAAAAGTTTCAGACCAGCTGCAGACATTATTGTCATTAATCAATATTTTATTAGACTACACTATATCTATAATGTCTAGCTTTCGGAGGTAGTGAAAATGTTCGCTCATCTTACTTCCCGTAAACGCAAATTTGAGGACATAATTGCTATTATTTTTTGTAGTTTTAACGATTATAGCATTTAAGATTAGTATTTTTCAATGTTTAGACTGCGGGTACTTGTTTCCACAGTGAGGGAGATGAATTTCACTTTTTTGTTGGTGGAGCGTGAAATCACTCAGTGTAGCCGTGAAGTCGCACGAATGCACCAGTGATGCACACTGTGAACTGTGGACACGCCGTTTATTATATAAAAAATATAAATAAAATACCGTATTTTTGTGGGATGGGTGGGGTGTTAGGGGGTAAAGGTAGGGAGGGCAAGAGGTAAAGGGGATATATCATGACCATGTTGTCATAAGCAATATAATATGGAATGTGATGTAGAATTATTACGAAGTGGCAAATTTATAGACAATTTTAAGTTATTTTGACAAAATTTAAGTGCAAAAATGCGAATAACTTTTTCAAATGTGACCTTGAATATTGTGGCTGATTCACAACCCTGTTGTCAAAGTTTGATGAAGAAAATCTTGAGAAATGGCAAAGTAAAAGCTAAGGTTAAGTTTTTCGACATAATATAAGTACAAAAAGGGGCATTACTATGCAAATATGGTTGACAGAGGTTATGTGACTTGCTTCAGTGTCTAAATTGCTATTAAAACAAAGTATGCCAAGTTTGTCTTTCTTGATTAATTACTAAATTATCAATTATATTCCGTGACGCTTAGATGTTTTCCGAGCTAATAATTTCAACATGTTCATAATACAACTTTTGAATGCCTCTATTTTTCTTTTTATTTGATATTATTAGATCTTTCTGACATGATGGCTGCAATGAAAGATTTACAAAAATAACGTTGAACTATCGTCCAGTATTAACGTTTTGGGAGGAAAAACCAACAACCTGTTTATGTACATTGTCACATGATATATAGCAGTATGATATATAATCATAACTCTATGTATACGTCCGCAAAACTATATATTGATCGAAACATTAGTCTAAAATTATTATATAGTATACCTCGTAAAAGGTAGTGAAAATATACGAAAATATCATAGAAATAATGTCTTGAAATCCGCGCATGTTCCAGGTCTACACGTACTTCTGCGGACCCGGCACGTGATCGCTACCTGCCAATCAGGATTAAAGTATTTACGATAGGTACACAATATTCATTAATATGTTACCGAAATATACATTATGAGTCGTATTTACGTGATTTATTTCTATAGCAAAGGGCATTTCAACGGATTTTTGAAAAATGAAAAAAGTGTTGTATTGATATCGACATTAACGTTAACGTCAACACACGTGCGCTATGGGACATTTTACTTAGACATGGAAAATTTTGAATAGCTCTGTAGTATATTGAGTGATTTTTTAAAAACACACATTTTTATACTTTTTGAGAAAATATATATTCAAATTCTTGTCACAAAAACGACACAATAGTCTTACATTTAAATTACAACCAGTCAGAATTTTAAGTTTATTTCAATTTTACTCTTTTCGCGCAGCGCGGGACATTTTCACTAGACACAGATCTATTGTAAATACTTTTTTGGTATTGAAAGGAATTATCGAATAGATGCACATTACGAATAAATACAAAAACAATACTCTCTGTATGAAATATTATAGACGTGGGGTTAAAGATAACAAGTCCAGAGAAAAATATTTGTCTTGCTTAAGTTCACAAGTCTCGTTTTTCCTCAATCTCTACACATCCATGTTTCACATTTGAACTGCACCTGACATGTTTCTGTTGCCGTCATTTTATTTTACGTACATGACGTCGGTAGTTCATGCCAGACGTGCATTTCACGGAAAATTTAATGAACGCCTGACGTGTTTTTGTTGTTTATTTGACAGTTTTACTGTGTATGTATGGAATTTTATGTTACATCTCTACAGTGGATTTTTTTAGTGTAAGAGCTGTTTTAGCCCACATAACTCTTCAGTGGTTTATTTAAATTTGATTTAAAACTGTAACACGCAATAAAGCTTGAGTTTTACTTTCAGAAGATGTATTGCATGATATAAACATTGTAAAATAAAAATCGACAGTGATAATTCTTTAATAGAAATTATTGCGAAAATTCAATAAGCTCCAACTTATGACGTCGCGTCAATAGCCTCCAAATTCTTCGAAAAGTCGAGCTAAAAACAAATGAAATTAGTACATACAATGTATTGCTTTCTGTCGCTTCTAAATACAAGTGAATTATGTCTGTCCTAGATTGCAGCAGTCTAAAGAAGTATTGACAAAACAAATTCAGCAGTCTAGTTTGCATAGTTGCAGTCTTCCAAACTTGTTACACGAAATGATAAAACATTTGAAACTTAACAGATGTTAGTTGCATCATTTTATCAAAGACTCAAAGAAATCGTTTTTATTCCATCATGATCACCAAAAGCTGAAAACACAATTTGATTCGTAACTTCATTTTAAAATTTCCCGTTTCATTTGATCACATTTACTGCTAGCCATAGTTTTGTCAAACTGATGTAATACTTGAGATGAGAGTAGGTCTTTCTATGTTTATCTTATTTTCGTGTACAGGATCTAAATACTGTGACATAAGATACAATAAAGAGATCCGTAATGTACATCCACCAAAAGCCGAGTAAAACTGACAGAACAACGATTCAATCAAATTAAAAACCTTGTAAAATGTTAACATATTTTAGCCTCGATTTTTTCGACAGACCTTCCCTTTATATTGCTCCAGTACATAAAGTATATTATGTTATATGCCCATAACACCTTGTTCTTCATACTATAACAATAACTTAAAATACACGGACTACCAGTCATTCTCGGCATCCTTGACAGAAGAGGTGCGTGCGTGTGTGTGTGTGTGCGTGCGTGCGTGCGTGCGTGCGTGCGTGCGTGCGTGCGTGTGTGCATGTATTTTCTTATCAGAAATGATTTACACACATACGCACAGCGGTGGGGTTAGCTGTCAAGGGGTCCAAAGAATGCATGGCCAGAGGGGTATTCATGTATTTATTTTTTCTGAATGGTTGCCTAAGTGTTACTAAGGGGTGGTCCCGGAATTAATTTTATCTACCCTGTTCATTATTATTTAATGGTTTGATTCAGAACATTCAGACATTAATATATGCAGCACGAAATATGTTAATGCAAATATGTTAATGTAGCTTACAGAGTGCCATTGCACTAACGTCATATTTATACGCTCGTAAACAAAATTAAGGTGTACGCATACTCGAGTCACCTTGGGAGCAGATCAGTGGTCCAGTGGTAACGCGCTGGACTTGTAATCCAGGAAACGCAGGTTCGATCCCCCGCTCCTCCACTAACATAACTAATGGTCTCTCGGATGAGACATGAAAACCCGAGGTTCGATGTGTCGGTGCTGCACACGGGCATGTTAAAGAACCAGACTGTGTCTCTGGAACGGGACGCCTTCTGTATCTTGCACTATCCCCCGAAACCTAAAAAAACTAATCACTTCTGGGGGCGTTGGTCATATGGATTATCCAGTATCAACGGTAAAACTCTAAAATACATATATAGTTACCTTGTCCATGTACACAAGTACATGCGTAGATACGTGCGTATGAAATTTTGCCAGCGCTATTTCTCATAAACGCCTTTATAAAATTCCACGAAACTTTATGGAAGACTTCAGTACCAAGTGGAAATGCACATTTCGTCGTTCTTTATTTGATTCAAGATGGCCGACTGTTACCGTTTTTGTTTTTACTCATTTACTCTGCCCGCGCTATTTCTGAGTACAGCTTTTCATATTTAAACGAAACTTCACAGGAGGTTTCAGTTCCATTTGGATATGTGCATAACGTCAATAATTTTGATTAGATACAAGATGGCCGGGACTGGAACTTTTCTATTACTTAATATTTAAAGAGAGTTTTTATAAAATTTTGTCCATGGTAATTTTCGATGAACGCTTATATAATTGCAACGAAATTTTATGGAAACTTAACCTTCCAAGTGGTAATAAGCATATCGTTAACTGCTTTTATTGCAATCAAGTGGATTAGTCCATCGTCAGTTGTCTGTCCGTCGCCAACAATTAGTTTGTTTACACTCAGAATCCACATTTCTGAAGTAATTCTAATGAAACTTAGATACATTTATGAGGTATATGACTACTAAATCGCGGTCCAGTTCGATTTTAGATCGAGCAGTACTAGAGTTATTGTCTTTGATAGAAAACAATACTATACCTCGCCTAGTTTACATTTTTGAAACTACAATATTTCAGCAATCATGTGTGTTTAACCAGAACAATTTTATCAAGTTCGATTAGGGTCAGGTGGGATTCATACTTACATAACTAATGTTCATGGTGTATAAAAATGTCCTAATAGAGGTTGTTATGTCCGTTCCTTTATCATTTCAACAAATTGCTCTTTCATGTATATTTCTGCCGTATCTTGTTTACTATGTATGTTTCGTGTATCTAAATTGGTAAGAGCTGGAAATTGTACTAAAATACTAAATCCCACCATTACTTATTGGAATAATTAAAAAAATGAAATAGTTACTAACATGTTATAGATATGTCCATATTGAACATTAAACATGCTTTTTGAGTGAAATAGACACATTTGATTGAGCAAAACATAGCACAAACAAAAAAGAAATATAGATGATGTCACAACACATTTAGGATTCAATGAGGAACAAGATTCCCCAGCTGGCTTAAACTGGGAAGCAGACAATATTTCAGTACATATAAATGCTGACATTTATATAACAGGATAAAAGAAACACGAAGATTATCAAATAAGTTGACGCTTTTAATTTTCCGAGGAATTTAGGCATAAACCTTCGAGAGAAATTCTTCGTTTTTCATTTTGGAAAATCAAGACGAAGTTGTCTCTGAAATAAGAAAAAAAAAGTTATTCAATGTATTTTGGTGTAAAGTAACCACATATTTTGGAATAAGATGTGACTATTAGATGTAGGAAAAAGTTTATTCTCAAACTTGATACGCATAAACTAAATAAATTATACAACAATAATACTTAATATATTGCTTGAATATGTTTCTATAAGAAACATTACAGTAACTTATATTAGGTTGTGTGAGCGGGACGGTTCTGCTAGGTGGAGTTTTGTGTCTCGGACTCTTATTATTAATCAAGTTTTATGATATTTTTAATGTGTTTTATAGATTACTTATCGCCAAGTCATCTTTTTGCAGTCGTTAATAATCGGCTTGTGGTAAGCAGTATGTGACGTGTTTATTGTATAGAAACACCAGCTTGTCTAACCTAACATGATCTTATAAAACACGAAGGCGGTTATAAACATACGATTATATACATGTTAATATGCTCTGTTTACTGTTTTTTTTTACTGTTAAAATTTATATGAAAAATGTATAAACGGATTGTCCTAGGGCAATTCCAAAAAAAAAAAAACACGAAGGCATTTTAATCAAATGTGATTCAGATTATATGCATTTAGTTATTCTTTCCCTGTGTTAATTGTGCGTTAGGACTAGGGTCTTTTTACTTCGGATTCAATTAACTCTTGGGGTATGGTAAAAAATCCGGATAACTATAATGATACATATTATGATAAATACAATTATTATCTTACATCAGCATAATCCGCATGTGTCAGCACAGATGTACTTGTAATGCCAACTGCAACTGTATTCCCACGTTGGACAGTACAAAGGCTCGTTCACATTGTCACAATCAACTGAAAAAGGCATGCCACTGATGTATCATGAATTAAAAAATGTCCTACTCTTTCTGTTCCAGGAAGTACATGCCGAATTAAAATGTCGGGTTGGCATTTAATGCTTAGAAATGTAACCTTAGTGCTATGTTTATCGAGTAAACGAGCAGTTTTTTTCTGGTTAAGCTACGATATAGTCCTTAGCATTGCGAGCTTTTAATGTAAGTAAATCAAATAGGAACATTTGAGTTAATTAAATGTTTTGCATGGTCAAACCTGAAATGTTTTCTACACACTGCGGTATACATACCGTGGCAATCGTCCCCAATCAGACCGTATAAACATGTACATGTGCATTGGTCCAAGTCAAACTCACGCTTCCCATCACTGAAACAGTCCATCGTTCCGCAGTCTGAAATTAACAGTTCCGTTAGCAAAATCAAGCAAACATGTTGTAATTTTAGATTAACATACAGTTTAAAATTTGGTGACATCGATTTAACAAATATTTTCACACGTACATGTATCATATACGTTTCATTACAGCAAGTGCTTAAAACGGTTTCATAACATAAATTAAGTATGAAATAACTGAAGCCTATAAAAACGGATAAATGCGTCAAAACTTTTTCATATTTTAGTAAACTAAATTAACATTATTACAGAATATGAAAACATACTATATAATATGTACATGTCTGAACTTAGCTTTTTTTTAGTTCATATAGAACGTAAAAATCATTTATCATTTTAAAGGTTCTCAGAAAGTAAATACAACATATAATGTGCTGTACATTTAACTATTACATAAAATGACAAATGTCTACCCCTGAGTCAGTGGTTGAGTGGTTGAAGACGCTCACTTTAAGCCTAAGTAACATTTCATTGATTAAGAGTCATTGATGTGAGTCCTACTGCTGATTATATATCATAATATGAGAAAGTTGTCAGTTTCTTACGGAGGAAAGCAGTCTAGTACTGGTACTTCCCAGGAACGATATTTAGATATTGTGCCCGATTGCAAAATTTAAATAGTGTTGAAACGGGTGTTTTTAAATCCCAAATAACAAAACAAAGAGTAAAACAAATTATACCACACAATCTATCGTTACAAGAGTTAGGACAGTCTGCACACGTGTCTCCGGAGACATATGGCTTCTGACCAATGTAATTTCCTCTGCAAGTAAGTAATCCGATAAAAGTATTCAATATAACAAAAAATGCTATGAATTACAAATCATTTGTATAACAGAAATGACTAAATCACTATGTTTCTCCATAGATGATCAATTCGTTTTTTCGTAGGGAATTCTTGTTCTGTAATTTACGACATTTAATTTAAATCTTGAATATTATATTTTTTCTATGAAATTGAGTTGGAAAATAAGGAGAAGAGTTTTAGGATTGATTTTCCCACCATCTGATATAGATTGCAAGGACGAATGAACAAAAATTGCCCACTTCAACCTATATATAGATTGCGAGGGGATCACGAAAAATAGGCCACATTAACTGTTATATGTAAGTATATTGCAGGGAAGAATGAACACAAATTGGCCACATTTACTGTTATGTGGATTGCAAGGTGAATGAAAAAATAAGCCGCATTAACTGTTATATGTAAGTATATTGCAGGGAAGAATGAACACAAATTGGCCACATTTACTGTTATGTGGATTGCAAGGTGAATGAAAAAATAAGCCGCATTAACTGTTATATGTAAGTATATTGCAGGGAAGAATGAACACAAATTGGCCACATTTACTGTTATGTGGATTGCAAGGTGAATGAAAAAATAAGCCGCATTAACTGTTATATGTAAGTATATTGCAGGGAAGAATGAACACAAATTGGCCACATTTACTGTTATGTGGATTGCAAGGTGAATGAAAAAATAAGCCACATTAACTGTTATATGTAAGTATATTGCAGGGAAGAATGAACACAAATTGGCCACATTTACTGTTATGTGGATTGCAAGGTGAATGAAAAAATAAGCCGCATTAACTGTTATATGTAAGTATATTGCAGGGAAGAATGAACACAAATTGGCCACATTTACTGTTATGTGGATTGCAAGGTGAATGAAAAAATAAGCCACATTAACTGTTATATGTAAGTATATTGCAGGGAAGAATGAACACAAATTGGCCACATTTACTGTTATGTGGATTGCAAGGTGAATGAAAAAATAAGCCACATTAACTGTTATATGTAAGTATATTGCAGGGAAGAATGAACACAAATTGGCCACATTTACTGTTATGTGGATTGCAAGGTGAATGAAAAAATAAGCCGCATTAACTGTTATATGTAAGTATATTGCAGGGAAGAATGAACACAAATTGGCCACATTTACTGTTATGTGGATTGCAAGGTGAATGAAAAAAATAAGCCGCATTAACTGTTATATGTAAGTATATTGCAGGGAAGAATGAACACAAATTGGCCACATTTACTGTTATGTGGATTGCAAGGTGAATGAAAAAATAAGCCGCATTAACTGTTATATGTAAGTATATTGCAGGGAAGAATGAACACAAATTGGCCACATTAACTGTTATGTGGATTGCAAGGTGAATGAAAACAATAAGCCGCATTAACTGTTATATGTAAGTATATTGCAGGGAAGAATGAACACAAATTGGCCACATTTACTGTTATGTGGATTGCAAGGTGAATGAAAACAATAAGCCACATTAACTGTTATATGTAAGTATATTGCAGGGAAGAATGAACACAAATTGGCCACATTTACTGTTATGTGGATTGCAAGGTGAATGAAAAAAATAAGCCGCATTAACTGTTATATGTAAGTATATTGCAGGGAAGAATGAACACAAATTGGCCACATTTACTGTTATGTGGATTGCAAGGTGAATGAAAACAATAAGCCACATTAACTGTTATATGTAAGTATATTGCAGGGAAGAATGAACACAAATTGGCCACATTTACTGTTATGTGGATTGCAAGGTGAATGAAAAAATAAGCCGCATTAACTGTTATATGTAAGTATATTGCAGGGAAGAATGAACACAAATTGGCCACATTTACTGTTATGTGGATTGCAAGGTGAATGAAAAAAATAAGCCGCATTAACTGTTATATGTAAGTATATTGCAGGGAAGAATGAACACAAATTGGCCACATTTACTGTTATGTGGATTGCAAGGTGAATGAAAAAATAAGCCGCATTAACTGTTATATGTAAGTATATTGCAGGGAAGAATGAACACAAATTGGCCACATTAACTGTTATGTGGATTGCAAGGTGAATGAAAACAATAAGCCGCATTAACTGTTATATGTAAGTATATTGCAGGGAAGAATGAACACAAATTGGCCACATTTACTGTTATGTGGATTGCAAGGTGAATGAAAACAATAAGCCACATTAACTGTTATATGTAAGTATATTGCAGGGAAGAATGAACACAAATTGGCCACATTTACTGTTATGTGGATTGCAAGGTGAATGAAAAAAATAAGCCGCATTAACTGTTATATGTAAGTATATTGCAGGGAAGAATGAACACAAATTGGCCACATTTACTGTTATGTGGATTGCAAGGTGAATGAAAAAATAAGCCACATTAACTGTTATATGTAAGTATATTGCAGGGAAGAATGAACACAAATTGGCCACATTTACTGTTATGTGGATTGCAAGGTGAATGAAAAAATAAGCCGCATTAACTGTTATATGTAAGTATATTGCAGGGAAGAATGAACACAAATTGGCCACATTTACTGTTATGTGGATTGCAAGGTGAATGAAAAAATAAGCCGCATTAACTGTTACATGTAAGTATATTGCAGGGAAGAATGAACACAAATTGGCCACATTTACTGTTATGTGGATTGCAAGGTGAATGAAAAAATAAGCCGCATTAACTGTTATATGTAAGTATATTGCAGGGAAGAATGAACACAAATTGGCCACATTTACTGTTATGTGGATTGCAAGGTGAATGAAAAAATAAGCCGCATTAACTGTTATATGTAAGTATATTGCAGGGAAGAATGAACACAAATTGGCCACATTTACTGTTATGTGGATTGCAAGGTGAATGAAAAAATAAGCCACATTAACTGTTATATGTAAGTATATTGCAGGGAAGAATGAACACAAATTGGCCACATTTACTGTTATGTGGATTGCAAGGTGAATGAAAAAATAAGCCACATTAACTGTTATATGTAAGTATATTGCAGGGAAGAATGAACACAAATTGGCCACATTTACTGTTATGTGGATTGCAAGGTGAATGAAAAAATAAGCCGCATTAACTGTTACATGTAAGTATATTGCAGGGAAGAATGAACACAAATTGGCCACATTAACTGTTATGTGGATTGCAAGGTGAATGAAAAAATAAGCCGCATTAACTGTTATATGTAAGTATATTGCAGGGAAGAATGAACACAAATTGGCCACATTTACTGTTATGTGGATTGCAAGGTGAATGAAAAAATAAGCCGCATTAACTGTTATATGTAAGTATATTGCAGGGAAGAATGAACACAAATTGGCCACATTTACTGTTATGTGGATTGCAAGGTGAATGAAAAAATAAGCCGCATTAACTGTTATATGTAAGTATATTGCAGGGAAGAATGAACACAAATTGGCCACATTTACTGTTATGTGGATTGCAAGGTGAATGAAAAAAATAAGCCGCATTAACTGTTATATGTAAGTATATTGCAGGGAAGAATGAACACAAATTGGCCACATTTACTGTTATGTGGATTGCAAGGTGAATGAAAAAATAAGCCACATTAACTGTTATATGTAAGTATATTGCAGGGAAGAATGAACACAAATTGGCCACATTAACTGGTATGTGGATTGCAAGGTGAATGAAAAAATAAGCCACATTAACTGTTATATGTAAGTATATTGCAGGGAAGAATGAACACAAATTGGCCACATTTACTGTTATGTGGATTGCAAGGTGAATGAAAAAATAAGCCGCATTAACTGTTACATGTAAGTATATTGCAGGGAAGAATGAACACAAATTGGCCACATTAACTGTTATGTGGATTGCAAGGTGAATGAAAAAATAAGCCGCATTAACTGTTACATGTAAGTATATTGCAGGGAAGAATGAACACAAATTGGCCACATTTACTGTTATGTGGATTGCAAGGTGAATGAAAAAATAAGCCGCATTAACTGTTATATGTAAGTATATTGCAGGGAAGAATGAACACAAATTGGCCACATTTACTGTTATGTGGATTGCAAGGTGAATGAAAAAATAAGCCGCATTAACTGTTATATGTAAGTATATTGCAGGGAAGAATGAACACAAATTGGCCACATTTACTGTTATGTGGATTGCAAGGTGAATGAAAAAATAAGCCGCATTAACTGTTATATGTAAGTATATTGCAGGGAAGAATGAACACAAATTGGCCACATTTACTGTTATGTGGATTGCAAGGTGAATGAAAAAATAAGCCACATTAACTGTTATATGTAAGTATATTGCAGGGAAGAATGAACACAAATTGGCCACATTTACTGTTATGTGGATTGCAAGGTGAATGAAAAAATAAGCCGCATTAACTGTTACATGTAAGTATATTGCAGGGAAGAATGAACACAAATTGGCCACATTAACTGTTATGTGGATTGCAAGGTGAATGAAAAAATAAGCCGCATTAACTGTTATATGTAAGTATATTGCAGGGAAGAATGAACACAAATTGGCCACATTTACTGTTATGTGGATTGCAAGGTGAATGAAAAAATAAGCCGCATTAACTGTTATATGTAAGTATATTGCAGGGAAGAATGAACACAAATTGGCCACATTTACTGTTATGTGGATTGCAAGGTGAATGAAAAAATAAGCCGCATTAACTGTTATATGTAAGTATATTGCAGGGAAGAATGAACACAAATTGGCCACATTTACTGTTATGTGGATTGCAAGGTGAATGAAAAAAATAAGCCGCATTAACTGTTATATGTAAGTATATTGCAGGGAAGAATGAACACAAATTGGCCACATTTACTGTTATGTGGATTGCAAGGTGAATGAAAAAATAAGCCACATTAACTGTTATATGTAAGTATATTGCAGGGAAGAATGAACACAAATTGGCCACATTAACTGGTATGTGGATTGCAAGGTGAATGAAAAAATAAGCCACATTAACTGTTATATGTAAGTATATTGCAGGGAAGAATGAACACAAATTGGCCACATTTACTGTTATGTGGATTGCAAGGTGAATGAAAAAATAAGCCGCATTAACTGTTACATGTAAGTATATTGCAGGGAAGAATGAACACAAATTGGCCACATTAACTGTTATGTGGATTGCAAGGTGAATGAAAAAATAAGCCGCATTAACTGTTACATGTAAGTATATTGCAGGGAAGAATGAACACAAATTGGCCACATTTACTGTTATGTGGATTGCAAGGTGAATGAAAAAATAAGCCGCATTAACTGTTATATGTAAGTATATTGCAGGGAAGAATGAACACAAATTGGCCACATTTACTGTTATGTGGATTGCAAGGTGAATGAAAAAATAAGCCGCATTAACTGTTATATGTAAGTATATTGCAGGGAAGAATGAACACAAATTGGCCACATTTACTGTTATGTGGATTGCAAGGTGAATGAAAAAATAAGCCGCATTAACTGTTATATGTAAGTATATTGCAGGGAAGAATGAACACAAATTGGCCACATTTACTGTTATGTGGATTGCAAGGTGAATGAAAAAATAAGCCGCATTAACTGTTATATGTAAGTATATTGCAGGGAAGAATGAACACAAATTGGCCACATTTACTGTTATGTGGATTGCAAGGTGAATGAAAAAATAAGCCGCATTAACTGTTACATGTAAGTATATTGCAGGGAAGAATGAACACAAATTGGCCACATTAACTGTTATGTGGATTGCAAGGTGAATGAAAAAATAAGCCGCATTAACTGTTATATGTAAGTATATTGCAGGGAAGAATGAACACAAATTGGCCACATTTACTGTTATGTGGATTGCAAGGTGAATGAAAAAATAAGCCGCATTAACTGTTATATGTAAGTATATTGCAGGGAAGAATGAACACAAATTGGCCACATTAACTGTTATGTGGATTGCAAGGTGAATGAAAAAATAAGCCGCATTAACTGTTACATGTAAGTATATTGCAGGGAAGAATGAACACAAATTGGCCACATTTACTGTTATGTGGATTGCAAGGTGAATGAAAAAATAAGCCGCATTAACTGTTATATGTAAGTATATTGCAGGGAAGAATGAACACAAATTGGCCACATTTACTGTTATGTGGATTGCAAGGTGAATGAAAAAATAAGCCGCATTAACTGTTATATGTAAGTATATTGCAGGGAAGAATGAACACAAATTGGCCACATTAACTGTTATGTGGATTGCAAGGTGAATGAAAAAATAAGCCGCATTAACTGTTATATGTAAGTATATTGCAGGGAAGAATGAACACAAATTGGCCACATTAACTGTTATGTGGATTGCAAGGTGAATGAAAAAAATAAGCCGCATTAACTGTTATATGTAAGTATATTGCAGGGAAGAATGAACACAAATTGGCCACATTTACTGTTATGTGGATTGCAAGGTGAATGAAAAAATAAGCCGCATTAACTGTTATATGTAAGTATATTGCAGGGAAGAATGAACACAAATTGGCCACATTAACTGTTATGTGGATTGCAAGGTGAATGAAAAAATAAGCCGCATTAACTGTTATATGTAAGTATATTGCAGGGAAGAATGAACACAAATTGGCCACATTTACTGTTATGTGGATTGCAAGGTGAATGAAAAAAATAAGCCGCATTAACTGTTATATGTAAGTATATTGCAGGGAAGAATGAACACAAATTGGCCACATTTACTGTTATGTGGATTGCAAGGTGAATGAAAACAATAAGCCGCATTAACTGTTATATGTAAGTATATTGCAGGGAAGAATGAACACAAATTGGCCACATTTACTGTTATGTGGATTGCAAGGTGAATGAAAAAATAAGCCGCATTAACTGTTATATGTAAGTATATTGCAGGGAAGAATGAACACAAATTGGCCACATTAACTGTTATGTGGATTGCAAGGTGAATGAAAAAATAAGCCGCATTAACTGTTATATGTAAGTATATTGCAGGGAAGAATGAACACAAATTGGCCACATTAACTGTTATGTGGATTGCAAGGTGAATGAAAAAATAAGCCACATTAACTGTTATATGTAAGTATATTGCAGGGAAGAATGAACACAAATTGGCCACATTTACTGTTATGTGGATTGCAAGGTGAATGAAAACAATAAGCCACATTAACTGTTATATGTAAGTATATTGCAGGGAAGAATGAACACAAATTGGCCACATTAACTGTTATGTGGATTGCAAGGTGAATGAAAAAATAAGCCGCATTAACTGTTACATGTAAGTATATTGCAGGGAAGAATGAACACAAATTGGCCACATTTACTGTTATGTGGATTGCAAGGTGAATGAAAAAATAAGCCGCATTAACTGTTATATGTAAGTATATTGCAGGGAAGAATGAACACAAATTGGCCACATTTACTGTTATGTGGATTGCAAGGTGAATGAAAAAATAAGCCGCATTAACTGTTACATGTAAGTATATTGCAGGGAAGAATGAACACAAATTGGCCACATTTACTGTTATGTGGATTGCAAGGTGAATGAAAAAATAAGCCGCATTAACTGTTACATGTAAGTATATTGCAGGGAAGAATGAACACAAATTGGCCACATTAACTGTTATGTGGATTGCAAGGTGAATGAAAAAATAAGCCGCATTAACTGTTACATGTAAGTATATTGCAGGGAAGAATGAACACAAATTGGCCACATTAACTGTTATGTGGATTGCAAGGTGAATGAAAAAATAAGCCGCATTAACTGTTATATGTAAGTATATTGCAGGGAAGAATGAACACAAATTGGCCACATTTACTGTTATGTGGATTGCAAGGTGAATGAAAAAATAAGCCGCATTAACTGTTATATGTAAGTATATTGCAGGGAAGAATGAACACAAATTGGCCACATTTACTGTTATGTGGATTGCAAGGTGAATGAAAAAATAAGCCACATTAACTGTTATATGTAAGTATATTGCAGGGAAGAATGAACACAAATTGGCCACATTTACTGTTATGTGGATTGCAAGGTGAATGAAAACAATAAGCCACATTAACTGTTACATGTAAATAGATTGCAGGGAAGAATGAACAAAAAAGGCCACATTAAATGTTGTATAGATTGCAAGGAGAATAAAACTAGACCTATCACTAAATGTGATAAATACCCCCGAAAGAACGCTTTATCAACTGAAGAAGTAAGCAGTAACAGAATACGTTGGAAGAAACTAAAAATAGAGATATATAACACTGTAATTAATCAAGATGGAGTTACAGTCTTTGTGCACTGCACTTTCTCTCATTGAGCTTGACCATTGTATGAATTTGTATTGAATTCCAGCCAGTAGTTTTCAAGTTATGCTCCGGACAAGGAAACGTAACAAATGGCAATAACTTTGTGATTAGTCAAGATGGAGTTATGGTTCTTGTGCACTGCACATACTCTTAATGTGCTTGAGCATTGCATGACGTTTTTATTTATGCCCTGGACAAGGAAAAGTTACAAAGGGCGATAATTATGTTATTAGTCAAGATTGAGTTATGATTCTTGTGCACTGCACTTTCACTCAATGTTCTTGATCATTGTATGAAGTTGTATTGAATTCCAATCAGTAGTTTTCAAGTGATACTTGACAAGAATAAATGACTGCTTTATACCCCCCTGGACTTCGTTTCGGGCGTATAAAAATGCAACATTAAAAACATTACATTCTAGGAGAAAAAACTTAACATATTGCATAAGAAACATTTTTCGGTATTTAAAATAAGAAAAATATGTTTGTTTATTTTGTTTCGTTCCAGTAGATGTATATTTCCCTCTGTTTTTTTCCTTAAAATGGTTTTGAAACAAGAGTTTTTGATACATATAAAAAGAAGACTGATTATAATATTCTCGATTGACTCGAACCTTAAAATTAAACATATTCGACATTATACATCAAGATGTCCTAACTTTAGAATCTTAAAAAGAGCCATATAAGAATAAGAATGAGAAAAATCGAAAGCACGCTTCTGTAAGGCCGGAATATATTACTCAATCTGTGGTAGATTGAAATATAATACTGAAGCAAACCATCTTTTATGTAGACAGTTTAACATACAAGCTCACGGAACTAGAGTATTCAAGGTAAAATGGAAAGGAAACGAAGTAAACGTTTATGAAAGAAATAAGAACATCTTACGCTGGGCCATAGTTGCAAATATAATATTTCGCTGAGCCACATTCTGCATATCCACAGCCAATCTTAAAGGAATTAGCCCACACAACCTAGTACACGAAAAAGTAATATGTATTTTTTTTAAATATTAATCAAGAAAGTGATCGTACATAGGGTTAGAATAATCATTTGAGGCTACAGTTACTCTAGGATTTCAAGCACAAATCGTGTCGTTTTTACAAAGTTGACTTTGACATGAGGAAATTAGGTATTTGTTATTGTTGAAAAGCTAGGTTCAAACAATATTTTAACGAAAAAAAGTGCAACCTAAGAGAGGAGTAATATTCTTAAACATTTTCCAATTACTTAATTTTTACCTTACTCTATCGAGCTTTTCTCAAAGAAAAATCACACTGATAATTCTACAACGGTACTACATTTGTATTTAATACAATTGTCAATTAATGTTCAAACTGACGCATAGAGTATAGGATTGGTGGAAGTTTAAAAATGACGCATAGAGTATAGGATTGGTAAAAGTTTACAAATGACGCATAGAGTATAGGATTGGTCGAAGTTTCAAAATGACGCATAGAGTATAGGGTTGGTTGAAGTTTACAAATGACGCATAGAGTATAGGATTGATCGAAGTTTCAAAATGACGCATAGAGTATAGGATTGATCGAAGTTTCAAAATGACGCATAGAGTTTAGGGTTGGTCGAAGTTTCAAAATGACGCATAGAGTATAGGATTGGTCGAAGTTTCAAAATGACGCTTAGAGTAAAGGATTGGTCGAAGTTTATAAATGACGCAAAGAGTTTAGGATTGGTCGAAGTTTCAAAATGACGCATAAAGTATAGGATTGATCGAAGTTTCAAAATGACGCATAGAGTATAGGATTGGTCGAACTTTACAAATGACGCATAGAGTGTAGGATTGGACGAAGTTTACAAATGACGCATAGAGTAAAGGATTGGTCAGATTTTCAAAATGACGCATAGAGTATAGGATTGGTCGGAGTTTCAAAATGACGCATAGAGTATAGGATTGGTCGAAGTTTACAAAACATAAACTCTATGCATTGAGCATCAACATGTAGTATTGCGTGTTTTTTTAAAAAATCTGCTAGTGATTCTAAAAACAACTTTAAACCATACTTTGAAATAAAAGGGGGTCATCGATTCACTTTTCGGTCAATATGTTTGGAAAAAGGACGTTTCAACTGAATATAAAATAATGTGACTTAACGAACCGTTGTAATTACTTCTAATAAAATTGATCAGTTTGTCGTATTGTTTGTCTATGATTACAAAAAATATATCAAACGTGCGATAAACCTACCTGAGTGTAGTGTCCGACTGCTTTACCCGCTACAGTACTGTTATTGTTTTCGTAACTGTAGTATTGGTCTTCACTTGCCCAGCCATTGATAGCACTTGTCCAGCTGCTGTAGCCATATGCCCAGTTCTGACCAAGCGAACCGTAACGCTCTACAATAAATGTCATAGATATGTGCAGTGTGGAATGGATTCATCCAAATCACTTAACTATTGTCGTGGTTATTATACTGTTTTCAATTCCCGGAAAAGAGTTTGAATTATTCGTTTATTATCCCCCATCAAAGCCATACAAAGGAACCAACTGATAGAATTTCATGAAGCTTTAAATCAGTATACAATATCATTATGCCGCAACTTTCTTCAAAATTAGCTTAGTATCTCCCTTTAGTTATTGCCCTTTACTTGTTATTTTCTTCTATAATTTTCTTCTATATTCAATATAAAAACATTACAATTATATTTCACTGGAACCGGTTATCAAACTGAAATTGTAATTGGCTCAAATAATTTAATGATCACTCTTTCTAATATCCAAACCCTGTCCCTGGATTATGTTTAGAAAGGAGGCCCTAAAGGGGTGTGGCGCTTTTCTAAAATATTCTAGATAGAAACTAAAGATTTTTTTTTTCTGAAACTTTTAGTGCTTAGTCAATTCACTTACAACTGCTGAGTTTTCTATTACTGTTTGATACAAATAAAATGATAACCCCTCAAAGATGGGATCGTGAAATTTTAAAAATGCTTCTATTTTCTAAAAAGGTTTTGTCAGAATGTAATTTTGTTTAGCACGAATAATCAATTTTGTATTCTCTAACAATGGAAAATTTAGAAACTGAATTTAACAAAAATGAGGCCTTTAAGTGGATGTTGTGCTTTTCTTACATAAGTATTTTATAAAGAAACTTAAAAATTCTTGCCATCTGAAACTAGTAGTACTGATCTTATTTAACTAACAACAACTAAGTTCTTAATGACTGTAACTTGAAGAAAAAAATTCTCCTCAGAGATGAGGTCCCAGTAGGTTTGTGCAATTTTAACAAGAGTGCTAAACAGTCACAAAATACGCCCATCAGAGAGGAATAACTCAGTATCTGGCAGTTCATAGGTTTTGTAAAGCCTGATTGAACTATAGAGCTGAAAAAGCTAATTTCATCATTTTTCGATATTACAAGGGCCATAATCCGACAGTACCTGGGTTACTTTGGCTGGTAATAGATCTTTGCCTAGTAATATGACCTCAAATATTTTCATCAAGTTTGGTGAAGATCGGATGAAAATTGTTTAACTAAGAGAGCAGACAAGGCTAATTTTGCCAATATATATAATTCAAGGGCCGTAATCCAAAAGTGCCTGGGTCGATTTAGCTGGTTATCGGTCTTGGCCTAGATATTATGCTCACACATATTTTCGACAATTTTGGTGAAGTTCGGATGGAAACTATTTGACTTAGATAGGGGACAAGGCTAATCCGGCCAATTTTGCATGATTCAAGGGCAATAATCCAAAAGTGCCTGGGTCGATTTGTCTGGTTACATTTGTAACAAACCTAGCTGATATATTATATCAATAAACATGTTCAGCAAGTTTGGTGAAGATCAGATTAAAAATGTTTGACTTAGAGAGCGGACAAAGATCGGACGCCGCTCGCCAATCCGCCCGCCCGCCCGCAACGGGTGTTCCCATAATACGTCCCCTTTGGGCGTATAAAAATGCTTTTTTTCTGAAACAGACAAACCAGTACACATTCCAGTTGTTCTTTTTCAGTTATTTGTTTCATTTGACTGGGGATATCGATTCACTGAATTAACTTGTTCTTCTTTATTTTAGTAGAAAGAATAATAGTCGGTGTGTTTTGTCCCTTGTCTGTATAAATTAAGAAGATAGTAATGGTAGTAGTTTAGCACTACTGGTACTAACTACTATTACTACTACTACTGACTTAATTTGTATACTATTAATGAAAAAAGTAGAAGTTTTTCAAAGTGGTCTTTATGTAAAATGGAATTGCAAGAATTTACAATAGTGCGTGCATATACACAAAATCGTTCAAAACACTCACAATAGTAAATGCAAGCATGCCTACAAAGTACAAAAAAAACTCTTAAATTGTTTCTATTTTACGTTTACCAACAGCTTGTTTAAGCTTTGTAGATATTCCAAAAACAGTAAAAGAAACTTGTACATAAATTTAAAGACTGCTTTTTATAATTATAACTTATTCCAAATAAAACTGTTTTTATCTTTCTGAATACAATTTTGTTTCTGGTGTTAGATTGTAATTTGAATATCTAGTTGTTCGAAAAACTCAATAGATCAGATTACCCAGAGTAAATAATGGTGGCTTGTAACAATGAGGAAAGTATTAGATTTCAAATAACCAGAAGAAAAGAAAAAAATACCATAGTCTTTTCTCTGAGCACTGTCATCATGTCCAGAACTTGGACATGTACTAGCCCATCCCTGGGCTATTTGAGCAATGCTATCATCCCAAGACTGAAATAGAAAAATTGATATAATTTAAAAAAAACAACAGAAACAAATGTAAGTTGCGCTTATATTTGCTTTGAATGGTTCCTCGCATATAAGGCAATCAACTCAACTCGTTTTCTCCCTTACTTTCAATATCTTCCAATTCTCTGAACCAATGAGAGCATAGCTAAAGACCTAGGCATAGGTACTTTGAATCAGGTAAAGGCATGCCCATTTGCATAAGCATGTAACTGGTTACTGGCGCATGTACGTGTGTATACAAAGAATGTCACAAATTTACATAAGTTTAGGCACACACAGTATCATTGTCATTCACAAATGTAAGGGCATACTTACTCATATGCAAACACACATATATTCTCACTTGTTTAGCTTCGTGCATATTCATAATTGAAGGCATAACGGAGATATCAGCAATGCATAAGAGAGCTTTTGTACTCACCATCATCATCATATTTGTAGCGTTAGGAGAAACTGTTCTTCTATGGTCGTTATGGACATCAAGAATTACTTGCTTATCTACCGCAGATACTCCTTAAAAAGTCATACCGATTGTATGAGAGAAAATGTCTTTGTCCTCATTTCGTCACATAAATTACGCCGACTTTAAACAGTTTGAACTCGAAACTGATAATTTACTCAATAAATGACAATAAAGACTGAACAAAACATCATACCGCTCTAATGACGACATTGTAACAAATATTAGAGGACCCGGCAGCACCATTAAAATATGCGTACGTAATGAACCCTGAAAGTTTGCAATGCTTACTGAGCGCTTGCTTGAACGTTTTAGGGCAATCGGTTTTTATTTTAAAAGTAAAAAAATAGAGTTGGTAGTTGCCATTTGGTTTGTAAGATTTAAACTGTATACCTCATTACTGACCCATACTTATAGAACGATTTAACCATTAATTCTAACTTCGTGACCAGTTCAGGCCATGATCAACAAATACACTCGTAAAGTTAGATCATTATCTGCACTGTTCGTTATTCGGTCAATTAATTTTTAGTGGACTGTCTGTGTTATTACTTCAGAAGGGTATAGACGTTTAAAAACCACTTCCCACTTTCAAGAAGATATGGCTGTCCATATTGATTAAGAAAATGAATTCCAAACATGAGATGGATTCCGTGTATCTGAAACAAATTTGCTACCTTTCTTATGCGAATCGCGTGATGGCAATATCGTGGATGACAACTTTAAGATTATCAATCTAAACTATTTATTTTGCATGTACCTGAAACTGTGACGCTCAATGAGGCATTGATACACGCAGAATGGTCTGGTCCATAATTGTCTAGGAATCTGGCCTCACACGATGACTGAAACATGACTTGTCGTAAACGTAAATGCAAAAACATTGTATGGCAAAAATAATGCAATCTCCGACTGATTATAAAATGTCAATTGATATAAAACTCTTGATGTATTAACTCTGGTATTAACTTTGACTACAACAAAGGTCTAATCTGAATTCATGTGCTGTTAGTTTACTATACAATTCAATATAAAAGAAGGTTGTACATATACAAAGCTGTCCCACAGTACCTAAGCTCAGTTTTTGTTTCCGATGTCACGCCCTGTGGTATAGTCTGAATTTGATCATTGACCTTCCTCGTTTTTTACCCGTTGTTTAACAATATGCTAATAGTACATTCACGGCCCAGTACTCATGTCAGACGTGATACTGGTAGGGGAGCGGATTCGATAACTTTAGATAGATATTTATATCTGTATGTATATACATAAATTTAAAGCAGATTTTTAAAAAATGCGTATTTGAAGTAAGCTAATTATTTCTATGACATATATTGAGGTTTATTCTGTTAACGTGTAAAACTGGGATTCTATATCAAACATGAACATTTTACCTCTCTCTTTATACGAACTGATGCAGCCGTATCGTCTGCGAATGCAGTTTCTGAAAATGTAAAATGATTTTCATTTTCAGTTAAATAAATTATTATAAAGATTGCCTGTACGCACGCTATTATTACATTGAAAACAATAAATGTTTAATAACATGGACGTTAAGTATCTAATTAAAATATAACTATACATTTATATATTTTTAATTCATTGAATACCGAAGGTAGTCTTACATATCGCATATTTGAACTTGACAAATGTTTAATTTCTATTAGATATAGTGGAAACTATTTTTGACTATTGCTGTATGAAAGTTCCGGCAACTACCAGTCCGGGACAAGTTCAAATATGCGAAATGTACAATAACATTCGATTTTAGGCTCACGAGTTGCCGTTTCTATGTTATTACTTATGAGCTGAACGGTGAGTAGAAAATACCAAAAGGCATGTGAAAACCTGTGTTGTAATTTCACAAATATAAAATAATAATATGTTCTCTTATGGTATTCATTGTTTGTAAGATTGTTAATCAGTACAGTGTACTTGTTTGTTGTATGTTTTTTCATGAAATTGTGAAGGTCGCATAAGCTTGGAACAGTAATAACACCTTTTAAACTGATACAGAGAAAATACATAATTGTTATTAATTATCAGTGAAGGTAATTAAAAAATAACATGATGCATGTATGCTATTTTTTTTTAATTTTATAGATAAATAAATTTAAACTTAGTAGTGTTCTTTAATTAAGTAAGGAGTATATAATGATATCTGATATTGTAATGAATAATAAAAAAAAATATTGAAGTTGATATAAAACATACAATTATTAAATATGGGATTATATGAAGTAGTACCAAATAAAAACGTATGTTATAAATAGCTGTAAAATGAAAATAGATGTTAAAATTTCAACTGGACATTTGCAGAACTAATAACAACCTAAAACTGTTTTAAATTATATACTTAACAACTTTAAACACACAACCAGAGATTTGACTGGTACTTTGTCGTGATTGCAAGTGTAAAACAAGTCTTAGAACACCACGACGTTTGCCATTCCTTGGTTTTATTTATTTGACAAGTTTATTACAAATTTAAGCATAATTTAATGTGTACAACGTCAACAATTTTGAAAAGAGAGCAAAAATACTTACTGCTCAAAATCTATGACTGAATAAAAAGGTTGCGTTTTCAAAGTTGTTAAGTATACTTAAAATTTTAACATGTGATGATACTTTTATAAGAAAAATAATGCCACCTTTTCACATTAATATGGTTTAGTTGTTGAGGTATGTTTTGCTAAAATCAAAAACGTAAATGATTGTTAAATAATATTATAGGTATTTAAAGTGGCTGTGCTATATCAATCGTAATATATATTCAGATTCCCTTATGTTATACTTCAACAAATCATTTAGTCACAAGTGGATGATGACTTATAGTACACGCATATCTTGATAACCTAGGGAAATGTAGAAATTATATATAGAGGGGGTCAATATACATTTCCGTACAATAATTCATTAATAATTTGATGACTGGTTATCAACGAAAGGATATGAATAAAATGATTTCTTTAACGAAATGATAGACAAATACTATCCACAGCTAACCATTTAACTGAAGGAAAAGTCTCAATCTAGTTTCATTTAACATAACGTCGGTAATGAAAAACCAATTTCAAACGTAACAGCGATTGGATTGCAGGGATTTGGAAAAATGAAGTAAAAACTATTGACAATGTTATTTCTATTAGAAGATTATTAGTAATTAATTACATATTATAGGATAATATTTAAAAAGATTGTATTGAACATATTGGTCCAAATCACACATTTTTATAAAACTAGCCGCATTCCAGAAGATAAGAAGAAAACAGACCTAAGTCAGAACAAAAAAGAAATGCTAAAGCAAAAACAAAACAGTCCTTAGCTGTGTCCACAAGTGCCAGTCTTGCTAGCATATAAATGTACTAAGAGATAGGATGAATAATAAGCGGAAATAAAATATTCTTCGTACAAAGACATCAACTGAAATATATTTCTTACCTGTATGAAACTGAAGTAGAAGCAAAGCTCCAAACTGCATTAAATGGTAAAGTGACATCGTAGTAAGCTGGTTGTTGTCTGGTCAAAGACTGGCCGGTACACAGAAAGCGTGGAATATATACATTTACAGAGACCCAAAAATCGATATTTTGTTAAGGTATATGTACATCCACAAAGTTTCACTTACGTGGGACCTTATCTGGTGTTTGTAATGGTGTTACATGTACCGTTGGATTATCAAATGATGCATGTAAAATTAGAGTGACAGTTTAAACAATAATCACTTAATCACCGGCAAATTTACGTAAAATATGTGTAACATATAAAAATTCACTTATGTTGTCATAGCAACATATTCATATCCATAATCACATATATATAGTTAAAATATCAGAGACACAATCAATGTTACATCACACGAACTTTCTACCCTTATTCACATCAAATTTAAAATGATATAATACAGTCTTAACATATCCTACATCAAAATGTAAAACATTTACAGAATGTTACATGGTCCAACGAGTTTATTTCACTGCTGACAAAGCATCTATAATAAGAATTAAAAGAAGACATAGGGAGAAATTATCATTTTCAGCCACAGTTATTTTTATGTTTAAAGAAACACTTTTAATATTCGCATTAGTTTAAAAATATAGCAATTCATTTAAATTTACTTCATCATATTTATCATTGCACGTGTGTAACATATGATACATTTTTGCATTTTAGTATCTTTCAGTGTAGACTCAAGCATTGTACCAGTGTTATGGCTTCTCAGGCTAGCGTGGCCATTCTTAATAAATTCTATAAGGTATGCTATATCCTTAACTTGCAGGTGACAATGTTGTTCGCCGCCCAAGCTGAGTCCTTCCGTGACTGATGTTTACTAATTTTCTGACGAGTCCTTGATGTTGTTGATAAATCAGTTGATAGTATACATTCAAAGGACCCAGTACATACAGCGATCTTAGATATAATGTCTTCATGCGTATAAGAAATGGAACCATATAAAGATAAAAACGTCGACATTCCCTAAAGTACTCTGATAATTAACTGCGTCGTTTATTGGACCAAAGTTGTACGGTTTTCATCTGTCACTAATATGTAAAAACTGTTATTACAAAAATATTTGTACTTGTCCAGGTACATGACCTAATTTATTTGACCTAGGGCCTTTAACGTAAATGCTAAATTTGGCGAACAGCAAGGGGACCACGAATCAATGCCACACGTGTTTGCCAGCATTGCAAACCTCAGGCTTATTCTGTGCTGAAAATTTGACATTGGTCTGCTGGTTACAAAGTTACGCAAGAAAGAGTCATGCTCACTTTCTTTTTTGACTTGAGTATATTTTATATAACGGGACCTTTATCTATCCTTTATCAAACAACTATCAACGAAAAAGTAAAAACTGTCTAAACCGTTTCACTGTTTCAAATATCAGTATCTTCTAATACGGGTACATGTTTTAAAATGTCCAAATGAAAATTTCCATTTTAATTTTTAAGAACTTATATTTTTACTGACTACTGTAGTTTTTCATACGATCATAATTATATTGCTTTTATGTTTTATCAAATAAGCTACAGTTCATTTGGCTCAATTTCAAACTATGGCTACTAAGTATGCGGAATAACAAAAACATATCTCATTGAAATCTTGTAAACAGTTTTTAGACACAATTCTTGTATTGATACGGTATGAGGAGTTAGGAAAAAAAAATCAAACAGGGAATGCCACGTACCAAAAACGCAGCCTCCCCAAAACGAGCCCCACAGCACCCAGAAGTGCACACCACCAACACACACGCACACGCACACGCACACGCACGCACGCACGCACGCACGCACACACGCACACACGCACACACACACACACACACACAATCATGTACACACACAAACATACACTACCAACACACACAAGCATACAAAGCAAACACACGAGGACAAAACGAACAATTAAAAGGAACACAGTGGGGCACCGCCTTGGAACGGTCAGTGGCAAAAACACCACTGGGGAGCTTAAACCGGTTTATGGTGCGCACCCAACCTCACTCTTACCCCCACCATGTTCCAAAGTCACAGGACAGTGTAAATAAAAGTAACCCTGCTAGGTGAATCTCTAACATACGCAATGGAAACAAAAGGCATGGTATGTAAAACACAAAAATGCTCGTGTATAAATATATAAAAAGCAAACCTTGAGAACCAAAAAACGTATGTACTCAATGCATTTGCAGAAGGCAGAGCACCAAGAGAAACACCCTTAAGGGCCCGAGAAACGGCCAGAGGACAGAAATCAAAACAGTTTCGTCCCAGTGGGATTTAAAAACTGCCCATCACAGAGTCCTCCCCTCTTCCGTCAGACACAATCAAAGAGGGAAGCATAGCGTCCAACTGTAAACGGGTTGAACACCAAATATGCGGTGTGTCTCAAAACAGTAGGGTCGTAACCTCTTTTAACAAAACGTTTTATAATTTTAGCAAATACAGTTGGAAAATTGCCATGACCCAAAATCTTACGAAGTTTGTAAACCACATCCCCATAAAAATCGGGTTTTGAAATACCTTCTCGCAGAAGAGTCTTTAGATTACTATTGAATTTCAAAACCAAATCAGAATTACGATAGTAAAATTTAGCAAAATATTTACGCAATTTTTAATAACGGTAGCCCTGTTGAAGAAGTTTATTTGTAATATATTGATTACGTTCATTGAAATCCTCAACATGACTACACGCTCTGGCAAACCGAATTAACTGAGAAATGTATACCCCATAAGATGTAGCATGAGGTACATCCCCATCCAAATGGGGGAAATTTACAATATTAAAATTAAAATCATCCCTCTTGTCATAAATTTTGGTATGTATAATATTGTTATAAATAGAGAGATGTAAATCTAAAAATGAAGCACCAGTATCCAAATTGTTAGTTTTAATTAACTGGAGTTCCCGGGGATAAATAGTGTCCACCAATTGACCAAAAAACGGGTTATCCATATTAAGAATATCATCCAGATAGCGTGATGTATTATTAAAAGCAGTGATAATGTCTGCCTGCGTATCTGGAGAAAGACTCAACATAAAGTCTCTTTCATAACAATATAAAAACAAATCTGCGACAAGGGGTGCACAATTTGTTCCCATGGGAATACCGATTACTTGTCTGAAAACTGCATTCCCAAACCTTATATAAATGTTGTTCAATAAAAAGGAAAGGGCTTTACAAACTTCGTCACAGGTCCACATAGTATAATGTTTAACAATACAGCTAGTAAAAAACGCTTTATCGAAATTGCAGGCGAGAAATGTAGCATTCTCCCTGGCAAAAGTCTTTTGAATTAGGGCAGTTAGCTTGTCATTTATCAAATTATGTGGTAAAGTGGTATACAGAGTAGAAAAATCGTATGTACTGACTGAAGTTACTTTGTAATTATTAACTTTAAACTTATCCAGGATTTCGCCAGAATTTTTGATCGACCAAAATAAATGTTTACCAGAGTTTTCGTATACTTTATCACAATATCTTTTCACGTGGGCTTTTATAGCAGTTAGGCAAGATGTTAATAGTTTTGAAATATTTGTAGTGGTACAAGAGCTTGAATTAGCGATGAAACGAGCTTTATATGGTTGTTTATGTAATTTAGGAATCCAGAGGAGTTAGGAAACTTTTCCTTATATGCGAATGGATATGTCAGTATATTATAAATATTAGTTGAAAGTACGTATACTTCTTTGAAAATATAAGTATCAAGGAGTAAATGAAAAAGATAATGGAACACAACTTTAGGCCATTTCTGTAAGAACTTGTTTCACTAAAGTAATGGTGTTTTATGTATGCTTGCGAACAACCGAAATCATATTTTTTTATAACTGCCATCTTGGTGCAGTGGAAGCATGTTCGTCTCGGGATTTGAGGGTCCCGGGTTGGATCCCCACCAGTACCCAAGAAATGGTAGTGTCCTTAGGCAAGACACTGATTATTCCAAATTGCCTCCTCACTCCCAGTCTGTCTGTCTGTCTGTCTGTCTGTCTGTCTGTCTGTCTGTCTGTCGTCTGTCTGTTGTCTGTCTGTCTGTCTGTCTGTCTGTCTGTCTCTCTGTCTGTCTGTCTCTCTGTCTGTCTCTGTTTGTCTGTTTCTCTCTCTCTCTCTCTCTTTCTCTCTCTGAGTCTGTCTCTCTGTCTTTCTCTCTCTATCTTGCATCATAATTTCAGGAAAGGTACTTTAAGATGTTAGTGACGATATTGCCGGAAGGCAGCTGACTCAACACGTGTAACAGCAATTTTCTGATCTTTACACGCTTATTTAGTAAGTATATTTTCAAGAAAGATAACAAAACAATGTTACCTTAGGGTTGTTGACAGCTGTCAAAAACAACCAACCCCGATAACAGCGATTTTCTTACACTCCATCTAGAGCTCATTTATTAAGTGGACCTTTATATAATTTACATGGGACTTACTATCCATTTTGGATCGTATAGTTATCTTTCTTTGTGTGTTTTTGTATATCTTTATCGTGATTTTCAATATAAAAGGTTTGATTATTTCTCCCTTTATAGACGGCAGTCACGAAATATAAAAAACGCACACCTGCCACTATTGTTCTTATTTTCTGCAAAGGAAGTAATAGATATTATCGGGTTATGATTAGTACATGACCTTGTTTTGCTCGTAGCACACGTGTATTCTATTATTGCTAAACCATGTAATACTATTATACGGATCGCTCTCGTTTTAACATGTCTTATGAATAAAATATATTAACTAACCGCTCCCGTAAAATAAGAAATCGGCAATTTCCGTTACATTTCTATATTTCTATATAGTTAGCAAATTGATTTCATGCCTTGCTTAAGCTGGAAAAAGGAGGAATATTACATTGTACACGATCTGCAAAAATACTAACTATGAATGTAGCGGATACATTGAATATGCGTTTGTTTTGCCATTTTAACGGTAGAGGACTGGCAATGTGGTCTCGCTTGCAATGGTTCGTCGAGTTTATCGAAACATCTGGAAGGATTTGAATGAAAGTTCGTACATTATCTACGTTGAGTCTATAACACGTATATTACCGTAGGATAAGTGACAATATTTATAAATTCGTTAGCTTTTTGATATGAAATCAGGGTGCGTTTTACACATGGCCGTAAACTTAACATTCTAATCACTGAAAACTTACAAATACAGTCCTAACGTAACAGTTGTCACACGGAACGCACGATTTACGCACGATTGGAACGCACTATTTTGTTTGCATTATACGTTTATGATTCACGGTAGCACGTCATAAATGCACGTTAAGAACGATATACCAGGCGCATTGCTTGAAAATAGTGTACTGGTAATACGATTACTTTTGACTTTACTAACTTTAAGTCTGATTGATTATTTTTTCAAATTGTTAGTTTTGATCTCTGTTAATTTGGTTGTCCTTATACCGTTTAAGCCAAAAGAAAAGCGTCGCACTACACACCAAAAAATTACACAGAGTAATAGTCAAATGAAAAGAGAAAAAATGGAAAACCTTTCTTCAGATATTGCTTTTTACTTTGAAAAATATTGTTCCCGAGGTGCGAAAAATGGGTTTTTTCCCACCCCTTTCTTTAAAAAACTATAAAAGAGATTTGTCTTTTTTCTTAACTGAATCAGATTAAAAGATCTTATATTTTAGTGTTGTTCAAATGGCGAATATAACCATTACAGTGGATTATCTTAAACAAGATGACATTCTAATAAGGTACTGTACCTGGTATTACTTTTTGCTCGTAACTGATTTTGTAAGGAACTATCGTTGATTCGACGCTTCTTCATATTATTTTGATTGATCAAATAAATATTTATTGACTTACCCAAAGTAGCCCTTCCTGTTTATTCGATGAAATTCCTTATACTTTGTCTACTGTACAAATGAATTATGATGACACTAACTGTTTTGAAGAAAATCAGAAGTCATTTTAGCTGTATTCACTAGCCAATGTAAACTGGGAGAAGCCCTTAATTTCCGTTTTTACGAGTTCTATCACGCTTGCAGTGAAACAATCGCCCTTTCGACTGAATGAAGCATCGAGAAATAGTTAACATTCTGAAATCATACGATAACCAAGAATGTGATGTTACAAATGATGATTCTGTACCAACAGCAATTCTTTAAGGCTAAAGACAGTATCTTTCTTAATAAAAGGTACTTTATACCATCTTTACAGAGGACGACCGTTAGATAGCCGTTCAGAGTCAATAACACCCTTGCTTTCAATGTTTGATGGTAAACTGACATCGGATATGTGTCAGAAATACGAACCATGGAGCATTGCTTTGCATTTTTTACACTTTCAACTGTACAAATTGGGCATCTTAATTCAAGCTTAGAATAACCAGTATTGAACATGGTCCATGGTGGAATCGCTGTTAAGATGCCACTACCGAAATTCAAGTTGATACTGTACACACAAGAGTAAGTTTTCGTTCCATCCAATTCATTTTGTCTGTTGTCCTTCACATGAACAAACTTCGGCAAGAATGGTTACACGAAAATATTAACACCAAACCAAAATATGACTAGCTGAGTATAACAAGAGACTACTTGTCACCTTTTCAGCGAAACCCAAACAATATGTTATTGATGTATCGGATTAATTCAGAGACAAAGTTCAAAGTAAGCAGTGGAAAGATCGCGGTTTACCACACCCGAAGAAGTACCAAAAGAAAACATTCAGAAAGGTAAAACAAGAGTGCTAAACTGTCACAAAATATGCCCGTCAGTATCCGGCAGGTCATAGGTTTTGTAAAGCCTGTTTGAACTATAGAGCGGACACGGCTAATTCACCTGTTTGAACTATAGAGCTAAGATGGCTAATTTAATTTTCTTTTTCGATAATTCAAGGTCCATAATCCAAAAGTGCGACTTTGCTGGTTATCGAACTTGGCCTTTACATTATGTCAACAAATATATTCTCCAAGTTTGGTGAAGATCGGATGAAAACTCTTTGAATTACAGAGCGGACAATGCTAATTTGGCCAATTTTGGATAATTCAAAGTGTCAAAGGCGATTAAGCTGGTTATTCAAACTTGGCCTAGACATTATGCCGACAAATATTTTCGGCAAGTTTGGTGAAAATCAGATGCAACTTTTTTATTCAGAGAGTGGACAAGGCTAATTTGGCCAATTTTGGATACTTCAAGGGCCATTATTCAAAAGTGCCTTGGACGATTTACCTTGCTATCGAACTTGGCCTAGACATAATGCAAACAAATATTTTCACAAAGTTTGGTGAAGATCAAATGAAAACTATTTCAGTTAGAGAGCGGACAAGGCCAATATGGCCTATTTTAATAATTCAAGGTCTGAGTTGATTTGGCTGGTTATCAAACTTGGCCGAGATATCATGTCCACAAACATGTTCACAAAGTTTAATAAAGATCAGATGAAAATTGATTGACTACGGCAGTGGACAAAGTGAGGACGCCGCCCGCCGCAGGTGTTCCTATAATACATGTAAGTCCCTTGGGGCGTATAACAATCCCTGAACAGTACATAGGAGCTTTAGGAGAAACTGAGAGGACAGCGCAGTGTAGGTATCCTTTACTTCAGTTTAATTCGCCTGTGCACACCTCAAAGGTTGCAGTAACTGCAACTGCTGAGTTTGGTTTTGGACTTCTACATCCCTTTGAACTTCCACATCGCCCGTATGCACCGGATCTAGCACCTCAGAGTTTTAACTCTTTCCCAAACCCAACTCTTAACTGCATGGCAGATATTTCGACAGTGATGATAACGTCATTGGTGATGTTGAAACTATATTTTTGAATCAGTAGACACTCTCGATCCTAATGTCCAGCTTTAAGTTAGCGCACTTATTAGGGCACATTCAAGCACAACCCAGTATTATCTTAAAATAATATACTTTATTGCCTTGCTTGCTCCATAACTTCATAAGTACATGTATTACTGGGTCCAAGACATCGTCCTATTTCTTGTGCCTTGTTTGTGCAGAAGCTGTTTATGAAGGTACAGTATTAATGCATATTCTGGTGAACTTGAGAAAAGTTTGAACGGATAATTTTAAATTCAAGTTTTGCAAAGATTAAATATTTTTTGGTCTTTGCAGTCTAATGAGTTCTAAAACTATATCCGCTACTGTGATTTGTACATACATGTACAATAGTAAATTTGCATGATAAAGAAAGCAGTCTGGAAATTTCCAACTTAACATTGTTTCTGAAGTTTTTTGTTATATCAGATAAGACTTAAAAGGAAGGACAATATAAATGCGTTGATTGTAAAATTTATATGTACTTCACATTTCTCACTTAAATGTTTAAAAAGCTTATAAGTGAACAAAATTTTAGCATTGCAAAAATTGCTGCACGTATAACGAAACAAACTGCATCGTGATAAAATTGTGTACCATTCGTTAACCAATTTCAGTAATTGTTTAATCGTACTGCTTGCAATCTTGCATGTAAGAGCTATTCAGTCAGCCCTTGAACACGTTATAACTGTTTTATTTAATCTGTTTTAGGCAATGGTATTTTGTTAGGTTTTGAAAATTAATTTTGTGATTAATCCGTACATCTGGAACGTTGTTTTTTATTTATCAGAAAAACACTTTTATGTCAAACATACAATGAAGGGATCACAAAACGAAGAGTTCACATCACAATACTGGCTAAACATGGAATCAAATGAAAATTCAAATATGTTCTACTTAAAAGAAACTCAACTTAAACAAATAAATTTCTTTGACAACACGCTACCTAGGCAAGCAACTTATTTTGGGATAAGCAGCGAAATGTTTTATCAAAGTTTGAACACGCATGCCCTCTGTGATGCAATTAGTAATGTGTAACAATTCGAACTATGCAAGGAACCGTTTCGAAAGTAAAAGTCAGTGAAATTAGTACTCGTAATCTGAAAATGAATAGGGGTCATCCATTCGTAATAACAAATTAAGTTTGAGAATAGTATGCCGACTTGTTTTTGACTAATGTCTCAGATAAAAGGTTCAAGGGACCTCAAAATCAATAGGGGTCATCTGCGGCTCGTGAACTACCTCAACATCAAGTTTAAAGATGCTAGGCCCAGGCGTTCCCGATTTATCATCTGGAAACCACTTGGTAACCGGACGGACGGACGGTCAGACCGACCGACATCTGCAAAACACTATACCCCTCTTTCTTCGAAGGTGGACATTATAACGATAGTTTATAATATCATAACAATGTGTATATAAATTAAACATGTATTCATCCCCGAATAAAGACCTTCCTGTCCACAAAAACAATTATTCATAATTATTGTATTCGCACCTGTGAATAAAGATCACTATTGACTATAACTCGTTGCCAAATCCACTTGTTAAGTGCATTAAATATGTTTCTGCCCAAATGCTTTAAGTGTTATTGTACATAAAACAATAAAATAGTATTAAAGTAAACTAAATCAATTCACATTTGAACAAAAAAACCGCTTTTAAATTAGCTTCATTATACTGTTTGATACTGTTTTTATGTTCACAAGTATGTCTATTCTTTCTTTACTATATGCACAATAACCCAGCAGATAGATACGGAAAATGAACCTATTGGTGGTGTTCATGGTGCAGGTTTAATCGCTTACAAATGTGTAACCGTGAACTGAAATATGTACTTCCTAATTTTGAACGTAATTTAAAAACGCCTGCACTTATCAGTTTTAGGTACAAGGAAGTGCGTATTGCAATTGAAAGCCTTCTTAACGGAACCATAATCATGTGGATCATTTTCAATTCATTCTGCTTAGATAACGTTACATATACTTTACAGATAATGACCAAACAGTGACTGCATGACCTGTTGCATTTTCGTGCGATGACAGTAAAAGACCTCACTTAAAGTGAACATATTTGTGAAAGAATATTGTCTTGTGTTTGAGACAGTTGTAAGAGACAAAGAAGAAACGCTCTTATACCGATACAACTATAAATGGTGCTTTGTTCATTTATTCATTGTGATTGCCTGTCTTATGTTTGGTATAATGTATGTTATGAATTCAATAATTGTTGAACGCTACTGTTTGGATTTTAAGTATACATCATACGTGTATGATTTCGCAAGGATTTGCTTATATTAAGCAGAAATGTCGGGTTTAAAACTTGTTCTTGCTGCTTTGTTGTTCTTACCAGATACAGCGTCTATAATACTAAACAATGGCGGCTATGAAGATGTTTATATAGTTATTCAAGATGTAATTCCGGAGAATTTGCAGCAAAAGCTACTGGAAAGGATTCAGGTAAAATAAAACATATCATTTTAAAATACAATTCATTTTGTAGAGAAACATTGAGATGAGTGGCGGTAAAATGCTATGTTTTTAAAGCCACTCCGGACTTCTGGGCCAACTCGCTCTATAAATACTTAATAATAATTTTAAGGACAGGCCTAAAAATTATAATGGTATAAGATCCTGAATTTCTGCGAATTGAAAGTTTATACAATATGTTATTGTCTAGGCCAAAACAACAATACAACACTTTTATTTCTTTCTTTACAACATTACAGGCGTTGCACTTTTATTGCTTTGTTGTTGTTTTATTTAAATGGTTTTGTTCGTAAGAGAGTTTCTTTTTTAATTTTGTTTTATCAAACTAATTTTGCTGTAGTTTTGATTTGTGTTTACAATGCCATAACTCAGAAAAGAATACGAGATAGTCTCCTTTGAATATACTGTGGTATCCATGATGCATCTCCGGTTGGATTGTCTTTCTTAGTTAACAACCTCGAACCAGCTATATTAGTTTTTGAACGGTGTAATCTAATAATCTTACCGAAAATTTCATATTCGATCGTGTTCGCTGGTTGTTTTACAAGTCTATTAGACCTCTCGGGTTGAGAAAGATGAGTGGATTTGGAAATAATATCCTTGGAAAAGTCTTTGCTGAATACAAGTACTACATCCGTGAATTGAACGTTAAAATTCCTAAAATAGGACCTTCCGCCTAGCCATCAAAAAATGAAGCGTTATTAACGCGAGTCTTTATTATTTTTTGGTGTAGATGTATTTTAAGTACATTTGTACCCCTAAGTTTTCAAATAACTGCTTTTTATGTTTATGTAAAATGTACAAAACTAATTTGTTCTAACGTACCGGTATTTAAACACAATAATTACTTATGGTCTCATCTTTAATTCGATGTAATTTGTATATCTCGGTTATGACAGTGAATCTTTAGGACTGGTGTATTCAAATTTTAGCAATCTAATCATTAATTATTTCTCGATATACTAATACTGTTATCTGTTATACAAATAAAATTTTGATGCACACTTTGTGCAGTAACAGTAACTAAATTTAATAAAAAAATACATGTACATTTTGTTCTAGGAGGTGTTTACAAAATCGTCCCGACTGCTTTTTACTGCAACTAAAAACCAGATCTACTTTAGAAAGATCAAAATTGTCATCCCGAAGTCTTGGACTTCAAAAGACAATTACAAGCAACTGCCAGCAGTGTCAGTACTTAAAACTTTTATTACCGTAGACAATAGTTACTATGTTACGGCACCACATGTACGGTCAAGGACACATACCTGCGGTGCAGAGGGGTGGTACATGTTTCTTACGCCTGATTTTCTTCTTGAAACTGGCGTCACTGATTGGGGAAAACATGGTGAGTAATTATGTGATCTATCTACAATAGAGAGCATGTTATATCTAAATCGAGAACAGTTACAATAGTTTAACAGAACAAAATGTGCCATAATACAATAAAATTAGTACTGTTGACTCAAATGTTGTTATTATTCTCGCAAACAATTCTGTATATACTACATAGATCATAGTAATGATATCAAAATATTATATAACTTATCTTTTTCATATTCTGTGTATTTAAAATAAAATCAATATGGAATGATGCAACACAACATTTAAATACAGGGTGCATCGAGTTCTATAGCCATCTAGTTTGCAATGTTAATGCACAAGTCTTTGTTATAATTACTCTTTACATTTTTATTCTCTGTTACGAGGAATGTTCAAATATGAATGCATCTAAGCACATAAAATGTATTCTTGATAGATTTCAATGAAAATGATGTTTTGTCCCCTCGAAGTATTCACCTCCAACAGCTCCAACAGATATGCAAAGTTTCAGTCTTCTAATCCAATCCTTGAAGGCATTTTCATAGTATTTTCTAGGAATACTATGAAGACAGTGGAATATCGCAGAACCGATGTGTTTGCGCTGGACAAATTTTCGACCAGGTATTTTTGAGCCTTGGGAACAAAAAGAAGTTACGGCGGGTGAGGGAGCACACCAACCTTTTCCTGCTTCAGAAAGTCTTGTACAATAGACGCCTTGTGCGATGACGCATTGTCATGTAGCAATCTGACATTGGCCAAACCAGTTGCAGGTCTTCGATTTTTGAAATATTTCTTCAGTTTTCAAAGAACTTTAGTCTTGTGAAACTTCGCATTTACGGATTTGCCTTTAGGTACAGAAACCTGAATAGCAGGAGCCTGATTTGTGAAGAATATGGCATACATTACCTTCTTGACACTTATGGTCCGCTTTGCAATGCATGGTCTTTTGCCAGCTTTGTTGCCCATTTTTGTTCTGAATCTTTGTTTGGGCAAAAAAGTGAACCCATGTCTCGTCACCAGTGATGACATTTGCGAAAGACCGTGCGTTGTAATTTGGAAACCGTTTAAGCAACTTTTCGCGCATTGCTCGCGTGCCTTTTCCTGCTCATTTGTCAAATGGAGAATCTACACGATCTTTCTCTTTTTTTTTCAGAACTCTAATGAGATGCCAACCATACTAGCTATTTGCCTAGCGGTGTATCTTGCATTAGTAGCAACTATGTCTTTAAATCTAGCAACCATCTTGGCAGACGTTGCTGTTTTCGGCCGACGGCCATGTGGTACATCTTCTGTTGAAACTAACCCACATTTGAATTTCTTTAGTCAACGAATACGAAAAAGACATTTCATTATGCCCATAATCAGAACATATTTCATCAAAAATGTCTTTACACCATATGCCAAGAATACAACTATTTTTAATATAGGACCGTATTTCAACGGCGTACGCTGACCTTCTTCCAACCATTTTTGTATTAGTATACACGAGTAGGTAATGTTTAGCGAGCGATATACACAGCTAAAGTGAACGGATGCTAATGGGTGTGGTATCAATGTAAAGCTAACTTGTATATCTACCCAATCATTTGAATTTCCTCCTGATTTTTGCATAATTGAGCGAGATAACGTTCTACATGCATTCATATTTGAACAATCCTCGTAAACTGTCTTTTATTCCTTAATTCGAATTGTTTGTATCTATTATCATATATAATATAACAAATTAAAGTTTTGATATTTTCTGTTTCACTTTTTTCTGTTTTAGCTTTGTAGTCAAAACAAGTTCGCCTTATACAAAATTTGCGATTGCTCTCTCTCTCTCTCCTTGAAAGTATTGCATGGAACATGTGTACATTTTTAGTACAACCGGCTTAAAGAAACACTATCCCCCGTACAGTAACCTTAAAGTCTCAGGATCACAGTAACAAGTAGCTCTTATTTTACCAAGAAAGATATCTTACCGACGGATTTTGTTTTTACTTGTCCCAAAATCATTCGTAACTTTACTTTTTAAATCAATATACACGTTAGAAATATAGCACAGTATTGTGTTCAATGATGTTGCAAAAATAAGAAAGGCTTGCTGGCAACTCTTTTTTCATGAAGACATGACTTAAATTCTAAAGAAAGGCATATTTAAACACTGTTTTAGAGTGAAAAGAATACGGCTCTATCATTACCCAATCAGTAAAGCTATTTTTCTGAATCAATTAAATCGATATGATCCTTGGACTTTAAATATTCTATATGTATTATATCACATTTGAATAATTAAAAAAAACATCTATATAGATTTCATGCATCTTGCCATTTCAGAAAATGTTATAGTACATGAATGGGGACATCTTCGTTGGGGCTTGTTTGATGAATATGCGGACCGGTTTGGAAGAATGGGAAAATTCTATATCAAAGGTGGTGAATGGGCATCTGTAAGGTAAAGACTAAATCAGGCTGCAATCTATGCAAATTTGGTAATATTTTCTTACAGTACCGTATTCCAAGTAATTATTGTTATACATGTAAATAGATTACTTGTATGTTCTTGTATGTTATTTCGTACATTACTATTTCTTTTACCTTTTTTTTTTTTTTTTTTTTTTTTTGTGTTTTTTATTTTCTTTTTCGCCCCCCCCCCCCCCCCCCCCCTTTTTTTTCCAGGTTTAAACTTTTTCGACCATTTTTCAATTCGAAACACATTTTTCACTTACGCGTTCTTTTTTAAGGTACTAGCATAAGCTTAACGTGATGGGTAAGATCTGTTTCCTGTAGAACTGTAACAGTTATAAATAGCTAAAGACTCTAAGTATTTTCTGTAGTCAACACTTTAATCCTCACGATTATTTCTCGAAACCAACAAAATGCTGACTACATTGGTTGACCATAAGTTTAAATTCATTATTTTAATTGCAGCTACTGCCCTTCTAAATAAAAAACAAAATTCACTGTGTTTATTTCATTGTATCCAGTTTTCTTTGCATGTGATAATGTTAAAACAATTTGTGTTATTTAAATTGTGACATAATAATGCATTTCTAATTATGTGATATTGGAAGAAATAGTTCAGTTTTTTTTGTGTTATCCCTGGTGTTGTTGGGCATGTCATGGTTATTATGCTCATGTTGTGATATTGTTTTATATAACTCCCCCCCCTTTTCCAAACTTATTTCCTCCCCCCCCCCCCCCCCCCCCCCAATTTCTCACACATCTTAAATTTACTACAAAAAAATCCTCCCCCCCCTTTTTCTTGCTAATGCATTTCTAATTATGTGTTTTTTTTTCCTGTTTTGGCATCGGTAGCTCAGGTGATATTGTTTTATTGTATTAATGTTTGCATAGGCCATGTATGTACTCCATGCCAAAAAAGATCCATATCAATGAACACCGCTGGGGCGGATATTTTGTTCATTATTTCATAATTAACACACCTTCTTTTAAAAAATAGTTTTTTTTTCTTCTTAAATACTCTGAATACAAACGCAACACAAACAAATTATTAAATTCCAACACTGTTTAAAACCAATCATGTCAGCGATGTTTTCGCCATTAATGACTATATAAACTTTTTATTTGACCATATAAAATGACGAATTTCATCAAAAAAATTGTATGTGTATTCGGTCAACGTCGTTCTGTCGGGGGTTTCATTTTTTTATTTGTTAAGTTCGCATTATTTTGCTGTAGAACTCTTGAAAATTGGTCTTTTGATCATTTTTTATTACCAAAGTTTGAAATCGAAAGTAAATAAAACGCTTTCTACGCTAGTATATAGTAGAAGGTAGGACTTTCGCCATAGTTTGGTCATCGGAAGCTCGTTTCACTGGTTTTCAGTTCTTACATTCGACTCGCTTAATGTGTAGCGAGATGAACCACGGTACAGTGAATTGACTTACGCTTACAATAAAATGACGAGTGTCCTACCTTTTACATTCATAAAAAGTTTTCTATAAACAAGTACCGATGGAGTCTGGACACACACCTTTAATTGAATTGCAATAATTTGAATAGTTTCTCTGATGTTTGGTCTGAAAGTTGCATGTAAGGATAATTCGTGTAACACAAG
The DNA here is from genome assembly GCA_022818135.1 of Saxidomus purpurata. NCBI lineage: Eukaryota > Metazoa > Mollusca > Bivalvia > Venerida > Veneridae > Saxidomus > Saxidomus purpurata. The sequence goes on from JAFMSR010000015.1 coordinate 14,129,263, forward strand.
GGAAGACGTTTCAGGACATGCAGTGCATTTACAATAATTCTACAATAACGAGGTAGGAGAATTCAACATTGTTCTGTAAATAAAGCAGATATTTTTGAGAATTGAAAGCTTTGACCTCTTTATATGAACATATTGTAACTTTTGGTGCATACTTTTATCTGGTATGTCACTTCCATCCCATTCCAAATTGACTGTGTCGTCACATATTTAGCCAGTGTCAAAGATCGAGACTAACAGTTTTCACATTTTTATAGATGATAATTATACTTCTGATGATTGTAGTTGTTCAGCCAACATTCAAGGAACAGTCGGATGGGGCACAACATGCAACACGAGAGTTGGACAAATATTCTGTAACACTAAAGATTTGAGTAAGACTATGCGAAACACTTGCAATTTCTGTCCTCATCTACAGCAAAGTGTGAACATTAGCCTGATGGGCTATATCGATGCGGTAAGATTGATAAAATCGTACAATAATTTGTGTTCTAAGGTCTTGGATTTGATATATTTCAATTTAACATACGCATTTTCTATTCCGGTTGACAGTGGAGGAAGACACGAACTATGTTTTAACTAAGCTTTCAACATATATATATAACGGAGGTTAAGATGAGAAATCTTGTACCGTTTTATCATTTTTCTTGTATTTCTTTGGTTAAAATAAATGGAACTTTCAGTAATTTTAACTGACCAGAATATATCTTTGTCTGTTTTATTAAGCCGAGGATCGGACCTGTGCGATACATTCTCAGCTCAACTCAAGACATTAATAGACAAACAACTTCAGGTGCAAAAAGGAAAGAAAAGTTAAAACAAATTCATCCTTTGTTTGAAAATGAGAATACTACGATTTACCGACATCATTAGTTGCTATTCTTGTAAAATACATGCCTTTATGTATTCTCTATTATGTTTGTATGTTGCGATAAAGAAGTATATATCTAATGCAATAAATATGTTGAGTTGACTTCGATCACATTTTATAAAGCTATGATAACACATACAATACTAACTACGTCCATATAATACGGAGTACGTGTATATTTGTGATGCAGCTTACTGCGTTTTGTGACAAAAATGAGGAGCCTGTCAGCGAGGATCAGCGCCATAACGACAAGGCCCCAACTGAACAGAACATATACTGCAATTCTCGGAGTGCATGGGAAGTTATGAGAGAGCATGAGGATTTCAAGTCAAGTGAGTTTACAATACTAACAACTTTTAAAAAACGTATCTGTTTGGTTGGTAGCTGTAGATAAAAGCAAAAGGTATTTTGAAATACAGTATTGTGACACCTTATTCAATTTTGATATCTCTATTAAGCAAATGTGTAAGGCTGTTAGCAAAGGTTTGCTTAGAGAATGACATTTCGCTTCTAATCAACACAATTACTGTTATTGCATGTCATGTTAGAAATCTTTTCCATATTTCAAGTGTTTAAAACTGAACTTTCGAGAAAAGTTATTGAACAGTTTATATTGTACTCTTACTTACTGTATTGGAACATGTAGTTGATGCTGCACCATGTCGTGTATATACAACGGCTTTTCGGTTTAAATTTTACTAAGCATATTTTCCTCTTTAAAACTACATTCTATTACACTTAGAATATATATTTAGAGAACATTTTCAGTTACAGAAGTTTCCACATTTACTGTTCACCTGCTAAATTGCATTCAACGTGTAATCACCCTTTTACGTCTATCAAATGATATTAGCCTGCTATCTTGGCAATCACATTATGCATAAATAGTTAGATATAGTCTTGACAGGACTATTAGTTAATTATTGCATTAAATTAATGATGTCATTTTCCATGTTGTTAACAGATGCATACACGCTATCGAGTAACTTGAACACAACACCAGAGTCTGAATTCATCCAAGAAACAGACAGCTATCGCGTATTTGTGCTCGACGTCTCCGGAAGCATGAGTGCGGTATGTCCAAATATGAGTATCCTTAAATTTAAAGTAACATAATTTTATCAGTTGCAGCGTTTCATAGGCAATGAACTTCTCTTTATTTAGCCAAATCATCATGAAAAATGTGAGTATTTATTGTACTGTAGAGAAATGAATATTTGGCATATTTTTTCATGTATTGTAAGCAATGATTTTATATGTTCTAAAACTAGTTACAAGAATTCAAAATCGTTTTAGAATGACAAAATCGGTACGTTATACCAATCCGCTAAATGCATAATACAAGAGGTGATCCCGTTTGGAAGTTGGCTGGCGATTGTTACGTTCAGCACCTCAGCCACGAAGTTGATCGGTCTGACACGTGTAAATTCTCAGGCGGATCGTGATATGCTAAAGCAGGCACTTCCAACAACGACGTATTCATCGACGTGCATCGGATGCGGTAAAGATGAAGCTATACAGGTTTATGTTTTTGGCTGTTTTAGCAGTATCACATTACAATTAAATTTTTCAAAGATATTTTTGTACACACAGCACTTAAATTTATCTATCCTTAATAAGAAAAACATATTTCAATAGCAAACTTTCGTTTCATTTTAAGATAATACATTGATCATTATTTTTTATTCCGTTTCAGATTTTAAACGAGGAGTTAGGTTCTGCAGAAAATGGAGAAGTAATTCTGATCACAGATGGCTTAAACAACGTGGGCAACCTTCCTTCGTCAAGAGTAAATGCCGTGAATGCAAAGGTTGTTATTCATACCGTTGTCGTATCACAAGAAGCTTATACCGTTCTGGCCGCTATAGCAACTGAAACGGGTGGGAAACATTTCACATACTTAGAGACAGGAAGAGTAAGTTTTGCTGACGTGTTAGCTGAGGCGATAGTAGTCTGGAGTTCCTTCCCCTTATTACTACGTTAAATGTATGGCCAGCATAGATCATGGTCAGCCTGCAAATTTGTCTTGTTTGAGAAGGATCTATATTGTTTTCAGAAAGTTTCAACGATGTGTTTAAGTCTATGAAGAAACACTGATCACATTGAACAGATGTGCACGTGTCAAAATGTGTCTCTAACGAAAAAAAGTATAGTAAATTGTTTATTATTATAGTGTCGCCCTTATTGGAAGGGCTATCCTCTTTTTACTTATGAGATACCGCTTTAAAAATAAAATAACAAGAGGGCAAAGATGGCCCTGAGTCGCTCACCTCAATTATGCTATGTCTTCCACACTAACTGTTTTGTTTTACTAACCAACATACCTTGAAGTAATTTATGTGGAGGGTCACCATAAGAACATTTCAACACAATTATTTGGAAATTGGCCAGATAATTTTTTATCTTTTTCTATTGGTTGCCATGGAAACAATAATTCTGCATAAATCCAAGAATATTGAGGAATTATGGTGAGGATATACCAGTTTTTCTGTGCAGTTTCATCTCTATTGACCCACTGGTTACAAAGGGGATGTGGACAGATGACGGAAGATTGCAAATGGTTGTATAATAGACTATGAGTAAGCTGAGCAGAAAATGAAAACTAATGCACCTACTTAATGTTTCAATCAATGATACTCGTTCCTCTGCCTTAAGGTCAGTATATCGTCTCAGCCTCTTGAGTGCCGTCTGGTTGATGCTTTCAACACTTTCACTTGTATTCTGAAAATTAAAATAAACTGTTTAATTAATCCTTTCCTACAGGTATACGCATCTTAATGAATCTGCTACTGATGAATTTTGAAAACATTGTGACCAAAAGAGAAATACACCTCTTTTCAATAATATCACTTTGATTAATGTATATATTTTCCATCATTTTGCTGATATCCTTTTAAAGTCCTCTGCTGCATAAATGTTGTATGTTGTATGTGGGAAAGGGTTAAAATATCTTCAATAAACATTATATAAAAGTTAATCGAAACATAAATAATATGTTTATTGAACGTAAAATGATAAATAATTACAATTTTGGAGAACAATATATATTGGAAAAAGCTTCATTTTTGCACAAATAATTAACATGGAGGCCTTTTGTAATAATTCGCGTCCACCAGTTAATTGTTCAACAACAACTCTACATATATAATTGAATGGTTAACAGACTGCTGCACATATTAAACTGCTGATTTTATCAATAATGAATGGAATACATAGCTGAAACTTTTAGATTAAGTTATAATACTTCCAAAGATTCATTATGTTTTGGAGGTTATTTAGTTTGACCTCACTTATAGGGTATGTCTCTTTAACACCGAAATAATTTGAATCTTAGAATTTTATATCATTGATAAAGAGTTATAGTGTTATTTACCTTAAGTAATGTCTTCCGGGGCTCAACAAACACCCACTCACCTTCTTTTGGTTGTGATCTGTAAAATATATTAAATCTTATATTACTCCACTGACATTTGTATTTGTTTGTACTTTTGTTTTACAACAAAAAAACAACACTGTATTTCAAAAAATTGTAATTTGTCCAAGTTGTGGAACCCCAAAAGTGAGACTTTTTATCTGCAAGAGTCACAGCCATTGGTGTGGCAATAACACCAATAAGATCTTTTACTATATCAGTATACAGTGCAACCTCTCTAAAACAGTCAACAGCTAGATGACTGGAAGTTGGCTGTTGTCCAGAGACGGTTGTTGCTCAGAGGATTTTTTGCAGTAATATTTATGAATCTGAACAAATTCGATCACACACTTCCTGAGGTAATTACTAACAGGTCTATTTACCAAAATGCACAACGGGGAGATTCAAATTGGCTGCTTGGAGGTGCCTGTTGGTGGGAGGTGATCGTTAGTGGAGGTAACACTATTATGATTATCGCAATACTGTTTCATAGTGCAGACCATTCACATTTTCTACATATGTATTGTTGACAATCATGTGAGTCATTAACATTCACTTGTCTATATTCATTAAGTCATTCAATAAAAACAAATTTTGCTTTTTTAGTAAGTCAAATAAAACCTTTTAGGTGTATTTTAGTCATGACTCACAGTAAATAACGGGAATAACATTTTTAACTGTTTACATTTCTAAAATTTGCATACACCATACTTGTTGAAATAAAAAAGGCTTACTATTAGAAAGCATGTTTAAGATTACTGAGAAAATGTGTCTTACTTAGTTATTGAAGCTGAGAATGACCAATCAGTTTGTACAGCTACGTCAGCAACTGTCTTGTCACTCTGCCCCATACTGTCAAGGCTGGGAAATGAGTCTGCTGAATCGTCCAAGTCCTTCATCAGTAAACACATCCTCCTGGCAGCACTCTTACATGAACTTCCTGTTCATAGAATTATATAAATTAACCCTTTGCCATGTACTGTACAGATGCTCTCTGAAGCCTCTGCAGCAAATAACTGTTGAAAACTTTGTGTCAAAATGAAAAAAATTATCCTTTTATGACATTTTTTCAACTTGATTAAATAAAAACACTTTAATTTATCGAAAATTTACATCAATTTGTCCCAACTTCAAACTAGTCTGCTGCAGATTTGTACATTTAGTTGCACATATTTTATAAACATTAAGTTACAGTGTGTTAAGACAATTGCTACTTCTCGAATTATGAATATTCTGAGAATGATTGATCACTGACACATTTGCAATTTTAATTGATAAAAATGACAACTTGCTTGCCTGTTCTTTTTATATCAGGATTCTTTGCATTTAATGTAGAGGCACATCGCTCCCAAAACTTGGTTTCAGATTCATCCCCTTTTCTTGGCTGTCCCTTGAATACTCTCAGGTACTGCTTCTCCTCTGCACTCCATGTCACATGCTTATTTGATTCTTCCTGAATGAAGATGGCAAATACAAATTACAATTATAATTAAACAATTATAGTGGAGCCACCTTGGCCCAGTGGAAGCCCATTCGCCTCAGGACTGAAGGGTTTGATCCCTACCATCGCCATGTCGGAAGTGTCCTTACTAACTCATTAGGCAAGACACAAATAAACCCACATTGCCTCTCACTCTTCGAGGTTGATTTCATCTGGAATGAGTCTCGAGAGTGATTAATATATTTGTAAAAACTTTTTTAGCAATCGAGAATAAATAAATTAGTATAAAGTAATTATACCTATTATGCTGTGTCAATTAAAAAATAAACAAAACAAAAAACACATGAAAACAATCTTTGAGCAAAAAGATTTTTATATTGCTTTACTTACTAATATAAATGTCTTTTTTTGAAAGTTGCTGAGGCGTCATTCCAGTAGGTGTAGAAACACCTCTTTTCCTTTTTTCATGTTTCGGAGTTTTTGGAGGTTCTTTGACATAGCTGTGTTCTGGCGCTGATCTCCACGCATCAGTGATGGCCTGGAACCCAGGTATCCTACCTGCTTCCTTATAATATGAATGGTCCATCTGATAAATAATGTTTTAAAGATATTATACGTCAATTTATGAAATTGCATACAATTGGGTCAATATACATGTATATTTGTATGAATGTATTGTCAATAATAGTCAGTTATGACATAAAAAAACAACGAAATAATAAAATATATTTACTTGCTATATGGCCTACTGGTTAGACAGTATCCCTGTTTCTCGTATTCTCAGGGTTTCTTATATTCTCATTTTTTACATTAAAGGTGTAAAGTTGGCAACTCTTTCTTATCATTTACAGACATATGATTCAAAACTGGCACAAAATAGTTTCAAGTGATTTGACTGAAAATTAATGAAACTTCCTTTTTTAAGGCGGGGTTAGTAAAAGTGCCCTTATAGTCTTATTCTGCTTATCATCATCATTTTTATGTTATTTGTAACATATTATGTCAAGCTATGCACCTCGACATTTTTAAGTTTTGGGATTTTACAATGTGGCAATACCTGAGACTCGAACATAAATGCCTGAGAATAGGAGAACATTTTTTTTTCATTTAAGAGTATGAGGGTGACCTCTGACTGTCAGATACGATAGCAAAATTTACACAAGGAGAAAATAATGCAATTTATGAGGGAAAGGCTAAGATTAATTTCTATTTGATCAAGAAACACCTAATGCGCATCAAAAAATATAAAAAGTTTCATCGCAAAAGATGTAAATGTCAAAGTAAAATACACAGAACATTAATGTAAAAGAGTATCCGAAACTTTACTACTGTCCGAACACTACTCAATATCCATTATCATTTAATCATATTGATAAATAAAGGAATAAAACAATTTTTATCCAGATGACCAGCTTATTAAAAGAATTACCTTCAAATTGTATATAACGCAGGAACATCATCGCCGGCCGCCATTTTTCGGTTGTGCCAGACGTACTATCATAGGAAGTCGGGAACCAGACTAAGGCGATAGGTACTAAACTGATATCTGCAGCAGATCAGTCTCTCACGGTTAGTATTGTGCTTATTATGATAATCACATCTCATCAAAAGAAAAAGCTTTATTTTGTCAAATTTTGAAGTTTAGTGATATTGTCAGATTTAAAAAAATGCATGAACAGATAGAAGATTTGCATCGACATTAAATCCGATTACAATTTCATTTATATCGTGTTTTTGAATTAACTTTGTCTTCCGATTAAAGTTCATGTAAATGTTGTTCTTTATAGACTTTGCGTTTATGAAATATTCGAATCTACTTTTCTAAATATTACCTCTAGGTACATCATTAGTTTATGTTCTTTAATTTTTAAAGGTTTCAAAGTCCGTCAGTCGGATATCGTAAATTTTTATTTTTGTTTTACCTGATAGAAACTTTGAAATTCGTTTAATTCTTGCTTTTAATATTTAATGCTTGGACATTCCCATCTGTTTGTCAGCCGAATTTTTATTGTGCATGAATAATTGAAATTGTTTGGCGGTTGACACACGTACATGTACGTCACTTTTTTCTTGATTATGTGTTCTCAGTTGATATCAGAGAAGATTGATTCCCCGTCTTCGAATGTACTCGACGCGACATTTTACGGTGAGGAAGGAGTAGGTAATAACACATCTATTACCGTGCTGACGACATACAGTGGCGAGCTGCACATGCAGTTACATGGTCCAAATAATTACCAGCAAAACATTACAGAAAATGGAAAATCGGTGACAATGAAGATTCCTGATATTGCCCAGGTACAAGTTAACATATTTTAGCAATTAGGCTATCTAAAAACGATGCTATTTTTATTGTTCGTGATAGATCATGTTCTTTCAGCTTATATGAATAGCTGCAGTCACTCCAGATGGAATTATTCTAAAATAGAGGGAAGTTTATATTGTAACAGTTTTAAAAGACGAACAAAGATTGTATGTTTACAAACAAAAGGATGCTTAATATTTTGTGGACTAATAAGGAATTAATAGTTATAAAAACTTACAAAAATTAGGATACCCATGTTGTCTTTTCTCGTTTATCAGGCAGGAAGTTATAACTTGAAAATTACACTGCAACAGAGCCAGACTGTAGCATATTTTGTAATATGTAATCCCTCTGTATCAGACAATACTGTCATACGAGTATTTTCAAGATTAAATTCATCGAACGTTGACTATTCGGCAAAAGTTCCTCCTGTTGTGTTTGTGGACGTTTCAAGAAGTTATGCATCCGTCCTAAATGCCACAGTGTATGCTGTTGTTGATACAACCACGCCAAATTGTACATTGGATTTGAAAGACAATGGGATGGGTAAGTATACCAGCTATTATACACACTTTTATTTTCTCGTTTTTATTTGTCATTGTCTACGTGTCAAGAATCACGTGGCCTTTTCTTGTGGTAATGTGCGGTAAACAACGGTCACGATTGGCTTATAGTTATGATGATTAATATTCATTTTTCTTCAAATGTTATCCGTTTATATTTTCTGAGGACCTGCCTTACATTGCTCAGAACTGTTTTCTGATTCAAAAATTGCCATGAAACACAATATTCTTAGGAAGACTGATTATTTGAAACATAATAATGACTTTGAATTTCGGTTTAAAGACAAGATCATTAAAATTGTTAGCTGCAATTTACGGACAAATCTTGCAGATCCAGATAGACTTAAAAATGATGGCACGTATACTGGATATATATGGCGTCGCTGCCAAAGCTCGGGGCGGATGAATATTAAAGTAAAAGTCGGTGGAAATGAGGGTGAGACTATGGTTCAGTACGGTGTATCAGGCTCAACGTCGCCACATCTAGGTAATTCATAATTTTAGGACTAAAAATTACATTCATACTTTTAGTGTATATTTATTATCCTAAGAGAATTTGAAATGGATCACTGTTTAAAAATATCGGGCATATAGTGATTTATTTAGTGACAATTAAAACAAATGACTTTCGTCATAAGAAAGTAAGCGGTAAGAAATATATCAAAACTCGTTTTATCTTTTCATGAATAAAATGGAATCATTTCAAATAATTTCAGATGGGAATGAAACTGAGGTAATTGATAGTTCCTTCCAGCGAGTAGTTGTGACAGAAGAATTATACATCTCAAATTATAATGGCGACACAACAGACGTCACGGCACCAGGAAGAATTACTGATGTAGAAATTAATAACATCGTCGTTGAATCTACAGATTTTAGTGAAACTCGTAATTTCACTATCATATGGACGGCGACAGGGGATGACAAAAGCAACGGACAAGGTGATATTAAGCGTTTTTGTTATTGATGATCTTTTATTCATACGTTTTATTGATAATTTACAGCATTTAATGTACAACGATAGACTCAGTAAATCAAACATGGTCTGAAAATGCACTGTTTTAAGAATAATAAAAGAATCATTTTACATAATTTATTTAATATATGTTAATAGAGGTTTGTGATAACTGTATTTCTACACAAGGTGCAATAAATATTTCTGTTAAACAGGGTACGACAGATACAAATTCGAAATACTTTACACTTTAACTTTTATAACTGTGCGAGCTTTATCTTTTAATTCATTTTTATGGTGAACTTTTCAGCATTAAGATATGAAATGAAGATTTCTAATGACTCACTCACACTGCGAGATAACTTTGATAGAGCGGAGTTTCTCAATATGACAAACGGAGCCCTTGTTCCTCAAGTTGCGGGTCAGCTAGAGGCGTTAAAACTTTTAGTGGACGCAGAGGAATCTTACACGGAAGACATGTTCTTTGCCCTTCGCGCCATCGACGATAGTGGCAATATCGGACCTGTATCAAATATAGTACCTATTGCGGTAGCAAGAGGGTTTCGAATATCAGGAGAGCAAGGGTATGCTGTTTTTGAGGATGAGACAATTATAACAGATGAAATTGCTTCACCAACGTCACGCTACGAGGAGGACAACAAATCAACACTTATAGTATGGTTGTCAGTGCCAGTCGTAGTTGTTTTCCTTTTACTGATGATTGTTGTGCTCGTGATTTATATAAAGCCGTCTGTGTCATCAAGAATTGGTGTAGCAGGTATTTTATAGTTGAACTATCCTGACTATTCACTACTCTACTCATTTACTGGTAACAGTAAATGAATCACCCGTCCGTACATTTACTCCTACATTGTACAGAAACTTAGCAGTTCATTCTAATAATATGATGAATGCAAAACATGCAAATTGAAATAGAATAGGTTAGATACTTCTTTCAGAAAACTGTACAAGACGATCAATCTATATCTATGATAAACAATGTACATAGCTCAGCTAAGGCAGCATACTGCACAGACGTTCCTCAAGAGATAAAATGTAGTACACATGAGTATCCAGACGCTGAGATATTGTGCATATATCATAGTTCGCTTGTTTGATAACGCTTCCCTAAATCCAATAACATTATTTGTACACTCATTGTGAAAACTAGTATTTGTAATAAAAGTTCTGCACCAAGCACTATTTACCATAGATTAATTGCCTATTGAAAATGTTTAAGATTTGTGATGGATATATGTTTGTGTAAACCTACTGTTTTTGTAATAGTCTAATAACTGACCATATACAATGTACACTGATTACATGTATTCTAAGCTTAAACTCCTCTCCATCTATTTCAGACAATGGAACATCTCCAACAATAGATCCCGTATCGAGAACATGTCACGATAGGTTGATTCATTTGCCAAGTACTTCTCTGGCTACCCCTGCGTTCATTTGAAAAGATTCTAAATTACCGATCTCACCAAAACTCAAGGAAACGGTGATTGATCATACAAGCGATTGCACAGAGAATAACATCAAAGAAACATCAAAGACAGGTGTTGATACGGATTACATGAACGATTCAATTAACAAATATCCAATAGTATCCATACATGAAAGAAACAGTCCGTCGCTATCTTTAGATGTTTTTCCATTCTACAAGACAAACAAGGCCGATACCATTCAAGGCACATTGTCATATAACAAAACTGTCTCGGATGGTGATACAACAATCATCGATTTGGATACAGATGAAATAGAAGAGCAGTTCCAAAATTTTCATTTTGAAAACTATGAAATTGTTGACCACAGCCACCCTCCGCCGAATATTGCTTAACCTTCCACCAGACAACTCGTCCCTTCAGTGCAACAAGGTTGTAACTGACATTTTATACAAAAGTAACTTTTTCGCTTAAAATGATTTAAAATGTATAAATGCACAGGATATCAAAATTTGGAAATTGAATTCTAATGTTAACCCTTTAAAAATAATATGTGTCCAATTGTTGTATCTGAAATTGATACAATTTGTTATGTGCAACATGGTTGTAACTCAAGATACAACCTTGTTGCACAAACATAACTGCATGGTTGTATGTGAATAACTGTTACAATTTCTTAACATAATATAAAAAGAATTGATCAAAAATAGCATAGTTATGCTACATAAATATGGTTCTTGTAAAGATTAAGCGAGACAACATTATACTCCATGATAAACAGAGTGCACAAAATAACCAAGATAAAGCATTATCAAGTTCAGTGTTTGATTTGCAAGAAGTACTCATGATCCCAAATGCCTTTGCTTCACCAATCTACATGTATTACAACTGTAAGAGTTAACCATATGTGCCATGGGAACAGGGGATGGTTACTGTTATATATGGCATGAGTGTATTGCTGGTAGAGGGGGGCCTGGATCATCAAAACATTATGTCAGAAAGGTAAAAATAATTTTTCTTTCAGAGTAATAACTGTACTGCGCAAAGCAAAAAGAGAATGCATGTTACCGTGCTATCTTATGCCCTTCCGAAATTCAATATAAATTCAATCACACTATAAATGCATTGGAAAGGGGCATACCCAGAGTAAACAGGGTTATTTTCACTCATCAAATGAATGTGCTTCAAAAGATAACAAGAACAAGAGACCCTTCAGGGCTAGTATCGCTTTACTGGACTGAGTGTACTGTTCTTAGTAAATTTTGTGATTTCCCAAAGTGTGACTCAATTTCTATAAAGATCATATACAGGTTGAAGGGAACCTTCTGAGCACACTGTATGAAAATCCACTGGAAAATATGACCTGCAGAGTTTTATCAAGGTTTTTCAATAATCTACTGCAGGGTTGTTGTTTTCACACAGCATGTATGCAACCTTCTGAGCAAGTTTTGTGAAAATCCTTTGGACAATGGGACCTGTAGGATGAAAATATAGGTTTCACATTGTAGCACAGTTGGTTTTTGCACAGCATGACTCAATTTCTGAACAGATCATGTACAGATTGATTGCAGGCACCCTTCTGAGCATGTTCATGACAGTCAGAAACACAGTGTGACCTGTAGAGTGTTATCAAGGAAAAGTTTACAGACAAATGGACAGACCACCATGACACATGTCCAGCAGAGCTAAACAAGAGGGCCAAGATGGCCCTACATTACTCTCCTGGTTTCAGAGAAGCAGATTTTGAAAAATTTTACTATTTGAGCCTATGTAAGTCAAAAAGACCCCTGGATGGGGTAAACTTTTACCTAGGTGTCATAATTTGAGCAATCTTGGCAGAGGTCAGCTAGGCAATGCTACATGCTAAATATATCCGCTCTAGATCTAGTGGTTTCAGAAAAGATTTTTAAAGTTTTTCCTATATAATGAAGCTTAGGTTAAATCAAGAGACCCCCAGGTGGGGTCAATTTTAAGCCGGGGTCATAATTTGAACAATCTTGGTAGAGGTAAACCAGGCATTGCTTCATTTTTTGAAGTTTTTCTTGCATACACGCCTATGTAAATTCAAGTGACCCCAGGACAGTGTCAATTTTGAGCCGGGGTCATAATTTGAACAATCTTGGTAGAGGTGAACCAGGCATTGCTACATTTTTTAAAGTTTTTCTTGCATACAAGCCTATGTAATTCAAGTGACCCCAGGACAGTGTCAGTTTTGAGCCGGGGTCATAATTTGAACAATCTTGGTAGAAGTCCATGAGACAATGTTGCATGTAAAGTATCTAAGCCTAAGCCCTGGGCCTTTCGGTTTTTGTGAAGATTTTTAAAGTTTTTCCTTTCCGATGCCATGGCAACTATCGTTCTGCATGGGATTGTATTATTTGAACAAATTTGATAGAGCTTCATACAAGGAACATCCCTGCCAAGTTTCATCAACATTGGCACAGTGGTTTCAAAGGAGATGTTCTTTTAAGGAAAACGTGAACGGACGGATGTTGGATGATGAGTGAGAACAAAATATTCAATGGAACTATTCTTCTTGCATATCGGATCGGCATTTCCGGTGATTTTGCCCATGCCGGAAAAACCGGTCTGGCACCCCTCCTATGCCAGACGACTCTCGTGAATAACTTATGACGTAACGTTATAAACATTGTGACGTCAATTTCCCTAACACAACGGCGGAAAATCGTTTGTTTTACATGATAATTCATCATTTGGATAAGTTTGCATTTACTTTAAAGTGCAAGACGGTATGCAAGAAAAAATTTCCATTATGAGACACTTGGCTCAGACGGAAATATCCGTCACCTCGGGTAACTGTTTTACGGGAACTCGGCAGAGCCTCGTTCCCGCCAAAACAGTTACCCTCGGTGACGGATATTTCGATCTGAACCTCGTGCTCATGACAGAAATTATTATTCTGTCTAGACCAAAAAAGGGCTATATTGTAGAGTTTTATTTGATTTCTATGAAAAAAAGTATGTAGTACAAACAATCCAAATCATTTTGAATACAGAACAGATTACTTTAAGTAGGGGATAGTCAGTCAGTCGGTTTGTTCCACAAAATGAAAATATCAATATTTCATGGAAAAAAATATGTTAACCTTAATTGTAACACTTGTAGATGAAATATCATCCCAATTTATCTTGTGCTTCTACACCATGGTAAACCATAATAGTATATGAAACAGACAGTTACAGGCAGTTAGTACTGGTATTTTTATTATTATTTTGTTTTCAATGTTAGTCTCTCACAAGGGAGGTCACATGTCTTATATATCAGAGGCAAACACTGTTTGTTTTCTTGAACAGATAGAAATTACATGTATAATACCAAATTTTCAGTATGTTGCTCATAATATTTAAAATGTAGAACATTATCTCATAGGACATTATCCCCTTAGCTGCATTATGCACAGGCGGACATTAGCCCCTTCATTATTTGATAAAGGGGGACATTATCCCATTCACTCTTCAAAGTTTAAAATTTGATTATTAACATTATAAAGTTGAAATTTATTTTTATTTATTTTTTGTGGTTAGATTTATAAACTTTGTCAAAGAATATAGAGATTAGTATAATGCAGATGCATTTAGAAAGACAATTTGATGAAGGGGCTAATGTCCGCTTTTGCAAAGTCAGGAAGGGGATAATGTCCTCCTGTGCAAATTTGAGCTAAGGGGATAATGTCCTAGAGAATAATGTCCGTTTACCAATATTTCACTCACCTGACATCTTTGGATTGAATTTTATCAAAGGTGTTGCATTGAATATAACAGTCTTACTCTTGATTTTAGCTCACCTGGCACAAAGTGCCAAAGTGAGCTATTAGGGGCATCCGTCGTCCGTCCGTCCGTCGACTATTTCCTTCAAACGACATCTGCTCTGAAACCAATGGGTCAATGTTGATGACACTTTGTAGGGATGTACCTTTTATAAAGCTCTATCAAAGTTGTTCAAAGAATTCCATTCCATGCAGAACTCTGGTTGCTATGGCAACAAATAGGAAAAACTTTAAAAATCTTCTTCTCTGAAACCACAAGGCGTAGAGCTTAGATATTTGGCATGTAGCATTGTCTAGTAGACCTCTACCAAGAATGTTCAAATTATGACCCCCGGGTCAAAATGATCCCGCGCGGGTGGTCACTTAGTTTTGCATAGGTTTATATAGGAAAAACTTTAAAAATCTTCTTCTCTGAAACCACAAGACCTAGAGCTTAGTTATTTGGCATTTAGCATTGGCTAGTAGACCTCTACCAAGATTGTTCCAATTATGACCCCCGGATCAAAATTGACCCCACATGGGGGTCACTTAGTTTTGCATAGGCTTATATAGGAAAACTTTTAAAATCCTCTTCTCTGAAACTACATGGCCTAGAGCTTGGATATTTGGCATGTAGCATTGGCTAGTAGACCTCTACCAAGATTCTTCAAATTATGACCCCCGGATCAAAATTGACCCCGCACTGGGGTCACTTAGTTTTACATAGGCTAATATAGGAAAAACTTTTAAAAATCTTCTTTTCTGAAACCACAATGCCTAGTGCTTAGATATTTGGCATGTAGCAGTGTCTAGTGGACCTCTACCAAGATTGTACAGATTATGCCCGTGGGATCAAAACTGACCTTACCCGGGGTGTCACTTAATTTTAAATAGGCTTATATAGGACAAACTTTGAAAATCTTCCTCTGTTAAACCACAAGGCTTAGAGCTTAGATATTTGGCATGTAGCATTGGCTAGTAGACCTCTTCAAAGTTTGTTCAAGTTATGCCCCTGGAGTCAAAATTGGCCTTTTCCTGGGGGTTGGGGGTCATTTGTTTTACATAGATGCATATAGGAAAACCTATTTGGTATATAACATTGTCTAGTGATCTTCCACCAGGCAAGTGGACTTGTACCAAGGTGAGCGATATAGGGCCATATTGGCCCTCTTATTTAAATACAATGATATTCATTGTGTAAGAATACTGCAGAGCAGGGTTTTTTTAAAATTAAATTTCAATTCTAGATTTCTGGTGACTTAAATGTGTCATTGTTAGAAAAGGTCAAAGGGCGTTTAATAGACCAGATGCATTTATTGGAAAGTATACGGTAATTATTGTAACATAATTATGATCATGTGTTGCAATAATAACAATTTATACAAATATTGTAAATCAGTGTATATATATATTATGTACATACTTCAATATTTGATAATAATGTAATGAGTTACAACCTTGTTGCATCAAACAAATATCTAAAATTGTGTTCTTTTCGACGCAATATCGTGGTAACTCATGAAATTCACAAAATCTCTTTTATGATTAATTGTATAAATTTTAAGTAACCAGTTCATTTCTTGTTCATTCAAGAAATGAATATCAGAAGCAGGATTTTTTGGGTATTGCCAATCGACAATGAATCGACAATATCGCTTTAGAAGAGGAAATTATGCTAGACATCGAATCAATGTTGAAAACTTTATAAAAAGAATTCACCATTAAAATAGAATTTAAACTGAAGCAGTTGTTTATACGATTCAGATTTATAAACAGCAAAAATAAGCGGAGGTAACATATGCCTTTACGGAGAAATAAAATTCTGATTCAGAGAAATTTCCAAGATTTCTGATTTAATGTAAGTTTACGCTTTTGAGAAGTTGAACGTGCTTTCCATAATTGTTATACAAGTTGCTTTTTGTTTTGTTGTCGTTTATTTCATACGTTATACAAAGACATTTATTAAAGAAAATACAGAAGTATCAGAGAACAAGAGTGCCAATCCGTCACAGAATACTCCCGTCAAGGAGGCATAACTCAGTATCTGGCAGTTCATTTGTTTTGTAAAACCTGCCAGTAGAACTATATAGCTGAGAAGGCTAATTTCATAATCTTTCGATAATTCAAGGGCCATAATCTAAAAGTGCATGGGTCAATTTGGCTTGTTATCAAACTTGGCTCAGATATTATGCCAACAAACATTTTCACCAAGTGTGGTTAAGATCTGATGAAAACTGTTTGACTTAGACTGCGGTCAAGGTGAATTTGGCTAATTTTTTGCATAAATCAAGGGCCATAATTCAGAAGTGCCTGGGTCGATTTGGCTAAAAATCGAAATTGGCCGAGATATTATGCTGAAAATTATTTTGATCAGGTTAGGTGAAGATCAAATGAAAACTGTATGACTTAGAGAGCAGACAAAGTGAATTTCGTCAATTTGCATAAATCAAGGGCCATAATCCAAAAGTGCCTAGGTTGATTTAGCTGGTTATCGAACTTGGCCGTGATATTACGCCATCGAACAATTTAAATAATTTTGTTGAGGATCAGCTGAAAACTCTATGACTTAGAGAGCGGACAAGGTAAATTTCGTCAATTTTGCATAAATCAAGGGTCATAATCCAAACGTGCCTGGGTTGATTTGGCTGGTTATCGAACTTGGTCGAGATATTATGCCGACAAACATTTTTACATAGTTTGGTGAAGATCAGATGAAAACTCTTTGACTTAGAGAGCGGACAATGTGTGAACGCCGCCGGCCCACCCGCTCGCCACGCGTGTTCCCATAATTCGCCCCTTCGAGCATATAAAAAGCATAATGTTCGTTTGTTATACTGGTTGTACATTGGTTTCATCCGCATTTAATGAAAATCCTTTTCTGACTTATGAGACGCCGTTTCTTTTGAGAAATCCATCTTATATCACACATCAGTCATCATCTAAATTTTAGCCCTCCAGCGAATGTAATTTGAAAATACCTCATGCTATTAATAGATAGGAAAAAAAACTTGCCAGAGAAAGCTCGCCGAATGTCATTAAGCATGTATGATAAAATTTAATTACTTTGTGAAAATAAAACTACCTTTTTGGACTTTGTGTCAAGTTTCGCATGGCAGATATTATCCCAACAAACAATAATTATCCATGTTTCAAAAATCCACATATCTTTGAATCATCATGAATCTAAATCTTTGAGGAAGACTTGATTGCTGTTACCCGTTTAGCGACACAATCATTTGGTAGAATTGTCTTTAATGTTGCTAACCAAGCGTGTCAAATAATCGTCCACACTGTCACTAGGCAACACTTTCTTTGTGTTAAAAGGAAACAATTATGTTTGCCTGGCATTGCATTTTGTTTTAATTTTAATTTGCAAATAGCTGTTCTTTGCTTGTTTGATTAATCTTAAATGATACTTTATTGCTAGAGAAGCAGTATTCAAATATCGTCTGGTCAATGAACATTTCATTTGTGTAACAGTTAGATGTTACATGTAGACAACAAGACGCAGCGGACTATATATGTCATGTACTAAATTCATGCCGTGTTCAGCGGAACTTGAACTTCTATAATTATGTCGTACATTTATAAATACAGATGAGGACGTACGTTAATAGCAACACTGATAAGATTTAATGCACAAACGGTCAGACAACGCTCGTTGGCCTAACTTTAGTCATGTGGTTTATGATAGTACATTATTTTACCCAGTGATTCCAGTGCTTCTGTCTGTATAAAAAAGCCCCTTCTTTGTCTATTAAATTATATATGTCCAATAAATGCACTTTCCATGTCATCCCACATGTATGTATATTACTTTAAGGATATTTTCATTAGCCAAAACGTTTCCAAGCTCACAAAGAGATACTCAAAACATAGCAGAGATCTCTTTGCTCCGTAAAAAGTATATGTATCCATGGCCTGTTTAGCGCCATAGCCGCTGTCTATCCGCAGATAGTTCCTATCTATCATAATTTATTTGAAAATGTAACAAGGTGATGATAACTAACTTTATTGCAGAAAAATTTCTTTCATCTGTTCAAACTAACAGATGATATAATCTCGTATCGAAGACTAAGATTTCTACCTCGAAAACTATCATATCATAAAGAACTACCATAGCTTCCCTATTATTGAATTATACTTTAACTTAATTTAAGCATTAGTGCAACCGAGCTACCATTATCAGTTTCGAAACTCTCGATCAAGATGTATTCTAGTCTTCTTTTAGTTAGAGCTTGACACTGAAACTTTAAACGAGATGAAATTCATACCTTTATGCATATACAAAAATGTTAAATTTAAGTTTCTTAAAGATACAATAGTTATCAGAATCATTGAATGCTAATTATTATTTTTACCTATTTCTACGTTAAATAAAGAAATCAGTCTGGATATACAAAAACTGAAATTAACTTGGTTTTGAAGATTTTGTTAGAAGGTATTAAGACAACTCTAGTGTGTCAATGATACATGAAGTATCTGTCATTTTAAGACAGTAAACGGATAAAGGGTGGTTACTTGATGCCTGTGTATTGAACATATTAACGTATTTGATTAAAGTAGTACATGTCTACGGCCATTTCATTCGTGTTCCAGGAACAGTTAAACCTATTGTCCGAAGGTATCAGCGGCACTTTTTAATCCTGTTTTCAATAAAAAGTAATTACTATGAACACAAATCTAAAAACAATCTTTTGATGTCAATCATTCTAGTTTATTAAAGCTAACTTATTATTTTCAAATGTATTCAGGGTTACACTAAACTATAGTATTTCCCTTGTTTTATGATTTTTTTTCTCATTTGTTTTTTGTCTATATAAGTGCACTTTGAATAATTCATCAGTAAAAAAACGTTAAATTTTGCCTTCCTTGCCAGGAACTGTTTCATATCAGGCATAACAGAAGAGCAAAAAAATATAAAAGGACGAATGTCTAGTTAGATTATAACAAAAGATGATTAAGGGAGGTTAAGGCATGATTCGGGTGATCGCTTGCACAGGTGTTAAAATTAATGGAAATATTTACTTCCTAGTTTTTACCGTAATTTTAATCTGTATGCTTTTATAAGTGAGTTGGTATTACTATTGAAAGCTGCTTTCACGGAACCAAAATCAGAATGGATTACATTCAATGCTGTTGAGATATCGTGCCAATTCTTTTCTAAATTTATAATAAACTGACAGTGATCGCATGACCTATTTCATTCGTTTGCTCTGACTGCAAACCTAAACGTGACCATTGGTGAAAGCGCCTATTTGTTCTTTGAGACACTAGGGAAACACATAGAAGATATGTTCTTCTTTTGCAAGATATAATTTAGGCGTTATTTATCTTGATTGTCTAGTTTATGTTTGGTAAAATATATGTTTTGAATTGATCGAATGTTAAAATTAACTGTTTTAAATAGACGGTTTATCAGCTGGATTTCATAATTACTTACCTATCATCGATAGTAATGTCGGGTTTTAGGCATATGTTTGTGTTATTCCTGTTACTGCCAAATTCAGTGTCTATAACACTAAATCATGGTGGTTATGAAGATATTTATATAGTTATACAAGACATAATACCGGAGAATGAAGAATTACTGAACAGGATTCAGGTAACTAGAAATTTACTTATAGAATATCAGTTGGGTCTTAATGCTGTAAAAGACTCTGTGTTGTCATAAACTAAAGTCCCTACGAATATATTAGTCTGTTCGCTCTAGTCAAAATAATGATGCGAGGACAAGCTAAAAGTTTTATAGGAATTAGAATTTGAGTCTGAAATTATTGTGAATGATTCAAAGAGCATGTAATCACCACTAAGGCTAAACAAAAATTAAAACTATTTTTCCATTTATGAATTCGCACATTTTACTGTTTTGTTTGTTGCATTCCGCAAAAGTTACAAATAATCGCATATGTGTTCGTTTATGGAAACTTTAACTTTGACAATTTACTCCTTAACCAGTTCTTACTATTAGTATCAATTCATATAATATTGATATCTTGTATTTAATATCCTTTTTGGTAAGTATAAATTCAATGATTTGAACATTTGAAATTATACCTTGATCAATCGATGTTATCAAAAAGTAAATTATATGAAAGAAACTTCAACAGCAACACGCGTTCTTCTTTATGATTTATATGGTCATTTTATATGAAAAAGTAAAGGAAGACTTGTCTATGATAGTATGATTTTTATATCATTTCCTAAACGAAACTAAATCATTGAACATTAAGTAGTTGTATTAAGCAGAGAATAGTGTAGGCATTTTAATGCATCCGCATAGGTAAGTACTAATTCTGTACTATTCATTAGACGAATACATGAACCTTTCGAGTTTGCTATTTAGTACTGCTGTTTTAAAGAGACACTCTCTAACGTTTGACATGTGAAATTAAATAACGTCAAAAGCATAAATGATTAAAGTATATTCGCAAGTATGTTGACTATTCTTGCTGAGATTAGGCATTTTTTAATATACATGTGTGCTGCTCTTTGAAATTGGACTTTCTATGATTCTTAGTTCATTGAACATTTTATTCATATTTGGAGAATATAATCTGCTAGATTTAAGGAGTGTCCCTTTAATAATGAATATTGAAGTGCCTGATTCGATTGACAACCTGAATGTTAACATGCAATTTTTCTATCAGCATGCAAGTATTAACAAATGAAACCCAGCTCAATTCTTTTATATATGCTTAAAAACTTAACAAATTTCCTTTTTTTCTAGGATGTGTTTACGAAATCGTCCCAACTACTCTTTACGGCCACAAAGAATCAGGTCTACTTTAAAAAAATAAAAATTGTCATCCCGAAGTCTTGGACAGCAAAAGATCACTATAACCAACTACCGGCTCTATCAGTACTTAATACTTTTATTACCATAGACAAAAGTTACTATGTTAAGGCACCACATGTACGGTCAAGGACAAACACATGCGGTGCGGAAGGTTGGTACATGTTTCTCACGCCTGAATTTCTCCTTGAAACTGGCGTTACCGATTGGGGAAAACATGGTGAGTTATTACAGCAATAGTATCCGTTTACTGTTTAAAAGTCATGATGTAACTGAGACTAATGCAACCCGTCCCAATTCGTCTCTTCCCTTTCGATCATCAAAAATATAGAAATTATCTATTATCATAACGATATGGTTTTCTTTTTTCTTGTTTAATATTTCCTGTGTATGTACATTTTGTACAGTCAACTATCTGTATATTATAAGATGAAATTTGATTTTTCTATTGTGTTTGATTATTTGTATACTTTCACATATGTATATCATTTTATCTGCATACTATAACATTCGTATAACGGTACAGTTGTGTACCTGTACAATTGTATATTTATATACATGTAATATTACATTAGTAAACTGGTAGAAAATATTACATTTGTATACTTTTAAATTTGAATACTATAGAATGTGTATAGTATTGACTTTGTATTCTTGTACATTTGCATACTATTACATTTGAATACTAGTCGTACATCTTGCTATTTCAGAAAATGTTATTGTACATGAATGGGGACATCTTCGTTGGGGATTGTTCGATGAATATGCGGACCCAAACGGAAGAATGGGGAAGTTCTATATGAAAGGTGGAGAATGGAAACCTGTGAGGTAAATACAGACCGAACAAGTTAACACAATTTCTGAAGTAACATTTTCTTGTATAATATTATCTACAATAAAAATGTCATTTGTAAAAAAATTACTTTTCAATGAGCTTCAAAATTTATCAAATAATAAAAATGTTGATTGAATCAATCACACATAAACATTATAATAATAATTTTCACTTTCCTTTATGTATAAGCGCCAGTGCGTGTTATAAACTTTTGTTGAAGTTTAAATTAATTTTGCCAATTTGGTCATATAACTATTCAATTCAAATTGTTATTTGCATGAAAAACTTTTCACTATCTGACACATAGTTCTTACAGAAGTTTAGACGTACCAAAAGGTTTTCGATAAAAATGTGCACTACTATTCGGTATGCTATTCATTAAATGTACTGATACTTGAAATTCAATACCATTTCGTTTTTGTTGACCCATATATACTTGATTGAACATGTTAAAATGATAGCCCTTCTTTAGAGACATTTATTGCAGAAACAATGGGAGGTTAAACGATATAAAGAAAATAATCCATTTGTTCTAAACTTCTGTACAATGATCAGTCTTATGATATACCGTCCATACATGTATGGATATATTTAAGTCATTAACAATTATCATTGTCCTTTGTAAAATAGGAAAAGAGAAAATTAAAGGAATTTAAAATGTGTCGATATCATTTTTTACTGTTGTTGTTTCTGATATTTCTTCTTTCTGACTACAAATGCAAGCCAAGACGTTTTAATTCAGTAAATTACAATGATTTAAAAAAAAACAAATATATAAGCTACTTTGAAAATTGTCAGCTTCCAATGCTTAGAAACTTTAAATTTGATCATATGAAAAGATAAATGACATTAAAGGATATGTTCCCTTTATTCACACAACTAGACTTTTTAATAAGGTTGAAACTGCCGCGGTACACCGAAACATGCCAGTCTCATGGGTGTGATTTTTGGTAAAAAAGTTTATTTATTCTCAAATACGAAACAAGTTCTTTCAACTTTGATTAATCGCTCTCGACACTCACTACCGATGGAATCAGCATTGAAGTGAGACGGTGGCAGAGGGGGGTGTTATGTCTTGCCTTAGGACAACCTGTTACAAGGAACCGGTGGGGATCACTTAAACCGAGAGACGCGTAGACGCGGTTCCACTGTGTCATGACGGCCCAACGACGATATTTATTTTAGATTTTCAAAATTCAATGAATAAGTTTCTCCTTTTGAATTAAAAAAATGGAACTGAATATTTCAATTGCAACTGCTGGCACAGCTGTACACTGATACATGCTTGCCTCAAAGGTAAGATGTTGGCTTTTCTTCTGCTTTGCGTACAAAGTCAACACTGTTATTCTGGTCAAACCAAAGAAGAAAATAAGTTATTTCTTTCTACGTGTAAGAGGGTAGCGTATGGATACACGCTTTTCAATCAAACAGTTGATAAACATAACTCTGGTTACTTAATAGGTCTGAAAGACCACGTGTTTATTTTGGTTATTGTGACGATTTAAATATCTTGCAATGTTACCGGTTCACAGCAGAAGAGGCCATTATTGTCAATTAGATACATGTACATTTGATATTTTCAAGAATTGAAATTATCGAATATATTTGTATGCACTTCCTTTCCATAAAGTCTTTTTTTCTAAACTGAAGATTTATATGTTATGATAATTTTGCATGCTTGCAGTTGTTCATCCACACTTCAAGGAACAGTTGGTTGGGGCACAACATGCGATACGAGATTTGGACGAATTCTCTGCGACACTAAAGATTCGCGAAAGACTATACGAAGCGAGTGCGACTTCTGTCCTCAACAAGACCAGAGTGTGAATATAAGCCTTATGGGCTATCAATATATCGACGCGGTAAGACGAGTTATTTGTGTTCTATCAACTTTATTGTTTTCTGAATCAGGGGCAAACAAAGTTTTAAATCTCATCTTAACAGCATGGGAAGAAACAGAAACTAATTTTGATATATTTACATACTATTTTTAGATATAAAATTATGTCCAGAATGATGAAACTTTTTCGTTTTTTTATAAATTTCTTTTACACCTATGAATTATTGTAAAATGATAAAAATCCAATTTGTGATGATAACTGAACAATATTACCTTCTCGGGTTGCCTGTTTGATTGCATCTGTAGTTTGGCAATGTAACATTTTCTACACACGAACGTAATTACCGTCAACGGCTTTTCAATTAATTATTGTGTTTACTGTGAAATAAAGCGTACGATATAAGACATAATAAGTGTCACTGTTGTATTTTTGTGCAGGCTTACACGCGAGCGCACAATAGGAATGGAATTAGGCCCTCATATAAATGAAAATGTTTGCCTATTTAAAGGTACTGTCTGTATTTAAAAATTAATTAAATTCACATAGACTATAGTTTTTGTAGTGTTTATATGACATAATATGGGCTTGGGTTACATCTACTGTATATGCTACGGCCATGTCTATATATATTTGAATTCGATACAGCTTACTATGTTTTGCGACAAAAATGACGAGTCTGTGAGTGAAGAGCAGCGCCATAACGACATAGCACCAACTCAACAGAATCTATTCTGTAACTCTAGGAGTGCATGGGAAGTTATGAGAGAGCATGAGGATTTCAAGTCAAGTAAGTTCACAGCAACCACTCCTTTATGTAAAGTGGCTGTTAGAAAAAATCAGCCCCTGTTTGTAACCATAAAAAATGCAAAAAATATTTTAGAATACTGTCATATATTTCATATTTTCCCACACTCTACAAGATTTGTAAATGTTTGCAAAGATTTACTCTACAATGGCGTGATAACGTGAGGTTTTATTATAACTCCGAACACAAAGTGTAAGGGGGGTTGTGTCCGTCCGTCCGTCCATCTGTAGACGGAATATTGTGGACACTAAATTTCCAAAACACCTGGTCAAAATTTAATGATACTTCACAGAAGTGATATGTACAATACCTAGTTGTGCATGGTCTATTTAACGGGTCACTAGGTCAAAGGTCAAGGTCATAGGGGCTTGAGATAGTAAAATCTTGTGGACGCTAAATCTCCAAAACCCCTGGTCAGAATTTAATGATACTTCACAGAAGTGATAAGTACAATGCCTAGTTGTGCATATTCTATGTTTCGGGTCTCTAGGTCAAATGTCAAGGTCTCAGGGGCTCGAGATAGTAAAATCTTGTGGACGCTAAATCAATCTCCAAAACCCCTGGTCAGAATTAAATGATACTTCACAGAAGTGATAAGTACCATGCCTAGTTGTGCATGGGCTATGTTTCGGGTCACTAGGTCAAGGTCACAGGGGCTCGACATAATAAAATCTTTTGCGCTTTTAATCTCCAAAACCCCTGGTCAAACTTTAATTATACTTCACTTAAGTTGTGGAGGTCCAATAATTAAAGCATCAAATGTTACATAAATTTTATATACTGTGTCAGTAGGGTGTTCGGGGGGTATTCATCAACTTCAGTGATAGTTCTAGTTTTACCAGTAGGCCCTACTATTGATTTACCATGGATAAAATGAATATATTGTATCTTTATTTGTTTACCACATTTAAGATAAGATTTTTAAGTACATTAAGATATTAAACATTTTTATAATTAAGTGACTTATCGATTATTCTCTACAGCAATTTCGTAATAGCAAAATGCAGAAGGGTTGAAGCGAAGGGTTGTAAAATATACCTGCGATAAAACAACTAATCCCCGTTTGCGACAGAACTTTTTGTAGTATCCTTCAATCAACTCATACCATGCTCATCAGACTGAGTCTGATCATGGCCTACACTGTTCGCTATTCATTCAGTAGATTTACAGGTATCACGTTAGCACGCCTTTAAACAATTAATTGTATAGTTTAAGCTGAAAGATGGACGGGTCAATTTCAGAAATTTAGTTTATGTATTATGTTTGAAGTTTTGGGCAACTAATTTTATTCTTTTCTGTTTTTATATTCAGTTGTTTATATCAATATTGTAAACAGATGCTGATACACTTACAAGCGACTTGAACACAACTCCAGAGTTTGAATTTATCCAAGAAACAGACGGCTACCGCGTATTTGTTCTTGACGTTTCCGGAAGCATGGCTGATGTATGTAGTTTTGTGCATTTCCCATTTAGGCATTTAATGGTCAAGATTTAGCAAGAAAACGCCTTTTTTGAAATTTCTTATAACCATTTTAAAGATTTAAAGGTGTATGTATACAATTAAAACATATTTACAAGCAGTTTTTATAGCAAAGAAAAATATACAGTATTAAATTCTACTATATTGTAAATATTGGTTTAGTTACTTGCAATCTTTATTCAAGTCCTAACAACTTTGAGATTTGTTCTGAAATTCAGCTTTATTTCAGAATAACAGAATCGGCACCTTACACCAATCCGCTGAATACATAATACAAGAGGTGATTCCGTTTGGAAGCTGGCTGGCGATTGTAACATTCAGTAATGATGCAACAACAGTAAAAAAACTCACTCAAGTAAATTCTCAGACAGATCGAGATATTCTGAAGCAAGCATTACCCACAACTGCCTATGGAGGCACATGCATCGGATGTGGCATGGATAAAGCTGTAGAGGTTATGCTTAATTAATGTTGCTTTCATTAAAATAAGAACTTATGTCCTCCGCACCTACTTACCTTCTAACAGAAATTACTCGAATTTAAAGGGTCGTTTCCTACAAGAAGTAGGTTATTTCCTCAAACAATATAAAAAGGGCTGATAAAATAATGCATTTCTTTAGAAGAACATATATATAATATACAAATGTATATTAATATATTTTTACAATACAAAATAAGTAAATTGCTATCCACACATAAATGTAAATATCTGCATAAAAATTTAACAGACCTACGGTACAGCATGTATTGTTTCTCTAAAATCACATGTAATTGCTGCACTAAAAGATATAATAATAACATTTATTGGCTGATCTTTCAATAATTTAGATATATTACATGTTCTTATACACAACGTAGTTATAGTAACTTAAAGGTGTACTATGCTTTATTTCGTGTATCGTAATGCATGTCTTTAAACAAGAGCAATCATTTCAAATTATTCATATTATATCCATATAACTCTATTCTACTACAGATTTTAATCGACGAGTTAGGTTCTGCAGAAAATGGAGAGATAATTCTGATCTCAGATGGTGAAAACAACGAGGGCAACCTTCCTTTGTCAAGAATAGATGCCGTGAATGCAAATGTTGTTATTCATACCGTTGCCGTATCACAACAAGCTGATACCACTCTTTCCGATATAGCAACTGAAACGGGTGGGAAACACTTCACATACCTAGAAACAGGAACAGTAAGCTTTGCCGCTGTGTTATCTGAGACAATAGGTACCAGTTTAACATCTGCAGCGAGTCAGTTTATCACGGTTAGTATTGTGCGTACTAATAAGATAATAATATCATATATCCAGCAATGTATATTATTTAGGTTTTCACTAGTTTGATTTTTATTAAATCTTCGATGATCAGAATTGTTTATCAGCAAGAATTGATAGAAGTTAAATATTGATACTTTCAATTAAATGCAATTATGCTTATAATATTATAACATTTCTCTGGGATTCACTTTATTTTCAAATGTAAGTTCGCATTTACTCTATAGACCTCTTGTTTAGCAAATATTTGAATGGTAAACATTTCAGCTCTTAGTTGTACTTTCAGCGACGGTACCGTACCAATCTAATGCTGTTATGGACAACAAAGTCTATCAATCATTCACGAAATACATTTTTTTTGTCGTGTGTATTAAAAATGTAGCTCTTAAGAAAGTTTATTTCATTATAACATTTCGTCATTTTGCTTCAGTATTGACGTCTGTTCGTCAACTAGGTTGTTTTGCGTAAACTATTACATAACAAGAGCACTACCTGCGGGTGCCAGACGCTCAACTTTCTTGGTCATAGAAAGAGCACTTGGCCGGAGAATGGCCATGCCTAACATGGCTCTTGTTTTATCCTTTTACAGTTTATATATTACCATTTTTTAAGTAACAGTGTCCTTGACATTGACCCTGAAAAACAACCCACGAAATGTTTTCATAATAATTACTAAACACTAAGTTTGGTCACAATTATTCAACTGCAACTAAAGATATTGTAGTTTTCCTATTTTTCTACTCTTAGAAAAATACACCTGAACTTTGATCCCATGAGCCCCAAAAACAATCCGAATGACTCTTAATTTATATGTATTACACAGTAAATAATTTAGTAACATTATGTCAATTGTAACTAATATCATACATATTACTGTTTTTCTTTTTTTAGTTACAGTGACCGTGACAATGGCCCCAGGAGCCACAAAGCCCAACCCCGTTAAAGATCTACTAAATACTTACTTTAGACAAAAGTTAGTTACATTATGTCAACTGTAACTAAAGATAATGAATATATTACAGTTTTCCTATTTTAAATAACAGTATCCTTGACCCCAGGAGCCCAAAACACAATCCAATTTAATATATTCATAAATAGTTCCTATACACTAAGTTTGGTTGCATTATGTTCACAGCTACAAAATATTGTGTGTGTGAAACTTTGTAAGTTAAAAAGGGGCAATAATGCAGTCGAAATACATGACTGTCACAGGGTTTTGTTATTTGTAAAACTGATAGCTTTAATATTTTGCATGTAAGTGACCTAATCGGAAAACTTAAAAAATCAGATTTGCTAAAAATAACAAAGTCTAAAAAAACTTAAATATTCCTCCGTACCATCACCACCCAAATGTTTGACACTAAACCCGTTTGATATGTTGAATTACATAATCCATTAATTGTATGTGAACTATTTAGATCAATTTAACAAGAAATAAAAGAAATATGTCCAATCCTCGAAATCACCAACATCCATCACAATTCATGCTTTTACCCCAAAAAACAAGTCAGACCCAGCATCTTCTGCAATGTGAAGAAGGGTATTAGATGAACAAGCTTTCCAAATTTCAAAGTGATAGCTTTGATAGTTGGTTTCCATGTAAGTGATCTAAACGCAAAACTTAACCAACGCCACCAACAACGTCAACGACGCGGACAATCAAGTGACGACAATAGCTCGTCATTTTTTTAAAAATCAGACGAGCTAAAAATGCACGACAGGTGGCTTCCTAACATCATGCCACTTTTCATTTTCTGTCTTAGTTAGTATCAGAGAGGAATGAATCATCGACTTCGAATGTGTTCGATGTGACGTTTTCACTTGAGGAAGATTTAGGTAGTAACACGTCTATAACTGTCTTGACAACAAACAGCGGCGAGCTTCATTTACAACTATATGGCCCAAACAATTACCAGCAACACATGACGGAATATGGAAGCTCCGCAACAATGAAGATTCCTGATGTTGCTCAGGTAATTGTTCATATATTAAACAACTTCATTTTATCGATTGGTGTTGAAATATCTTTCTTGATTGTGAATAAAGTTCTTTTACCTCATAAATTGCTCATGCTTTTAACACCAGATGCAATAAACATCGAACAGTATCATGCCAAACAACACTACAATCGTGACATCGTTCCTGTCATCTTACTTTTTATTGTATATTAAGTACAGTATAAAGTTCGAAAGTTTTAATGACGAAAGAGATAACTTGTCAACAAACAAAAGATGCTTAACATTTTATCGGAATATTTGGAGTTCTAAAAGTGATCTTACCTGATATTTCTGTTTCATATCAAGGCAGGAACATATAATTTGACTATAACACTTGGACAGACACAGACTGTAGAGTTTTATGTTACATCATATCCATCTTCATCAGACAATAATGCCATACGAGTATTTTCAAGACTTAACTCTTCAAATGTTGACTATTTGACGGAAGATCTTCCTGTTGTCTTTGTGGACGTTTCAAAGAGTTATGCTCCTGTTTTAAATGCGACAGTACATGCTATTGTTGATACTACAAATTGTACCTTGGATCTAAAAGACAACGGAATAGGTTAGTATACACTGTTTTCTATCCGTCCTCTTACTAATTGTACTTATTTATGGATAGGTCTAACCCACTTTCAAGTTATCATTTACTTTTCAGCGTCTAGGAACCAAGAACTTCCGTACTTTCCACTGAGTGCTTCATTACCCCTATTTGAATAAAAGTACCAGTTGTAAATTGATCTGAGCATGCACGTGAAATCTAAGACAAAACATTTCCAAAGAAATACGATAATCATATAAAAGTCGTTGTCGTCACTCTTTGATTTTATTAGTGATCCTTCGTTCGTACAATTTCCATGCTATATACTGTAATACATCAGGTGTCTCAAACACACCAGATTTATTGTAATGTACACTGTTTTTGTTTAATTCAGATCCAGATAGGCTTAAAAATGACGGTACGTATTCGGGATATATATGGCACAGCTGTCTGAGTTCGGGGCGGATAAATATTAAAGTGAAAGCCAGCGGGAATGAGGGGGAGACTTTACTTCAGTATGGAACATCAGGTTCTACCTCACCATACACAGGTAGTTTCATACTTTTTTAGGGGAACATCCATTCTTTTGATATTCATTTTTTTGTATTCTAATATATGTTAAGAACTATAACCTTTCGAAACATTAAGAACGTATTTCTTTTATTTGATGTATATCAGTAAATAATTAAAAGAATAATTTCACGCTCTGCCAAATGAAAAGATAAAACTAGATGGATAAATAAGAACAATGGAAAACAAAAACATTAAACAACTAAATAATAGTTTTAAGCATTTTCAAAATCAAACAAAATGAAATGACGAATCTATTTCGGTTGATTTCTGGATAATTTCAGACGGAGATGAAACTGTAATTGATAGTTCCTTCCAGCGAGT
Organism: Saxidomus purpurata; assembly: GCA_022818135.1. NCBI lineage: Eukaryota > Metazoa > Mollusca > Bivalvia > Venerida > Veneridae > Saxidomus > Saxidomus purpurata. The sequence continues at coordinate 14,160,491 of JAFMSR010000015.1, forward strand.
AGTTGTGACAGAAGAATTATATATCTCAAATTATAATGCCGACACAACAGACGTCACGGCACCAGGAAGAATTACTGATGTAGAAATTAACGATATCCAAACAGAAAACACAGATTTTGGCGAAAGTCGTAATTTCACTATTACATGGACTGCAACAGGCGATGACAAAAGCAATGGGCAAGGTGATTTGAAGCTTTTATTGTTATTTGGGATTATTGATTTGATTACGTTTTATTGTTTTTTTGGGGGTAAATTACGGTAGTTATGCTCATATAATGAAACATTATCCTGAATTTCACTGCTTTTAATATATGTTATATCGAATATGCAAACATGTGCAGAAAAAAAGTTTTTGCATAGCTTAACGGAGGATTCTAATAAATGCATTTTTCTTGAAATGGTATAAGTTTCCTAAAAACATTGTAAATCAGGCTTACTTTTGTAAGAAAATACCAGAAAAAAAATGTTTACATACAAAATGTACATCAATTATAATGGGTACAATAAAACACAAACTTCAATACTGATCTGAATTCATTATTGTGTGGCTTTGTCGTTCAAAGAAATATTCATAATGATTTTTTTCAGCATCAGAATATGAAATGAAGATTTCTAATGACTCTCTAACACTGCGAGATAACTTTGATACTGCGGAGTTTCTCAATATGACAAACGGCACCCTTGTTCCTCAAGTGGCGGGTCAGTTAGAGGCGTTAAAACTTGCAGTAGACGCAGAGGAATCTTTCACGGAAGACATGTTCTTTGCCCTTCGCGCCATCGACGATAGTGGCAATATCGGACCTGTGTCAAATATAGTACCTATTGCGGTAGCAAGAGGATTTCGAATATCAGGAGAGCAAGGGTATGCTGTTCTTGAGGATGAGATAATCATAACAGATGAAATTTCTCCGTCAAACGACAAAGAAGACAACAATTCAACACTTATAATAAGCCTGCCAGTGGCCGGCGTAGCTTTTTCGATAATTGGGCTGTTAATAATTTATCTTAAGAAGAATGCGGTTTCAAAGACTGTTGTAACAGGTAATAAAATGTTCAGTTTTAGCTCACCTGGCTTTGCCAGGGTGAGCTTTTCTTATGGATGAATGTCCGTCGGTCGTCGTCCGTCGTCCGTCAACATTTTGATTCAAACGACATCTCCTCTTAACCACTGGGCCAATGTTGATGAAGACATGCAGGGATGTTTCTTGCATGAAGTTCTACCAAAATTGTTCAAGGAATTCCATTCCATGCAGAACTGTGGTTGCTATGGCAAAAAATAGGAAACACTTTAAAAAACTTCTTCTCTGAAACCACAAGGCCTAGAACTTAGATATTTGGCATGTAGCATTGTCTAGTAGACTTCTACCTAGATTGTTCAAATTATGACCCCCGGGTCAAAATTTGACCACGCCCGGGGGTCACTTAGTTTTACATAGACTTATCTAGGAAAAACATTAAAAAATTTCTTACCGAAACCACAGGGCCTAGAGCTGAGATATTTGGCATGTAGTATTGCCTACTTGACCTCTACCAAGTTTGTTCAAATCATAACCCCTGGGTGAAACTGACTGATAATGTATGCTTTAAGAGATAAAACTGAAGGCTTAACCATACCCCTTGATAATGGTGTAGAAATTATTTTAATAATAAAAAATAGCATGTATAGTTTGACGGTGATTGTTTTATAACAAAGAAGCTGTAAATGGTTTCCTATTGATATTTTTTAACAATTTTGACAGTAAGTTTTGTGTTGTCCTCGTGTTTTTTTTAAAATTGATAGTCTCTTGATTTTACATAGGAAAAACTTTAAAAGTCTTCTTCTCTGAAACCACAAGGCATAGAACTTAGATATTTAGCATGTAGCATTGCCTTGTGGACTTTTACCAAGATTGTTCAAGTCATTACCCCAGGGTGAAAATTAACCCTTCTCGGGAGGGGTCACTTGATTTCGCATAGGCTTATATTGGGTTAACTTCAAAAAACCACAAGGCCCACAGGCAGAGCTTAGCTAGTTGGAATGTTACTAAGCATTGTGTAGCGGAACTCTATGAATTATGTTAAAGTCATGACCCCTTGTATTATTGGCAATTGATATACAGGTGAGCGATATAGGGCCATCTTGGCCCTCTTGTTCTTTTACCCGGCTGTAAATGTATATTTATTACATACCGACAATAATCATAGAAATGCCCATAGCTGCTGGTATGTCAAGCTTGATGATATGCATGTAGTTGTATTTAAGTATTGTATCAACGATAGTTTTTCACTTCTACACTTGAAATTTACTGTTTTTCTTCCCATAAAAATGTCCAAGAAAACCCATCCAAGCGTTTTTTTAAACTTATTAGTGATAAAATATAACTATATATGTATGCTTTAACAGATAAAACTGAAGGCTTAACCATATCCCTTGATAATGATGTAGAAATTATTTTAATAATAAATTGTGTCATTAATAGTATGTATAGTTTGATGGTGATTGTTTTATAACAAAGAAGCTGTATCAATGGTTTCCTATTGATAATTTTTAAAATTTTTAATTGCCCTCGTATTTTTTTTTAATTGATAGTCCTTGTCGATCGTGCATATTTATTTTAAGCTAAATTTCTTCTATGTTTTACAGACAGTGAAACACCTCAAATTGTAGAATCAGGATCAAGAACTTTCATTAAACCGTTACATCAAAATCTAAATAAAGTAAAATTTGCCTCATCGAAAATGCCCTCTGCGGGTACTTCCCAGGTATTTTGTGATCCTACCCCTGCGTACGTCAGGACAATCAAAGAACCGAAATCACTAACCTCTGCAAAACTGCAAGAGTCGGGAACAAGTACTTATAGCGCTTGCACAGATAACGACAACAAAGTAACGGAAGAGACAGTTGTTGAGGATTACGTAGACGAGTTTGAGGATCCAGATACATACACAACTAAAACAATAGAGCCGCTGTCTTTATTACCTACGCTTCCGTTTAATACGACAAACAAGGTCAAGACGATTCATAGCAGATTCAATTTGGCACATGTAGAATCATTCAATGATGATAATGATGATGACGATGATGCAACACTGATGGTTTTAAGTATGGACGAAAAAGAAAAGGTGTTAGAACAGTTTCCAGAGCTTCCATTTGAAAACCACGAACATTTTGACCGCAGCCACCCTCCGCCGAATATGGCTTTACATGTCCTTAAACCAGAAGATTATGGACCTGGTAAGAAACCATATGCATTCCCGTCCCCATTCAGTGGTGTTACTTTGAGTCTACCGGGTATTTGGAATGAAGACGATCATGTTCTGAATGATATTGATGATGATGATGATGACGATGATGATGATAATGACAGCCACAATGATTGTGATGATGATGATGATGATGATGACGATGATGATGATGATAATGAAACGTCAACATCAATTAATACAGGAACTATTGCAAATGCAGAAGATACCGAAAAGCCAGACACTGCTGAAGACCGATCCTTTCATGACGACAACAAACTGTCTGTCACGAGTGCAGCGGATATCGAGCACAACAGCATGTTTGATTTGAAGCAAATTTTATAAAGGTCCGTCCATAAGAGCAAATATGTTAGCTTGTATTTGTGGATGAGACCTAGCACAACAGCATGGAAACTACTGAATCTTTAAATGCTGAGTTGCAGAGTTCTAGTTTCGTTGCTTCTTCAAACAAAGTTGGATGTACTTCCAGTTCTTATAACGAATTGCGGGAACATGGAAAAACTTCTTTAGACTCTGAGATCGGTCGCGAGATAGATTCAGAGGATGAAGATTACTAAAACTAGACTGGACAATTAGAACTAGAATTAGATGTTGTGACGTTCAATAAATGTTTATTAAAAGATTAAAACTTTATAATATTTGTAAATAGAAGACTTAGTGTGTATATGATTATAAACGGGATGAAAAATTATTGATCATCATACAGAAAAAAAATGTTTGCAGTGAAATATATGATATGATTTGTCTTACATTTGAATTTAACTTTCTGGCAGAGAATAATCTACGAAATTAATTTTCTGATGGAAAGTAAGACAATTGTGATATGAAGTGTAACTATAGGTGGAAATAATGTACCTTTGGCTTCGTTTAAGGAACTATAAATAAAATTATAATGACCAATTTAGATTGAAAACTCCGATAAGATCTAAATCTGCATTTCCACACTCGTGTAGCTTTTATCCTGTAAATAATATTTTGTTCGACTGACCGTTCAAAGGTTCCGCATTACGAGGAATCGGCACATAATTTATCTGTGCTGTGCTTTGAGTATTATTCTTTGTTTTATGTGTGATAAATATTTTATTAATTCACTTTGCGACGTATATTTTGTATTTTGTGATGAGCTGTGTACTTTGTCCAATTCATTACTCATACATGTATAAATAATTTTCCCTCTGTGCATTGGGTTGTTTGTTTGCTTTTGCTGTTACTTTGGTTCCTGACGAGTGCTGTGTCTTATAATGTATTAGCTCATTTATTCACAGCCGAATGCCTTTTACCCCTACCGAAAACTAAGTATGAGCAAATATTTTCCTGAACAACAACACTTAACTCCCTAAATTGTTAAATAATCTGTTCGCAAACGCAAATAATTTTAACAAATATTGAAACGCATGAGAAATCTAGGCGAAAGTCACAAGCGATGAGTTTGTCGCATGCTACTCAGAAGTCTGTTCCATAGATAAACGGAATACCGACGTGTTTAATAAGCAAACCTGCATTAGCTTAGCGACTTTTTCGTCCGTTCCTATATAGAAAAAAATATATCAAAGCAAAAGCCGCTCGATATTGAACAAAGGAATCCAAATGTTTTAAATTTTTGTTGATTTAGTTTAATTTGTTAGTTTATATTGAATCTGATAGTAGATTCCCTTTAAAATAGAGTTGTTGACCATGCCTCGATTTTTTCAACTGCTCTTAGTGAGCCCGTCTAGTATAGATTAATTATTTTGTTTCCTATGTTTGAATGTAGTTTTACAGTCTTGGGTTTGTTTCTTCCATCTGTGGAACCAAACATTTACATTTTTATAGAACATATATAGAATTGTCCATTTAACTATGGCAGAGTGCTACGAGGTCATGTTCAGTTGGAAAAAAAAATAACTGGAGTGCTTTACGTCCGAAGTATTTTGAATAAAAATGTCATTTCCTTTCTTCAATAAAATCAGTTAAATCAATTTGAATTTCTACTTGTTCAAAGTTTAAAGCCATACATGACCTATATTTACTTTCCTCAGTTGCGCTTTCAGAAAGTAATTCTCCTCAAAGCTCATCACAATTGCCAAATGCATCTTCTGAGATTTGCAAAACGAACAAAGTAAACACATTAGGTCTGTTAAAATTCATTCCAAGATGTATTGTAGCTATTTTATCATCTTTCATGAAGCACAAGGGTGTGTGGGTAAAGACATAACAACATTTCACGAGTGGCGAAATGATCATAAACTATATTCCACGATAAAGGAGAAATATCTTGAAATGAAGGTTTACATTCTTTCTCATGTGTACTTTATAAGTAGAATCCCAACATCTGAACTATTTGTAGAACCCTCGTATAAATTTAAACACTTACAATCAATCTAAGTATTGTTCTTAAGCACCGAAAATACTTCGACCAAAATATCCCTATTGTGAGTGTTACTTATTAAAATCTATGCGAGATACAATAATGTGAACTATGTTGGTAAGGGCTTCGCAAATACAAAATGAAATTACTTGTGCGTCGCTACAGCTTTTTTCTGTGGGACATATTTGTAGCATGAGGCTGTAAAAGGCGACAACCCAGATTCACATGCTTCACAAGCTAAAAGCAAAACGAAAATAAAATGTTTCATAACCTGAGATTAAGGCTTAATACACACGCTTTATTTCCTCAAATGAAGCATTACTTTTTTACTTTTATTAAATTATAATTTGTAATTTATTACTAAATTTGTGAAGAAACATCCTTAAAAAAGAATCTATATAAAATCACAACAATAAATCAATAACAGCATAATTTACAACGTGGCGGTAAAATATTAGTTTATATTAACTAACAGTCAAGCCGTAATAAAGTAACTGTAAAACTCTCATAATCATGCTTCCAATGCAAACCAAACTTCATTTGTTTCACGTGCAAAATAATAATCTGCTCTGAAACAAATTTCTATCAAACTGAAACATGAGAAAGTAAAACATTCAAATGAGCCCCATGTTTGACAAACACATCAGTTACTCCAGGGATTTTATCACGTGACGATTATCACAGTAATGTATAACATTTGTAGTGACGTTGTAGATATATGTGTACACGAAAGCTTACAAGCTTTGCTCTTAAAAGTAGATCATTAGTTCAAGAAACAGGTTAATTAGAAATGACCAATGTGTAAAAAAACAAGACTGGAATCCGCCGCTACGCCACCATAAAAGTATCGTAAAATTACTGTAAATCGCATTATTCAGAAGCTTATTCAGAGACTGAAAGCAAACAAGAATAAAAAATGAACCAGCCGTGCTACAAAATTCGCACTTCAAGACATTCTTCAATCTCGTTCCATTTGGACAATATGCGAACTTAAAGCGCTGTGTTATACCCTCATCTATGCTTACACATATGAGATTAATTGCCACTAAATCGGTGCGCATTTTCTCTTGCCTGAACGTTGTTATTAAAAGAAAACAATGGCATGTGTTCTGATCTAGAGTATATGGCATTACATGTACATAAATGGAATTATGCGTTACTATCAACTATTCAAATCTCGAAGAATGATAGACTTGAAATAGGCAAAAGCAAATGTAATAACGAGATAATTTATTCCCCTAGTATGATAATAAATAAACACGTCCGTCGAAATATGTTTGACAGCCATTGTACCTTTTGACATATTTCGTATCATTTATCACCTATTAAGCAACTTTTGTTCCATTAATCACAATGTATACGACGGTACATGTCTCTGACCATGAATAAAATGTATTTGGCCAGTGTTTAGTTGTATGGAACATAGCTGATGTACATTGTGTATAATAAAACGTTTCCGAGTGCGTCTTGAAACTATACACAATTCGCTATTGGTTTTGTTATTTTCGTACATGATGCGTTATCTGTTACAAGTAAGCTTAGTACGCAAAGTTATCATTGTAAACGCTCAAACGTAAACCGTAGCAATTGATTCCAACATAACAACAATCTTTCACTTTCACTAGCATAAGTTTTTGTTAAAACACTTGTCCGTGGGTTAACCTTTTTTGATTGATTGTTTTGTGTCCTATAGATTTTATGTATTTTTTGAAGTCTCATGCTCGTTTCTGCCACCTTTGAAACTATTTTGAAGAGCTTACATGCTAACTTTGATATATTTAAACAATACGGTTATCATTAGTCTGCGAGTGCTAGTTGACCACTATGATAAGTAATAATAAACAACATTTTGTGAGTGCAGTATTTACTTCAGCAACACACTAAAAGGAATTCAACACATGCTCCTCTTGCTATCCTACAACATGTTGTGGTAAACTAGAAAATTAAAAATCACATTTTAAATCAGAAGTATAACGTACAGTGAATGAACATGTATGAATAACTTTCCAATACATGGTATTTGAAACTTAAAGTTATCTAAGTATGAAAGAAAATTACTTTAAATTAAAATGCGTTTATTATATACAATGTAACTATCCATTCCTCGTGATTGAAATGTAATTTTAAATTAGGTCGTTAAAATGTGAAAGATGTCAATCTGTCGATCAGGTGTTGTGTTCAAATAGCATCTGAAATAATTGCCTAAATGTTTGTATTTAAATGCAAAGTTCTATCTATTATAATTTTCTTAAAAGTCAATGATTGTGCATAATTACATTATCATTATAAACTAAAAATGTTGAAGATTTGAATAAGCTTTAATATATCAGCAATGTCCATTTCATTATCTTATTACGGAAATTATTAATTTTAGGAAAAGTCTTAAGACATGTCTTAAATTTCTATTGGAATAAGGCCAAAGTTCCGAAAACAAAATATTTCGAAACTCGAAAGACAGTTTGTGGCATTCCACACCGCACACAGTTCTTGGTTCATATTTAATATACAAACTGCATGTACTACGCACTACATATCTGCCTCGATATATACATTTGCACATCTATGCAAACTATATATATGTACTACATATACAAACTACACTTTTATACTTTACACATCTGCCTCATGTATGCCTCATAATACACATGTATACAAATTACATGCACTGTAAACTACAGATATGTCACATACATTTGTAAATCTACTACAAACTACATCTCTGCCTCATCATATACATGTATACAAATTACACGTTCTACAAACTACATATTTGTGTCATATCTGCCTTATTTATATGTCGATTATAAAGAAAGCATATTGGCTGCCAAACCTTGTAGAATGTCGCCTTAAAGCCAAATCAATATCTCTACATTATCATAGTTTGCTTACTCTCTTTCGCACAGAAATCCGTATCGACTTTGGCATCGGCTATCGTTCCATTTGAAATCATGCACACCGTAAAACGAAACACAATCCTCGTCTCCTCCGAACTGGTTTGGTTCATTCGGTGACCAATCAGTAATTTCAAATCTATTAAAACACATTTATATAATATCTGCTGTCAGATAGTGAATAAATGTTTCTTGCTTCTGGACATTTCCAACTTAATCGGAAGCGTAATCTGATTTTGAATCGGGCAATTGTTGACTGAAGATTAGAGGACATCTCACCATTCTATCTTTTCATTGAAGGATATGACTTTAGCACACAATAAAGAAAACCTTGTTCAAAGCGTTCATGTATTTCGGGTACATATATTAGTTCAATTATCTTTGTTCAAGAATATGCAGTACTCCCAAGACATAACAAAATTGCACGAATAATGCTTCAAATGCATTTCCTAATCCTTATTCCGATACAGTGGGGACTGTCAGGGATATAAGATGCTTTGGATGTCGCCATTTTGTAGCCCAAAAAACCCAGTCCGCAGCAAAGGGTAGATCTTTGCCGACCAAACGTCTAAGCATCGTTGAGATATCCAAAAATCCGCTTTCACTGTCATTAATAATGTCATCTGCATCTTCTACGATTTGTAAGTGTAGTGCCTGATACAACAGTAGCCCGAGTAAACCTGCTGCTCTTTTTGTTCTAATGACTGTATATTTTACGCCAAGTGAAATAAATAGACGCAGTTATGATGATGGTCAGGGACAAGATCCATCATGTCGGAGGCGACGACTTTCCAATCTGATTATGAGTTGACCATGCACTTATTACAGGGCATTTTACACGCATCCTCAATTAATTGGGTCTCCCGGACCATTTATTAAAATATTAAAGGTATTTTAATTATACATTGACGATATGAAGTATGTCTTTTATGTTTCACGGTAAGACTTAACATGTTATATATTTACCATTAATTAGGTTTACAACCATTTCATAACGATGAGATGTCCCCCATTCTTCAGCCGTGAATTAAAAACCGTACGATTCCGATTAAGTTGGAAATGTCCACTTGTGACTGAGAAACGAGAAAAATGTAATCACGTCAAATAAGGTCGGCTTCCGAGGTCGAGTGGTTAGAGTCACTGACTAAAATCCACCGTTACCTCTCATAGATTGAGGATCATTGGTCAGAGCCCTACTACCGACCATGTCTCTTCGTGTGAGAAAGTTGGGAGTTTCTAGCGGAGGATAACGATCTGGTACCGGTTTATCCAAGGAACGATGATAAAGTATTCTGCCCGCCTCTAAAAATGACAAAATACGGTTGAAATGGGCGTTATACCCATACGACAACTTGAACAACGTCAAAAAAGAATCTTACAAATTTTGCCAAAGTAAACAAGTCATGTTGTCGGTCACAATAATCTTGAAGAGCATTATACCTTGATGATTAATTTGTTGTTTGTAACTTAACTTTAGCCAGCTTTAAAAGAGGCACGTTACAATTTCAAATTGTTATATTATTTCCTTAGATTTTATAAAAATTTAATTAAGCTGTGTTATCATGAACATAAATGAAACAAACCCTTCTCCTGTATTTTCCCAGACAAAACCATTTTCTGTCTTCAGGTCGTCCCCATCCATCCACGCCTGGTCATTTCCTATTTGCATAAAAGTTAATTTGTTGGCATTGAACTTGCTTTACTACATGTATGTGTAGTACAAGCAAAATGTATCATACTGTAAATTGGGCTAATATTGGCGATGGTTTATTTTTGCTATTTTCTTGAATTACTGAATAAGTCTGCCTGCTCACAAACCGCGAAATTTTCGTCGCGCAAAAATTATCCAATTTAGGGTATTTCATTTCACTCAATACAACTATAATTTTACCATATTGTCTGGAAATAATCATATGTTTGGAATGTTTATTAAATATAATCACCTAAATGTAAATTCCTCAACATCGCTTTCAAAAAGTCATTCTCTTCATAACTTGTTACAATTGCCAAATGTGCCTTCTGAGATTCGCAGTACACCTGGAAACAACAAACTTAGTAAATACATTCCGTTCCTATTTGGATGTTAACATCATGTTAGGATTAAATCATATATACATGTATATTGTATCAGAATTAGAAGCTTATGTTTCATGAAGCATGCTTGTAATATTTTTCTACTCACAGTCACATTGATCCACAATTTTGCTAATAAAAGAAACACAACAGCTAATTTATAAGTTATATTTTGTAGAGAAAAGTTAATTATAACCTTTGCTTCGCTCCAGGTTTTTCTCTCTGAAAAATATTTGTAGCATGAGTCTGCAAAAGACGACCACCCAGGGTCACATGCTTTACACGCTGAAAGAAAAACAATAATGACATGATTCAAAGGCATGAAAACGAAGAATCAATTTCATACAACCACACCCTCCGAAACGAGTAAGTGTTACATGTTTCACATGCTGACAGCAAACAAGGATAACATGTTTGCGATGCTGACAGTACAAAAGGATTAGCAAACAAGGATAAAAAGATTCACCAGACTATCAAGAAGTAAAAGAAAAAACCATGTCTCGCATGCTAGTTTGTACATGCAATACATGCATGAAAAAAAAACACAAAAAGCTACTTGTCAATTTTTATAACTAAAATACAATGTAGCATGTGTCACAAACTAGCAGAAAGACAATAATATATAATTGATACATCGGAGGCTCTAAAAGCTAACAGAAACATGTAATTTAGTATAAATAAATATGCTTCAAAAGCTGAAAGTTGGTCGCTATTGATTCACCTGATACATGTAGGTAGTCCTTCTCTTGTCTGTTTGTATGTTTGTCTGTCTGTGTTGCACCGAATAAAATCTTTGCTTACCACATTAAATTTTCATCAGCTATCATCATGAATTTTGCTCAAGATATTTGTCATGCTAAACCATGTTACCCGTTCAAATCATAGAAACATCATATGAACATTCTAGAGGACGCAATTCGTACATTAAATCTAGGTCGACTTTGAAACTAGGTCACTTCATCATCCGTTCAAATCATAGAAACATCATATGAAAACTCTAGAGGACACAATTTGTACATGAAATCTAGACCGACTTTGAAACCAGGTCACCAAGTCACACGTTCAAATCATAGAAACAACATATGAAAACTCTAGAGGACACAATGTGTACATGTAATCTACACCGACTTAGAAACTAGATCACCAAGTCACACGTTCAAATGATAGAAACAACATATGAACACTATAGAGGACACAATGTGTACATGAAATCTACACCGACTTAGAAACTAGGTCAGCATGTCATCCGTTCAAATAATGGTAATTAATAATTGTACCAAATTATCATGAAACTTGGTCAAATGTATTTCGTTGAAATCTAGGTCGATGTTGAAGCTAGGTTTTGTGACGTCAAAATCTAGTTATCCGTGTCAAATCATAGAAATCCTTGTGAATACTCTCCAGGCTGAATTATGTTCCAGATCCTTGTGAATACTCTACAGGCTGAATTATGTTCCTGATCAGCACAGACATTTATCAGGATATTTGTGTTTAAAAAGCTTGGTCGGGAGTGAGATTGGGTTACATAGAGTAGAAAAGGAGCTAACTATGCATACACGTTTAACATGCGTTTAAACTTTCGTTCCAAAACAATATGCATTTGTCTTGATAAAAGGTAGATTTAGTTTGAAAATTGATCATTGGAGTCAAAAAGTAGGTCACCATATCAAATGATGTAAAATCTTGTGAACACGTTTTAGGTCACGTTTCATAAGAAATAATCAATTAAGTTTGTCAAAGTGTTTGTCTTTATGTACTAAGTCGACTTTGAATCAGGGTTTCCTGGATTCAAACTGGGTATTCCGGTCAAATTATAGAAATGTTTAGTAAACTCTTAACTGATCACCCGTTGTTGTTACAAATCGACATGAACTTTGGCCAGGATGTTTATTGTTGATGAAATATATATAGAGATCTTTATATCGAATGATAATCATAAATAACAGTTCCAGTGTCCAGACATGAAATTGAAGCAATTATATTTAAAGGCTGTGGGCAAAATGCTGCTAATTATAAAATCATATAAATAAATATAATGGGTAAATTTTGATATATCGTAAATCCCAACAAACATAAAGGTAAATGTCCTGTACAAAATCATGTATCAAAACTGAACAAAAACAAGTATTTCTATTCTCCAGCATTATCTCTTGTAGTATATTCCTAAGTCATGCAATACACACACTGAAAGCGCAATAGATATGTATCAATAAGTTAAGATATTAAATTACTTTCAGACCTACCTATGTTTACACATATAAGATACAGTGCTACAAAATATGTCCGCATTTTCTCTGACCTTTTGTTAATGTTTGGTGTTCAAAAAAAAGATAACCAGTATAGTCTCTTTTACCACTTTCTGTTCACTATCAGAGCTAGAATATGTGTCATTGACGTAAATGGGACAAAGCGTTGGTACATGTATCAATCATTTTAAACTCCGACAAAGCTTATCAATTTGAAATCCGTAAAAGACGTGGCAAATAATAAGCAATAGTTTAAGCATAGACCAATATTTTGAATCAGCGCCTAAATACGTAAGCTTTAGTGTAAAATCTCCTGAATATCTTAACTTTCCGACTATCACAACACTAAAGGGAGTTAATCTATTATATACTTTATGTTATATATGTTCTGATACCTCCAACAAGCAGGTCTGAGGGAAGCGGGGATGGGATTGGGTGAAGCGACGTAGGATCCACTTTGTCCAACCCGATCTAGTCCTGTCCTGTCACATCACAATGTGTGAATATATCATTTAATTCTTTCAAAACGTATACGACATACCTTCTTCTTAAAATACACATTAGAGAAACACGACAGATAACCATCGGAATAAAACAGAAATATGCATTTTTAACATACCATAGTAAAGTATTCAAAGGTCACCAACCTGTCTAAGACCGTTGGGAACAGGTATATTAACTTATACATATACTTATTAAAACTCTTAGCTATACCGTGCCTGCTTTAGGTCAATGTGACTTTTCAGGGAAAAGGGACTTAGACTATATCTCCTTAAGCCCTAGAAGATTTCGGTCAAATATTTATCTCATGTAGAATATATGGTTGAATCATTCTTACTTTAAGTCTATTTCACATGTTGAGTCACATGGTATGTTTCTATATATCTCAAACTATTTTTTAAAGATTTTTTGAAACTATATAGGTAATACCGGTAGATACATGTAATTGAATGTAGATGATGTGCAGAATCCTTTTCTCATCCAGGTTTGCCTCAAGGTTAAGGTTACACTTAAGGATCAACGTTTACAATACTACATCTATATATTAAACTCTTTGAAGGCTTTTCATTAAACTTCGCTTATAAGACATTTACAGTTATCCTTATGTTGGGTTCATTTCCAAGGGGGTTAGCTAGTTGGTTTTGTTACGGCTTACGTCTTCAGTAATGGTAAGAGGATACAATGTGATAGGCTGACGAATATAATCAAATGCAAATGACTTGTCGTTTTAATTTCTGTAACTATCTTTGATAATAAAGGTTTCATTTATATTTTTGATAGTGTTGATAAAATTGATATAAGTCGATAATCGCATGGATTTGCTTTATTTCCTTCTTTGAATAGAGTAATGACATATGCTTCTTTCAGTGAGTCTGGAAATATTCCATGTAAAATACTACTGTTTTTTACATTTGCTACAGCTAGTGTAATGTAATCCCCACAATTTTTCAGTAGCTTTGGTCCTATTTCATCGAGCCCCGTAGATTTAGTAACATCCAAATTTTCAATAATTGTTTTAACTTCAAATGGTGAAATAAAATCTATATAAAAATAATTATGTTTTAATTTTTCATCTAAGTATTGTTTCAAATGGTCTTTATCGAGCTTGGTTGTCTGTATAATCTTAGACACATTGATCATTTAAAGCATTTAAAATATTTGTCTCGCCCTGTTTAGTATCGTTACCATACCGTAGCGTTTTGGTCAAATGAATTTCGTTACAAGTAGAGTTGTCATTATTAGCAATTCTTATAATGTTTTCCATATAAACGATGTATTTTTATTTTCATTTACTACTTCATTATAAAATAAGTTTCTGCTTTTTTTATCAACAATGTTACCTTGTTCCTCGTTTTTTATATTTGCGGAAATTCTTCTGCTTCTGAAGTTTATTCCTTTTAAAAATTGCAAGTTTTATTTTTTCGTTGAACCATCCTGTTTTATTCTTTTAAATTTGACAGGTGCTGGTTGGGATGATATTTAATTAAGAATGTTATAAAATAACTCAAGTTGATCATTGGGGTTATTAATGGTTTCAATGATTGAAAATGTCGCATTGGCCAATGTATTCCTTAAATTGGTTTCATCAAAGTTTTATAAGAACGATAACTTATGTATTCATGATTGTTATTTTGATAGCTGGTGCGTTTACTAACACACATAAAACTTATTTTGTAGTGATCTATATGACGAGACAAGGACATCTTTTATAAAGTTTACACTTGTGCTATATATACATGATCAATTATGAAGGAGCTCGATTTTGTAACCCTAGTTGGAAAGTCTACAAATTGCATCAATCCAAATTTTTGAGATGGCGATTCCCATTTTTGTTACTATATTTACTTCCCGAATTTGCTTGTAAATAATAAATACTCATGTCGCATAATATGTATGTTTTGTAGGTAAACCGATCTGCCGTATCTATTTGCGTTTCGTATATTTCGATCCATGTTTGATTTACACCTTTTTATATTGTACCAGCCTTTTGTCATGCGTTTCACAAGTCACAGAAATTATCTTGGAAAGTAAGAAAATGATTTGCAAAAATGTATACCCACTGCCTCGCCCCCAACGACGGCAACCAATTAGCAAATCCGGTATCTTGACCTTTGAAATGTTGAGCTGATACTTAATGGGTTCACTACTGGCCATGTCCAACATACTTAGTACCTTCACAGTATGAGGACACTAGGTTAATGTAATCTGTAGATATTGATTGGACAAGTTTTTTCCTCAAAATCGATAGGGGACAGCGTCTGGTCATAATCAACCGACCTTTAACGTTTGAGGACACTAGGCTAACACGTTTTCTCGTTTTGATGCTCAGTTATTTACTACTGACGAACACATCAAACACACGATTCATTGCTTGTAACAAATCCCTAACAAACTCAAGTAAAGTCTTATATTTTAATATAGAAAATTTCCTAGAAATTTTAACACCTGCTTCTTTATCCCACAGCAGAATCTGGAGTTCTGAAAATATATATATTAGATATTGAATGATAAGGACAAAAAGCAGATTCAGTGAATCTATAAGCACTTTCGAATGAGGCAAATCACCGAAAAAGATCACTATCATAAAGCACTGCTAGTTTCAGAAAACAAAATTTTAACGTAAGAAACGTCTACCACCCCCTTTAAGGCTTCTTTTCAAAAAATCGATTTTCTTTTTTTGCCTTTGTTAGAGACTACAAATTTGCATACTTGTGACAACCATAATCCAATTCTTACAAGCCTTTAAAAAAAGCATGTTTAAACTTTCACCATCCCAGTGGATGATCATCGATGAAAGGACCTTTTTTCTGCAAGTTACAGTCATTAAGTACTTGATTTGTGCAAGTGAAATTAAATCAACACTTCTAGTTTCAGAAAACAAACTACAAACCGCAACGCACCCTTAAAGGCCTCATTCTCAAAACAAATTCATATTGTTAGAGTACAAAGTTCATTACTTGTGCCAAACATAATAAACCTCTGACAAGAGTTTCCAGAGTGCAGTATTTTAGAATATCAGGCCCAATTCTGGGTTGGAGGCATGTAATATAGGCCAATATATTCAGCCAATTACAACCAGTTTCAGAAAAATAGAATTTCAATTTGCAGTAACTCTTGAGTTATTGCATCAATCCCAACAAATGTTGCGTGTGCATCGCCGCGATATACTATTGTACACTTATTTTAAGTTTCATCAAATTCCAAGTATCACTCTTACAGAATGTTATATACCTTTATATAATTAAGTACCGTCGTCGATGGTTCTCTTGTCTTTGAAAATTATTTCAAACAAGATTGTGAAAATAAGATATATTTTGGTAAGTAACCCCTATGAGATATGTAAGAGTATGCATCGGACATGTTTATGTAATATATGGCTCGGATTTATGTTTGAAATGGTCCAGTAGTAAGAGTCGCTATAATCTTGAAATCCCTGTAATCTATTTTAGATTGGCGGTTATGGGTTCGAGCCCTGCGACCGACCATATCTCTTCATATGAGGAATAAAACAGTTTCGAACGAATAATAGGGATCTTGTACTGTTTTATGCAAAGAACGATGGTTAGGTAAACTACCCGCCTGTACAAGTGATCGACATATAGTTGAAACGGGCGTTAACCTCACAAAACGGCAAACTTCATTTAATCTTGCATTTGAGGTACATGACTGATTTGAATCTTACTCCTTTTCGCACAGAAATCCAAACTGACTATCGCAGTGTTCGTCATTCCATTGGAAATTATATCGTGCGTAAAACGATAGACAGTCCTCGTTGCCGCCGTTCTGGTTTGGTTCACCAGGATACCAGTCAGTAACTTCAAATCTAGTAATTAAAATAATATTACAATTAAAAAATGACTTAAATGTTTGCACCCACTTAAGTAAATATTTGACGACTGCATTCTAAATATTTATCATAGTAATGTTACCATCCATAATGGCACCTAAAATCCTAGGATTTCTCCGCGGATGAACTTGCCAAGACCACAGTATGACTCCCATGCATACAGGTACATAACAAAATTTGAGAAGTTTGGGAGTTTTGTTTTACCTAACTGTAATACTGAGTCCGTTTTGTCAAACTATTCTGTTTATTTAGCCAAAAATTGGGTAAAATGCCAGTAGCCAATGGTAAGTGTACGAACATACAGACCAGACATGTTTTGCAATCTAACTGGCGTTAAATCTTCTATTTCAAACATTTTGATGGATGTCATTATACATGTACAATTAATGTTTGTTCAACATTTTCAAGCTAAAATTTATGAAATAGGTCAAAAGATTTTAATTAATTTCAAATACTTGGTTCCTTTATCCGTCATTGTAATGAATTTGTTACATACATTGTATGTATCAACAGTTTTCAAAAAAAAATTGAATCGGAAAAAAATATATACCCCTGTCCTGTATTTGCCCATTCAAATGTGTTTTCTGTCTTCAGATCATCGCCATCCATCCAGACTTGATCAGTCCCTCCTGTATTTATATATTTAACCTCATTGATTTATTTACATACACTGCTCATCTACTCATATAACTAATGTTTTTTTCGAGAAAAATCCGAGGTCCTATGTACCGATGCTATAGACTGGGCAAGTAAAAGAAGTAGTGAGGGTCTCTGGAAATGGGACACGTTCTGTATCTTGAACTATCCCCCAAATTCTAAAATAGCTAACATCTTCTGTTGGCATTGGTCATATGGATTAACCGGTACCAATGATAAAACTTTAAATTACAGCACACATTTCGGACTTTTGTTCATGTTGTGTACCCAAAGCTTCCGAATTTATATAATAAAAGATTGTTCTACGCCATCCATTGAAAACGTCAACGTTATATTCAACTCCCACAATTTGAAAAAGATGTCTGGCATTTCACAGAGATATTGTCGTAACGATAATATATTCGTAGTTCAAATTTTGATTTCAATTTTTTCAAGTCGGGGAAGATCTAAAACTGAGAAAGAAAATCTTATAATTTCAAATGATAAGCATGAAATACTATTAGATAATAACTTTACCTACAACAAATTATGTAAGAGATGCAAAAAAACCGCACAATACGAAATACCTGGCTATTTTGACAAATGACAGTGCGAACCTACACAATGTAGTTGATTTCTAAACCAACCTAAACTGATATATCAAACCAATAGGATGCAACATATCTTGATATGAATATTACAAATGAAATATTTGAAATTTGATAAAAAGTTTCTTTTGTACAACTAGGCTTTTTCTCAAACAACTACTGGTATGTGCAAGCCAAATGAGCATATTAACACTTTAGTAAGGCACACTGCATCGACATAATTTAGTTTCAACTACGTAATACTTTTATTTATACAATAATATTTGTACTACCAATTCATAGTTACTTAACTTGTATATTTTGTTCTCCTATATAGAGCTGAAAAAACTACACGCTTAAAAGATAGCATTAAACGATACGTGACCTATATGTGATTTCCTGAGTAGCGCTTTCAAAAAGATGTTCTCTTCAGCACTCATCACAATCGCCAAATGCCCCTTCTGGGATTCACAGAACGCCTGAAAATATTTGATAAAATTAAACAATTTGTACCGTTCCAGTAAGTCCAAGTCATGTTCTTTAACGTTTAAGCTATTGCATAGTGTTTAAGGCTGTGTTATCAATAACCGATATAATTATGTACTGGAATGAACATGTTAATGTGCTAAGTTCACGTATGACTAATTTTTAAAAAAAAAAAAATTCCTCCTTTTTTTTTATTAAAAAAAAAAAAAAAAAAAAAAATATATATAAAAAAAAAAAAAAAAAAAATTATATAAAAAAATTTTTTTTTTTTTTATAAAAAATTAAATTTTTTTTTTTCAAATAATGTGCACGTAATCGATTCTAAACGTTATTTTCTTTCAAAAAAAACCCCAAATTTTTTTAAAACGGAAAATTAAAAAAAAAAAAAAAAAAAAAAAAAAAAAAAAAATAGACCCTTTTTTAAAAAAAACAAAAAAAAAAAAAAAACCCCCCCCCAAAAAAAAAAAAAAAAAAAAAAAAAAAAAAAAAAAAAAAAAAAAAAAAAAAAAAAAAAAAAAAAAAAAAAAAACCCTGTTATATTGCTCATCAAAAAAGGGCTATGAATAAATTTTGATTGAGATACGTACAAATGTTTGAGGGGTCTTATTACAAAGTGTTTAATTGCCCATGCAAAATATAACTGTAACCTAGTGAGTAATCGTGTTGATATAAAATAGACTATGATATGTGTTACATTTGTTAAATACACGCAAAGTTTTGAAATGTAGAGTTTCACAATGTAAAAGGACATAACCTTTGCATCGCTCCAGACTTTTCTCTGCGTAAAATATTTGTAGCATGAATCTGCAAATGGCGACCACCCTGGGTCACATGCTTTACAAGCTGAAAGCAAATCAAGAATGTAATATTAGACGAAATCTAAACATGACAAATATTATATATTTCATGATGATAATAACATAATTCGCAGACTGAAAGCAAAACAATCATGTCATATTTCACAGACTGAAAGGAAAACAACCATAACATATTTTACAGACTGAAAGTAAAACAACTTTAACTTATTTCACATGTCGAGAGTAAAACAACTATAACATATTTCACAAACTGACGGTAAAAGAACCACCATAACATATTTCACAGACTGAAAACAAAATAGCCATATCACATTTCATAGACTGAAAGCAAAACAACCATATTATATTTCACAGACTGAAAGCAAAACAACCATATTATATTTCACAGACTGACAGTAAAACAACCATATTTACAGATTAACAATATACGTATTTCACAGATTGAAGGCAAAACAACCATAACATATTTCACAAACTGAAAGCAAAACAACCCTATCATATGTCACAGACTGAAAAGAAACAACTATAACATATTTAACAGACTGAAAACAAAACAACCCTATCATATGTCACAGACTGAAAACAAAACAGCCACAGCATATTTCACAGACTGAAAGCAAAACAATCATTACATGTTACGGAACGCACAACGCTAAATTTTTGTTTACAAATGTATCTGTTTACTTTTTCTATCTGAAAACCTTTAGTCGTAGTCAGTTAACTTACCAATGCTAAAGTATATAATACACAACGCTGGAAGAAAGCTTCGCATTTTCTCTGGCCTTTGTGCTTCGATCAAAATAACAGGAGACTACCTTTGTATATTATCTTTATTTGACCTGACGTTATCTTTGTAGAATGCCATTTTAGTTTGCCATGACATAACTGGGAGTCTACGATGTTTGTCGAATGTGGATCAGTTAAAATTGTCTCCATATGTATTCAATCAAAGTTGAAGAAACATGTCATAAACACTGACCTACTAATATATTTGTTTTAAGGACATCAGATTTACAAGACTTAGAGCATTCGGGTTGTTGAAATATTTTTTACGGTTTATTCATAAAGAGAATAAAATTGTAATCGTAAATACTGCACACTTTCCATAGTGACTGTTTCTGTGCTAAACAAGTGCCTAGATAGCATAGTGGAACATAGTCCGCATCGTATGGAGTTCGATCCAAGGATAGATGTTACTAAAGATGTACAATATGGAACAGATAGCTTGCTTGAGTGAGGTTATTAGACTACGAACTGGTTAAAACTATTATCATTATTATTATTTCAGTTCAGGTAACTAATCAGTTAAAGGCGGTAACCTAGGATTCAACCTATATTATTAATTAAACAGGTTGCCATGGTTTCAGCGTTTGGTCTGTGTTAATTTCCTAACTTGCATGTACTTGCAAATGTACGGATAATCAAATAACCTTCGAATGCCTGTAAGATCAAGTAATACTGGCTATACTCTCTCTTACATAATTGTTTGTTTAATTATTAATTACATGAGCATATTCGCAGTACCGTGTGCATCCACTGAGGCGAAATTACAGCTTTTGTAAAGTGTATAATACACCTGCAGTATGTGCTTTGTGGCCTTCTCTAAATTCAATTCAATTCAATTTAATATACTTTATTTAACAACGGTTACACAATAAACAATTTCAGCATCATTTATCTCACTTGCGGCCGTCAACAATATGATTAAAGCGAAACGTGTATACATTTACACAAAATCAAGCATTCTAAACACATTTAAACAAAGGTATATACAATGTACATATCAATTTTTTAAAGAAGAATGAACGCTGTGAGCGAGTTGCCTGGATTTCTTCACATAACCATTCTTTTTATAATAATGGTTGTTTTCAAAGAAGATAGTTTCTGTAGTGTCGGCGAAACGTGTATAATTTATCACAGGTACTGATTTGAACCGGGATTTCATTCCAGACAACCATAGCAGAATATTGGAAAGAGTATTTGTATAACGCGATTTAAGTAATGGATGAGACAATCGTTTTTGGTTTTGGAACGAAGATTATAATTTGCAGTTGCATATGTATCATTAACGAGTAGGTTTCATAAATACACAGGGGCTAAATTATGAAAAGCTTTGTAAATTAAAACACCCATATCGTATTTACAACGTTCTAAGAACGGCAACCAATTGAGTTCTTGAAATAGAGGAGCTGACGAGTGATCGAACTTCTTGTCTAGGATCATTCTAGCTGTTAATAATTTTGTTTAAGAAGCTAATATTGGATTTAGACCATAGGATAGATCCATAATAAGATATGGGCAAAATATAGCTATTGTAGAACAATACTCGCATTTCTTTATTTAGAAATGATTTTATTCTTCGAAAAAGTGATAATTTGCAATTTAGGTTAGAATATATATTGTTAATATGATGTTCCCAAGTATGTGTTTTATCAACATGTACGCCGAGGACTTTTTGACTTGTAACGCAAGCAATATTGTTGCCGTTAATATTAATATTAAATGATAGAACTGATCCTAGTAACATACAAGTAGACTTTTTTTATTAAGGGACATTTGATTGTGTCTACACCAACATTCGACATTACTTAGATCAGTTTGTAATCTTTGTTAAATGTATTGAGGGGAATAATGGCTATCATATACAATTGCATCGTCTGCATACATATCAACTCCTGAATGTTCCAACTTTAAAGGCAAGTCGTTAATGTAGATTAAAAATAATAACGGCCCGAGTATCGAACCTTGTGGTACCCTGGAAATAACTGTTTGAAGATTCGAAGACGTATCGCCCTCCATTACAATATGTTTTGATCCTGTAAAATTTTGTGTGTTTGCTAGTATTTGTTGCTAAACTAAAGACAAAAAAGTTCATTTTCCGCCCGAGAACTGGTAGGAATCTTATATGATAAGATAAAAACGTGTTGTAGATTCATTTAATATAACAGTAACTGCTGGGTAATTATCAATTCAGTTTAACATCGCATTCAAACATAAAGGTCTATGTGGCCTTGAACTTTGATATGTGGCCTCAAAATTACTGGTCATGACCAACCTATCTTTAAAGTTTGAGGCCTAAACGTTTTCTTGTTCTGATGATCAGTTATAAACCACTGACGGACACCCCCAGACACCCCAGAAATATGTTCTTTTCTTTGCTTGAAATAAAAAACAGAACAAACTCGAGTTCAGTCTTATTTTATTACAGTAAAACTTCTTGATACTACACCACTCTTCCCTTATCCAACAGCAGGACTTGGAGTTCTGAAAGAATATATATAAAAGTCTTGAATGAAAGAGACAACAAGGAAATTTTGTGAATTTATATACCCCGCCAAATGATTCAATCACTGAAAAATGTCTTGGTTACTGTTAATAAGCACTGCTACTTTCAGAAAACAAGAATTCTTACAGAATATGGAAGAAAAGTGATATATCTCCTTAAGAGCCTCATTTCTAAAAATCCCGTTTCTATTTTTTCATTTGTTAGTGGCTACAATGTTACTTGCTTGTGACAAATATATTCAAATTCTTGCAAGCTTCTTCACATTTAAAAATATCACCACCCAATTGGGGCTTCATCTGTGAGAGGATCTATGTTTTGAAATTTACAGTCATAAAGAACTTAATTTGTCTGAGTTAAATAAAAGGTCTATTACTAACACCAAATCGAATTTTCTGGAATTGTAACAGGGAAATACAGTTTGTAACTGGCTTCTAAAACTTTACAATAGCCGTGGTGTATGTCTTGTTTTAAAACACTACTGCTGAAAACGAGTGAATGTATTTGTATTTCCTTAGACTATCCTGGGTGGTCTTTTTGTCCTGCTTTTGCTTTTTTGCATGATGTAAACAGTCAGAAATATACGTATATTAAAATAAAATTCTTTCAAATAAAAAAAAAAAAAAAAAATTTTAATAAAAAAAAAACCAATTTACACCCTAAAAGTGTAAAATTTCAAAAAAAAAAAAAAAAAAAAAAAAAAAAAAAAAATTTTTTTTTTTTAAAAAAAAAAAAAAAAAAAAAATAAAAAAATTTTAAAAAAAAAAAAAAAAAAAAAAAAAAACACACCCTTCTGAGCAGATACCCGTTACAATTCCAGATTTGAAAGAAAATTTGATTTGGTGTTAGTAATGGACCTTTAAATCAATACTAGTAGTTTCAGAAAACAAAACAAAACTTAATTTCCTTGTATAAAGAATATGTAAGAAAACCGCAACATCCTCGTGAATGCCTGTTTCCTAAAACAAATCCATTTTCTAAATGTTCCATTGTAAAAGTGCAAAGTTAATCACTTTTGCCCAAAAAAGTCAAACTTTGACAAGTTGTTCCAGAAAGAAGAAACTATTAAAAATTCTGAGCCCATCATGCGGGGCAGGAGATGAAGGGGAGGGATATTAGAAATAGTGATCATTAGACTGTTTGAGCCAATTACAACTAATTTTGATAACATATTTCAGAGAAATAAAACATTGAATATGTATAAGAAAAACAATTAAAGGGCAGTAACTCTGGAGTTACTGTAACAATCCCGACAAAAGTCGTCGCATTATGCTGTTCTATGATTATTTCAAGTTTCATAAAATTCCATTATATATACTCAAAGGCAAAAGAAACGTAACTTTTTTTATTTTCTTACCGTTTACAGAAAAGTGTTAGCATGATTTTTTCATTAAAATTTGTATACTAAGAAAAGTGACTTTTTCATCTATCTGTATGAAATTTGCATTTGATTATTCATTCAGATTCTTCTATGACACTGCTCCGGGCGGATTCTTTTTGAAATGCACAGGACATGATAATTTTCAAGTTAACTGGTAAAGTTGCGTTCCTTTTGCCGGTCAGTATACAATGTAGTTGTTGCTCCGAACGAACGAACAGACGGGCGGACAGAGAGACAACGGCCCGCCTCAGGCGATGAAGAGTAAGGAGTTACTTTACAGTACAGTTAATTAAGGCTAATTTGACAGTGTCAAAAAATACATATGTACATAGTAGTGAACAAGCATCCATCAAAATGAAGATCATAGCTATGAAAAAGATATTTTATCCCTACAATAGCTAGTGTATTTACACAATCATAACACCGACTCTTCCTCTACATTGCTATCACATTATCATCAACTTATATGTACTAGTATTACTACTCTTGCAGAGTGTATTATAACTTTATATAATTGAGCACCGTCGTTGAGACAATATGTAGAGTTCTCTTGTCTTAGAAAATTATTCCAAAAAATATTGTGATTTTCTAATTCATTTTGTTAATCACCCAAGAATGTAGCATCGGACATTTTTATGTAATATATGGCTCGGATTTAAGTTGGAACTGAAATTGGTTGCTTGCTACGTAATTTAAAATAAAATGTTTCTTTAACCCAAGATACTCATATGTCCACCTCCGTTGTCAAGTGATTAAAGTCGCTGCCTAGAACTCACTGAACGTGAACTCTTACAGTTTCTTACATATAGGGATATGAACGATTGCTAAGTAAACTTTCCGCCTGTAAAATGACCGAAATACGGTTGAAACGGGGGCTAACCTCATACAACGGCATACTTCATTAATGTCTTGCACATGAGGTACATGAATGATTTGAATCTTACTCTTTCTCGCAGAGAAATCCAAATTGCTTGTCGCAGTGTTCGTCATTCCATTTGAAATCATAGATTGCGAAGAACGATAGACAGTCCTCGTTACCTCCGTTCTGGTTTGGTTCATTAGGGCCCCAGTCAGTAATTTCAAATCTAGTAAATAATATTTTAATTAAAAATGACTGAAAGGTTTGCATCCACTTTATATTTTACGGCTGTATTTAATATGTTACAATCCATAATGGCAACTAAACTTGCACTCAATCTCATATTTCAAAGTTATATCTTTTTAGTTGAATGTTATTATACGATGAATGTTTGTTTAACATATTCAGGCTATATTTGATAAAATAGGGTCAAAGATTTTATTTTCAAGTGCTTGGTTCCTTCATGCATCGTTCTTATGAATTTGTTAACTATGTATCATCATTTTACCAAAAAAAATATTAAATCGGAAAAAAAATATACCCCTGTCCTGTATTTGCCCACTCAAATGTGTTTTCTGTCTTCAGATCATCGCCATCCATCCAGACTTGATCAGTATGTCCTATGTTTATATATTTAACCTCATTGATTTTTTAAATATAGATTTCCTATACCTGTTTACGTCAAGTTAATACAGCTTATACAGCACATATTGGAGCGGATCCGTGGTCAAGTGGTAACGTGCTGGACTTGTTTAACAAGAATCGCAGGTACCAGTGATAAAACTCTTAAATTATAGTCTTATGAAATAAATAATAAATAATTGTTCTACGCAATCAAATCTAATTGTCCAATGGAAACGTCAACACTAAAGTCAACTCCCTCAATTTGAAGATATTTCGGTTTCATTGTCTGACATTTCACAAGACATAATGTCGTAGTAATAATATATTCGTAGTCCAAATTTTAAATTCATTTTCTTTACCTACACAATATAGTTGATTTCTAGACTAATCTAAAATGCAAAAAATCTCCAACGAAGGGGATAAAACAATATCTTGACATAAATAATACAAATGAAATATATGAAATTTGAAAAAAGTTCATTTTGTATAACTAGGCTTGTTCTGAACAACTATTTACTCGACAAATGAGCCTAACAGTTTGGTATAGACACATACGTAATTCTTTTTCCCAAACTTAAATAATAATATTGCGTTACAGCCTTTTGTAGTAACAATGCACAGTAAATTAACTTGCATTTTATTTGTTCTCGTATATAGAGCTGAAACGACTAAATGCTTAAAAGATAGCTTTAAATCACATGTGACCTATATGTGAATTCCTAAGTAGATTTAAACCATACGTAGCCTATATATGAATTCCTTAGTAGCTATAAACCATACGTGACCTATATATGAATTTCTTAGTACCTTTAAACCATACGTGGCCTATAAATGAATTCCTAAGTAGCTTTAAATCATAACGACCTAAATGTGAAGTCCTACGTAGCCTTAAATCAAACATGACCTTATTGTGAGTTCTTAAGTATTTTTAAATCATACATGACCTATATGTGATTTTCTTAGTAGCTTTAAACAATACATGACCCATATGTGAATTCCTAAGTAGCTTTAAACCAAACGCGGCCTATATATGAATTTCTTAGTAGCTATAAACCATACGTGGCCTTTATATGAATTCCTTAGTAGATTTAAACCATACGTGGCCTATATATGAAATCCTAAGTAGCTTTAAAGCATAACGACCTATATGTAAATTTGTAAGTAGCCTTTAATCATACATGACCTATAAGTGAATTCCTAAGTAGTTTTAAATCAAACATGACCTATATGTAAATTTCTAAGTAGCTTTAAACGATACGTGGCCTATATGTGAATTCCTAAGTAACTTTAGACCATACATGACCTATATGTGAATTCCTAAGTAGCGCTTTCAAAAACGTATTCTCTGCTTTACTCATCACAATCGCCAAATGCGCCTTCTGAGATTCGCAGTACGCCTGTAAATATTCAATAAAGTTAAACAATTTGTACCGTTCTAAAAAGTCCAAGTCATGTTCCTTAATTATTAAGTCATTGCAAAGTAAATAACGGTGTTTTCTCTATGTTTAAGTTAGTGTTTATTAAGACAAATTTTAACAATTAAGAAACCGTAAGGGAACGACCGGTAGCGAGCGACCGTGGTTTCTTAATTGTTAAACTTTTATTTAATAAACTCTAACTTACTTAGTGCATAAACCTCATTTGACCTTTTGCATAGCCACCGACATGCATTGTGGGCGGAGCTAAAGTGTTTTTTAATAATTAAGTGATTTCAGTAGTTTGTTTTAATAAAAAAGAAAGACGTTTATTTGAAAATCTGAGTGATTCGATTGATGGGCAAATGGGGTCAAACACTAAAATTGATAATCGGTTGCATGTACAATGGATAGAAGTCTGCATTGGAATGAACATTTTATGCTTGTTTCACGTAAATCTGATCTAAAAAGCACTATGAACAAATTTTAATTGAATTTAAGGCGGCATACATTCAAAATGTGTAGTGGTCTCTTTTACAGAAACTGTTTTATTGAAACTATGCCAATGAAAAATATTACTCTAACTTAGGTAAGTAATCGTTTGACCTGAAAAAAAAAACTGTGTTATGCGTTGAGGATGCATTTGTAAATTTGCATGTAAAGTTTTGAAATGTAGGGTTTCACAAATGTAAAATGACATAACCTTTGCGTCGCTCCAGTTTTTTTTCTGCGAAAAATATTTGTAGCATGAATCTGCAAATGGCGACCACCCAGGGTCACATGCTTTACAAGCTGAAAGCAAATCAACAATGTAATATTACACGAATTGTAAGCATGACAAAAATGAAACACTTCATGATGATAATAACATAATTCGCAGACTGAAAGCAAAGCGATAATGACATTATTTCACATGCTGAAAGCAAAACGAAAATGATATATTACACAGACTGAAAGCAAAGCGAGAATGATATATTTCACAGACTGAAAGCAAAGCGAGAATGATATATTTCACAGACTGAAAGCAAAGCGAGAATGATGTATTTCACAGACTGAAAGCAAAACGAAAATGATATATTTCACAGACTGTAAGCAAAGCGAGAATGATGTATTTCACAGACTGAAAGCTAAGCGAGAATAACGTATTTCACAGACTGAAAGCAAAGCGAGAATGATGTATTTCGCAGACTGAAAGCAAAGCGAGAATGATGTATTTCACAGACTGAAAGCAAACCAAAAATAGCCTGTTTTACAACAGCTTAGAAAGGCAGCATATTGATCATTTGAAAATCTGCATTAAATATAGCTGAAAGGGAAAATTTCATTTTTCAAAATCATTTACCTTTGAGCGAAATATAACAATTATAACATTGTACTTAAGTTCAAATATTTAATAGATCACGTACGATGCTTTTATTCTAAATCACAACCATCAAAACTTTTTAAATCACGTGCTTATATTACACATTTTGAAAACTGGCATAAAAAGAAATAAAAGCTTCAAGTTGATGTTTTAGTTTACCTTGGAAACTGAAATATGCATAAGCTAAAGTCTACCTTGAAAACTGAAATAAATATGACTTTAAGTATACCTTGAAAACTGAAATAAAAGCATTAATTTCCATTGGATTGCAAGTTTCACAAGCTGAACGCAAAACATCCTACCAACACTGCAAAAACAGTCTTCCGGATGTAACGTATTATCGTTTTACATTTTTATCTAAAACGTGTAGTCGTAGTATGTTTACTTACCTATGCCTACATATATAAAACACAACGCTGCAAGAAAGATCCGCATTTTCCTTGGCCTTTGTGCCACGATCAAAATGAAATGAGACCTTTGTATATTATATCTCTATTTGACCTTCGGCTATCTTATTTTTATCAGATCTAGAATAGGTCACACAAGTTTGTCATGTCCAAATTGGGCATACACGTTGTCTTTGGGGTGTGGAATCAGATGTCGCTGTCTACGCTCAATATAAGGTGAAGAAACATATCATACACACGTACCTACATTTGCTATAAATGCATTACAGTATTTTTTCAATATTTTGAGAATTCAGGTTGTAACAATTTTTTACGGTGTAATCAAAAAGAAAATTAAATTCACTCGCAAATACTGCAAACATTCGATAGTGACTGTTTCTATGCTAAACACGGTATAATCGCACAGATAGCATAGTTGAACAGTACCCGCATCCTATGCGGTAGGTTGTAGGTTCGATCCAAGGATAGGTATTACCATATGGTACGAATAGCTTGCTTGGCGATTAGCATTGACGGGGTAGCGTTAAGAGAGTGAGGTTAGCAAGCTACGAACTGGTTAAAACTACCCTGTTATTAACCGTTTGGTTAAGTAGTGACATTATTATTCAACCTATATTATGTGCACGGGCATCTTCACGATGTCATGTATGTGATGCTCTTTCCACTCACTAAGGCGAAATGATAGCCTTTGTACAGTAAAAATTAAAATTACACTTGGAGCAGGTGCTTTTTGTTGCCACCTTTTCTCAATGCGTCTGATTATTGGTTGCTATTTAATAGAGAATATGACATTTGCAGACTATCTCAAGTTGACCGCTTACTATCAGCCCTAAAAAATGTGTCATCGGCATAAATGGTATAAATCGCTCAAAAATATACGAGTTCAAATAAAGAGCAAATTTAAGTAGTTCATGTGTATACTTCTCACCGATTTTTGGTAGCAGCGCTTAAGCTCTAAGGTAGTGTATCCCCTTGGATACCCTATTATACTTAAGGGAATTATTTTTTTCAAGACATTAAGTCATAAATGTTTTCTTAAAATTGAAATACTATGAGGATCTTACATGGCCTGCTGTGGAGGACTGGGTTCTCCCGACCAGAGGGAAAGCGGGGGAATAGGAGGAACCTAGCGGAGCTTTTTTTAAATTAGTCTATTTTAATAGATACATCTCGTATACAACATAACAACAATATACGTCCCTTACTGTATTAGGATATGTTTCTTTATTCTTGTTTGCGATTTCAGTTATATAATTTTGAATGTTTTTTGACATTATTCATGTAAGATTATACGGAACTATTGAGTTTGAAGTACCCGATCCCTTTTTTAAGTTTTTGGGCTTCAATATTGATGTGGACTATATACACACTGTATCGGCAAAACGCACTGGCTCCAATTTAACGATAATGCTCCAACTAACGTAACGAACCGGCTCCAATAAAATATGGCTGATTTAGTAAACAAAACCCAAGTCAGTATAACAGATTCGTGTATTTTATATGGTAAATCGGAACTTCTGAAGAAACGAATGCTCTTACGGAATGCTCACTCCTTTCCTGCATGGCCGTAGCTAGTCGGCTGTTTCAGACATCGATGCGTGTGAAATAATGCAAGTTGAATGCAGAGGATTCAACGGTAAAAAGTGCAAAACACACCCAAAATGCATGGATTTTGCTCAAAATTATCGAAGTTAAGGTGTTTAGCATAAAAGATTTGCATTGGCATGTAACTTTGGGTCAAATGTCGTAAGTATGTACCAACACTTTACCGATCTGCTATTTTTATAGGCAAAACTTAGTGCCGATACAGTGTGATATAGTGGACGAATCGATAACTTTTTGTCATAAAACATTTAGCAACACTGTTCTGCAAATATGCCGAAATTAAGATGTAGTCCAACCTACAAAATATCTGCAGTTTTTGTCTGATAGTATAAAGTATGTATAGGGTGAACGTTCCTGTAATCGTTAAACTTAAATAACGACAATATTTTGTTTTGTTTTCTACATTTAGCTTGTTAATACTAAGACAAGTGATCATCTCGTACGTACCGTGAACCATGCGAGAACCGCGAGAAACTAGTTTCTGACATTAAATCTTACAAATAATCGTCATCGTGGACACGTCTCCTTTTGAAATTTGATTTTGCACCATGTCTTAGTTTTTGAACTTGTCTTAGGCTGTCATGATCAAGATGATAGCATGAGTTGTAGGTTATTTTCAAATTCCTCTATGAATATATAATACGAATGGAACTATCAAATTTTCAATATTCAATGTGTTAAAATTGTAACGACGGCAGAGATAAGAACACGTAACAAAAGACGATCCGTTGCATTTCGTTTTCCTTGATGTACAGTCCAACCTCTCTAAACAACAGGTGGGTGTGGTCAATTTTGACCCCGGGGTATGATTTGACATCTTTGAAAACGTTCACTAAACACTGTTACAAACTGTTGCAGTCGGGTAAAACAAAACTCACTAAATCTTTAAAATATTGTTAGGTACCAGTATGCATTGGAGTCATACTTGGGTCTTTGAAAGTTTACCAGGGCAGAAATCCAACTGTCGGCCGTGACTTTAAACAATCTAAATACCAATTGCCATCAAATATTCATAGATCTATTTCAATTTTATGAGTAAATTAAAAGTCATAAAATATTTACAGTGTCTGGCGACGGAAAGTACGTTCACCGTGCAATATCTCATTAAAATGTATCGTTTTAAGGTGATTGACGCTCTAACCACCCATTTAAAACATTAATAAATAGCTTTTCCATTTACGCAGATAGTTATTTATTTTATTACCAAGCGATTACCATTCCAAAAAAGCGCCGTCTGCCAGGTGTTAAATAAACTAATTGCAAACAACATTTTATGACTGCTGGTTATAGACCATTTGATTGTAATGATTTATCTATTAAGTGTAGACTTTTCAAGCTGTTTCTCAAAATTATTCAGGTTAAATTACAAATTTCAAATTGTATTATTCAGAGCTAGGTACCATACGGGAATCAGCCTCATCAAGTCTACAAACACATAGCATAAATAAACCAATATAATATCAATAGCAGATACAATTTCTAAGTGGTGTAGTACTTTTACTCTTTACAAAAGAAAATTATTATCTAATATAGACGGTGTAAATTGCAATTTTGACTAGCTTCATATCACAATTTATTTGTAACATACTATTTAAGTGGACTAGCTTCATATTACAAATGTTACCACTACTATTATTTCACAACTTGAATATTTTCCTCACAAATAATGCTCACTTCACGGGAAGAGTCTTATCACAGCTTTGGAATAAACGT
Organism: Saxidomus purpurata; assembly: GCA_022818135.1. Taxonomy (NCBI): domain Eukaryota; kingdom Metazoa; phylum Mollusca; class Bivalvia; order Venerida; family Veneridae; genus Saxidomus; species Saxidomus purpurata. The sequence continues at coordinate 14,192,816 of JAFMSR010000015.1, forward strand.
TAAAAGGACACTACATTTGACACATGTATTTTCTTATGTCTAAGAACGGACAATCGAGAATGTAAAGAAACACATTCCCTTAAGAAGTATTAATACATTGATAAATAAGAGTGTTTGTCGCGTTAAATAGATTTTCTTGACATGCATGTGCTCATACAAATCTCAATCAACAATAATTAAAAAACGTAATGTATTCCCAAAAATCATAATTATACACATCTGTATAAAAACTGTTGAGCATCGTTAGAATAATTCTTGAAATAAAGCTTTAGTTTAAACATATTTATTCGCCAATTTTTACAAAACATGTAAATACAAATCATTGTGCAGTACAAATAGCGAGTGGATAGAACCAAAAGAAAGCATACTTCTTGTTGAAAGGTTCGTTCCTGGGACCACTACATATGAAATCACGGTACTTGACACTCATTGAAATAAAGCTTTAGGCGGACGGAAGGAGAAAGCGACAGATGAAATCAAAGCATTCACCGTGCTGATATCAAGTTTCTCACAGATGAGTTCTTAGTATATTAGTACGGTCCAAATCACTTTCTGGGCTACAAACACGCTTCCCTGTTCACTCGTTATATTTACTACAAGCCTCAAAGAACACCAAAGGTTGAACGGTTCTATAGCATACGGAACTCTAGATCCGAGTCGGCAAAACATAGTACATTTCAAAAATTATATATTTCATTTAATCTGTGAAAGAAATCATTGTTTTCTGTGGGGCTACTTTTTAACGTCAGCGCGGAGCATTTCTCTAAAAATTGAACTCAGTTTTTAGAAATATGATTAATGTTACTCTTTATGGTAGAGAAGGGATTGTTTTATATTTCTCCTTAAAAAGCATTCAGTGGGTTACAAATGTATGCCGCAAGAGAGCCATGATGACCCTATAAGCTCACCTGAGAACCAAAACTGTTTGGCTTTCAAACCATTTTTGGAGCTTTCTTTTCTTTTTGATCAATGTTCATAGGAATGGACCCCGTGAGAAAAGTTGATACTGAGAGAATAATTCATTCTTATATGAATCGAAGATTAAAACTGAACATACTGTATCGCGACCACTGACCTTCAACTCATCGTCGGAACCCATGGTATATTACGGAATATATGTTCATGAATGGTATGAATAGACTGGGTACCGAGGATGCCTTCAACCAAACATACAGACAAATAGACGAACGGACGGACATGTATATGTTTATAGGCCCATGATGTAGTTAAGAAGAATAGTATTGCTTTACTAGTATGTTACACGGATCTAATTTACTTACAAAAAAGTCATTTCTAATAACGTGTAGTTGCCACAACGTTTGTCGTTAAGATGCTTCGTAATTAATCACTCAGGCGTTCGGCATCTAAACTCAATACTAAACGGTATATCACTATTTCCTAAATATAAAAATGTTAATATAGTAACGTGTTCAACATCTAAATCAAAGTAATTGATACCTTTTTAAAATTGAGGTGAATTCTAACGTAGAAGCAGGTTAATTTAATAAATCCTGGTACACAACAGATATGCTAGTGAGATTTAGGTACCAAGGTCAAAAACAATAAAATTATGACACCGAAATACGCGAATTGTCTCAATGTATAAATTTAAAGTCTGACAAAAACGATTGTTTCCGAGTGTATGTACACCACAGCAGGCAGAATGTTACCTGATATATGTTTGTACGATTTCCAGACAGCGCATATTGGCGAATTGCATGCTGATAGTGTGTAAAATGTATTAAAAATTTATGCAGAATTAGTCTAATTTTGCACAAAGGTGGCATTAAGTTTCCCTAGCTTTCCCTCACTGGTTCCCTGTCTAAAACTGTTGTAAAGTTAACGCTTAAGCTGGAAATCTGATTGTATATTTGCTTGTTTCATTCAAATGCACCCCGAAAATTGTATCTAAAAACAATTGAAACTGTTCCAACTTCCACACAGGATGGTTATCTCTTTTGTCGGATGGTCATTTTCAGTATCTTGGAGTTTCTTCGGATGTACAAGTAATGGGTAATAACGTAACAGTACGTTACTGTCGGAACTTTGAGATGTTTATTGCGTTTCTACGTACACCAGGTAATGTTCAATCTAATTCAATGCTTGGTTTTAACCCATTTCTGCCAAGTGTCTTTTAAACACAATACAAATACAATGCCTTCTGCTCAGAATTTAAGTGTTAAGCCTTTTGGAACAGAATTCTGCAAAACAACTCCATTTAAAGAAATCGACTTTTCCTAATTGAAAGTCAGAAGATCCCATTGTAAGAATCTAGGTAGAGATTGGTTAAGCCGTTATAAAATTTTGATCCTTTACATTAATATTAATATGACAGCTTAAATTTGGCCATATGACAACACTGCCGTTGATTGTGTGCTGCTTATACCACGGAATTTTGATGGTATTCCAGAACTAGTATATACGCGTATATGCACTTTAAAGTGGTACCAACATCATGGATGTACCTGTATTAGTTCAAAAGTAATACATTAGTTTACCTTTAAAGATCATGTTAATGTTGCAAGTCATTAGAGTAACACGTGAGATGCATTCTTCTAATTTGACACCCAAAACACCTTCATATTTGGCTTTGCTAGAAGAGTTAGAGACTCTGATTTCATTATATAGCTTCAAGTTAAATCATAAGAGTGTTGGAACCCAGCAAAACTTACGTGATATATATCGAGCTACTTTCTCTATTATCCAGAAAAGAATGTAAGCCTTTGAGTTGAGCACTTTTAATGTTGTACCTTTTTGTTTTATAAAATATGGTACCTGCGTTTTCAATACAGTAACTGAACTAAATCAATTTAGCCACATTGTGTGTTCCTAGCTTCTTAACTAGATACAATGTTACGTGGATTTTTTTTAAATATCTTCATTTTCAGTGAGAAGTCATCTGCTTTTGACGCCATAGGTATTTAGTTAGTATCTGTTAAAAAGTTGGTGCGTCTTTATTTGTGTTTGATAAATTTGCTTCTGCGGTTCCATCTAAAATCTTCTTTGATGTGGGCACTGTATTATTCTATAAAGATGCACAGATACGTGTGTAAAAGCAATTTGAAATTGATACACTTTCTACTGCTGTTACGCTTTCGTATATCATTTTCTTTAAACGTGTCATTTGAATTTTACGGGCTAGCATGCTAGACTCATTCATTTTTTTCTCAGAAATATTCTGCGCAAAGGATTTCGAATAATTAACCAGTAGAAAACATAGAAAATATTTATCGAAAGTGTTATAGAAAATATTTATTGTTCTTGTCTGACATCAAGTGAACGTTATACCCAATAACATCCTTCGACAAAAGTTCACTGATATTGCAAACAAAATTTAAGAAACGCTCTCCAGCAATGACAGAATAACACACGCCAACATTGCTTTAGAGAAAACGGAATAAAGTTCAATAACTTTTCTATCAGTAATAATTAATTTATATGAAACCATTCAAACGTGATCTTGGATCTTTTTTTAAACTGGACAACACAGGCTATCTCCTCAAGGAAATCCATGTCCAAGGGATTTCGAATAATAAACCTGTGGGGGAAAAATACAAATTACATTACAACTGGATACGATACACAAAATATTTATTATTCTTGTTTTGACATAAACATTATACATATACTTTGTAATATCACGATTGTAAGTCATTCATTTAAAGTCGAACTTACATAAATTCATTCAAAATTTGATTCAACTGTAATGACGAAATATGAAAAGGATAGACAGTCAATGAAATTGATAAGTAACATTTTGATTTCGTAACAGCTACAATAAGATGTAAATGATTGTAAAGTAGGGTTATTAATAAAGCAATTTGATTGTTCGTGTGTCGTATCGTGCGAGTGCGAACATAGGGCCAATGTGGCATCTGAATCACGACCCCTTTACTCTACGACTTGGGGTACTTGTCTTTTTTTTTCAGCTCAATTCTTTTATTTCGTCAGGCTACATTTGTTACAACAGACATGTAAGAAATATTACTTATAAACAAGAATAGGTAACACAATTTAACAGTACTAGTGAAAGAAATATAAACATCAACAGTACATTTACTTATTCTTTCAAAGCGATGGGTGTGGGGTGGGGGCAGTGCTGAAAACTATCTACTTCTTTAAAAAATTTGATAGTACTATGAGTATTATTATACTTCACGGTAGACGATTACAACAATACAGAGTTGGGAGAATTTGTTTCTTATAATTGATCAGCACGTCGAAAGCATGGAAAGTACAAGTGTTGGTTATTGTATAATGAATTCAATGATCGTAGTCTAAACAATAAAGTAATTTAAAGTAATTTACAGTTAACCGTATATATTAATAGTTGATACACAAAATCCGCTGTAGAAGTGTTTCTGTTAGAAGAAAGAAAACTCCCTTACCACGTATTTTGCATTATTTTTTAATTCTAATACAAGTACGAATTTACTTAACTTATCAACAAATACATTACTAATATTTTGTTGAAATGCTGAATGTACAGTTTTATTAATTTCTGTAATCATTCATGAAATTGTAAATGAGGCCTTCGCCGGCAATTCTTTTCTTTTCTCCATATTATAATTTCATCATTTTCTACAATTAAAGTTACAAAAATATACTTATTTAAGTAAGGATATAAATTATAGTAGAAATAAGTTAATTATTTAGCCAAAAAAAAACGATAATCATAGGATTATTCATTCATGATACATCAAAACAGTAACACGCTTCCGTTATCGGGCCGAAACTGCCCCCTCATTCGCCGATCGATAACCGTTTGTGCTCTTTGTATAAGTTAGAGTTTATTAAGTCAAATTTTAACAATTAAGAAACCCCAAGGGAGCGAGCGGTAGCGAGCGACCGGGGTTTCTTAATTGTTAAAATTTGACTTAATAAACTCTAACTTACTTAGTGTTTAACCTCATTTGACCTTTTCCATAGCCACCGACATGTGTTGTGGCACGGACCTATGTGTATATAGGTCCGTGATTGTAGGCGGAGCTAAACTGATTTCTATATAGAGCGAACTCTTAATGAATTAAGTGATTTAATAGGTAGTTTTAATAAAAAGAAAGACGTTTATTTGAAAATCTGAGCGATTCGATTGGTGGGCAAATGGGCTCAAACACTTAAACGCTGTTCGAAGAGTACGCAAGAACGATAAGTCTGTGAAAAACCCGTATTGTTTTTCATTGCAGACACATCTGGAACGCGTGGTGATATCATGAATTAACGGTTTTAAGGATTTTAGAAGTAAATGTGCTAAGATTCTTAACGTATCAATATCAGTGCTGTTTCATAGCTGGTTATATTTGATAACATTTGTATGTCTATAAAAGTTTAAAGGAATAAGTTACTTTCTTTGAGCGCTAAATTGTTTGCACACAAAAAGATAGTGATACTCATCACCTAAGTCATTTAAACATTTTTGACATTTTCTATCATTGTACGGAATATTAAACCACACTTCTAAACTGATTGTAAATATGCCTATGGGCATTGTGACTAGGTCTGGTGATTGTTGCATAAACATTAAAAAAGTGATTGAAAGTGCGAATTTGTTGATATTTAAAGATCTGAAGGTAGTGATTACGGTGTGCCGGGGCTAACTAAAAAGAAACTATTCTATAACATACACAAAAAGTAACTCAATAGGAAGAATAATGATGAAAGAATTCAAAAGTTCACTCTTTACTAAATATTTCGGCCTACTGACTATTTAGTTAGTTTTAAAGAATGAAGTTTTGAAATGTATTCTATAACAACTAAACAGCGGGCAGTGCTATTTTGAAAACATATCGAACATTCAATGCATAAAAGGGTCATAATATTTATAACTGCAAGAGAAGTGCCCTATAAGGTATAAATGGTATAAATTCGCTGCCAGTATAACGAATAAACTTAAACGCAATTCCTATACAGTAAACTCCGTATTTAACGAATTTCTTCAGAGCGACTTAAAGTTTCTAATATCCTAAATATGTTACAGCTATAAAGCTTTTTCATATTTAACGAAGAAGAAATAAATCGGGCCAAGAAAATTCGTTCCTTATATCATATTCCGGAATTTAGCAATACCCGGAGCCGTTATATACGGAGTTTACTGTATCACTAAAAAATGTAATGACAAAACAATAACAATTCTCTAATACTAGTTGAATTTTACATGGGAGCATGAAATCACTGATATACAGGAATGTACATGTAACAAATATCAATAACAGCAAAACTTTGATATACAAAAGATGTACTAACAAACATACTAAATCTACAATATGATACGTATACAATCTGTTATTAAAGCGATTTTTTTTCCGAATTCTTAAGCATCCAATTTCTAAAATAATAAAAAAGAACAAAAAGTACAAACTTCTAGTTTTCATTTTAAAATTTCAGATGAATAAGAATTGTCAAATGGCATAAACTGAATAGAATAGGAGTTAATGTCAAATGAATAAAATATCTTCAAAAGACATCATTTACGAAATGGATTTTTTTCATTTTAATGGGTTAGTTGGTAAAAGAAATGGACGTTTTTGTGCCTACTATTGGTTAGTCTAATATTTATCTAAAAAAACATCTAGAGGTTCATTTTGTATGTTAAATAAAGCATGTCAAGAAGAATTATACTCATACTGTTCAATGTACTTCAATCAAGTACATAATCATAGTGAACATTTACAGTAATCAAAATAAAGCTTTTAAAGCTCTTTAATTACACGATATTGATATATAATTATTATATTCTTAAAGGCACAAAACAAGCATCACGCTAATAATAATAAGAGATACTTATACGAGACAAACTGGAATACAGATGGAAGGTGTTTTTTCCCACGATAATTTCGAAGATCGGTAAATGTCGGTAAACTTCCGTTTTTTATAACCATTTTTTACTGCTCATACGGACAGAGATTTGATTGGATCACGTTCGCTCAAAACTTAATATAAATCTATACTATAAAAGAATATAACCTCTGCGGGGAGTTTGTCCTTCCATTACTAAAAAGATAATAACACATTTTTTGCTATCATATCTACACATAGAATAAAAGGAGCTACTTTCCATGCGCGTTCAGCTTTACAATGAAAAGGATTTACTTTTCCAACGAGACGCGTTAAAACATCCAATTGGTGTACAATAAGAATTCAAAAAGACAAATATTAGTAGATCAAGTTAAATCCCAGCAGATTTTATTGATTTGTGGTGTGAAATTTACTTGAATCTTCACGAACTATATTGATTTGCGTATGAATTATTTATATGAATATTTAGCTGTGTTTAGGTCACTCCATAAGCTTCGAAATCCCATAGGAAGCGGATTATTATCATAAATCACCTTCCAAAAGCCTAACAGAAATATAATATGCCATATCGTACTTAAAAAACAATCATACACTGAGTAACATGATAATTATCGTTCTCATAATTATTTTCACTAGCTAGAAACAACATAATGGCAGTTTAAAACATAGGAAAGGAATCACTTGTAAGTAAAAGAGATGCTAAAGTATAACACATTAACACATTAAAGGACAATAGCAGACAAGGAATTCAAGATATGATTTAACAAATGGACTCATCTAATATGTAAATTGTTTTCTAAATAGCTCCTAAGCATCATCCGGAGGACGTGACACGTGACAGAGGATTTTAAATATCTCATTTGGTCCCATGACGATAAAGCCAAATTCAGAGAAGGCTAGGTGTTATCTTTCAAAACGGGTTAGTAGAAATCTATATGCATGTATCACAGTATGTAAGGTTGCTTTCGTTGCGATTTCCTGACACCGTTCTTTAAAATCTGTTAAACTTAAACGTGTCTATAAACTGTTATAATAGTGTACGATTATTAATGTTTCTATAAATAGAAAACAAACTTATAATGATCTTTTGTAAATGCTACGTCAAAACCCTATGTCACTCTGCAAGAAATGCTACTAAACGATATTGTTTTTGACTTGGATGTGACTATAAATTGTACATTACGAGTACACAGTTCATCTATGGTAATGAGGCAGTGACGCAGCAGACGATGTTAATGCTATTGCGCGAATTCATTGCATAATGTGGGGATTAAATGTGTTCTTGAACGCAGCATCAACGGTATTTATACCACATGTACGTACATATCTATTATGTCACCTTCACATTATCCTGAACGGACTGTACATATGAAGATTCAGTGCGAAAATCGCTGTTGTACATTATCTTGCTGATATCCAGTTCTAATAAGTGAACGTGGAACAAGTGCTCGCCACTAAATAAATTTTGGTAGTCACTAAATATCACAACATACGTAACCCATTGTAGACACACTATATAAGGTGATACATTTATAATGTTTGCGCTGTCTTTAGTGTCTATATAATATCAAATCGCATAAGTTGATTGTCTTTGTATGTCGTGTTGTTTTTTATTGTTAAACGACAGTGACATTGACTGTGACATCAACTGTGACGTCAACATCATAATAAGTCAATTGATTTAGACCGTTCTCAAAACGTTATTAATATGTTATGTAAATATGAAATCAATGTATTTTAGTATTTACATAACACTATCACTATACTATGATAAAACTACGGAATAAGCCGAGCGATGATCCAAAATACGTCACTACGTGGCGTCATATGTTTACGCCGTAAGTTCATTCTCTTCGTTATCGTCTTCTGATTCTACATCTTTATCTTTTAAACATCGTTTCACAAGTGGAATGAAATATAGCATGACACCGCTCACTGCTACAATAACTCCAGCAACAATAAAAGACACATCGTAACTTCCGGTTCCATCATACAACCAGCCTGTAAGGATAAAATTACTATTATATATTTCTAAATGTAAACGTTAACGTTTCTTTTGTCGCATAATTTTTCAAGACGGTATTGCACAAAAGTCGACCATTTCGCAGCCGGTGCTATGGTAAAAATATTAGAAACAAACTAGATCTAGATTCATTGACGATATTTTTAAGAAAATATGGTACGTCTTGTGACAACTTATCCGATATTGATATCATTGTCTAAGGGAGGCAATCCAATCAGGCATGGATCATAGATAATCACCGTATAAACAAGGGAGATAATCTTATCAGATCTTTTGAAAATGCTGGTAAAAATTTATAAACGCAATCAAATTGTAAGACTTTCCAATGACCATAATAGATACAGCTGAAAGTTCTAACACAATTTCCCCAATTTTTCCTTGTTTTCTGTAGCAAATATGTTCCTGGTCTTTGACGGGGGCTTTAGCTCCTTTTTATCTATGAACCAAATTATCAAGAGGAGTCATCAACTGGCCTACTAGTCAAATCTGTGAACAAAGACCACTGTTGGGAAATTTCAAATGTGTTCTTTGTTTGCAGATGATCTTTATTTACAGGTAATTCTACTATAGATGAATAGTGTACTGTGATCTTCCTACTGGTCTTTATTCGCAGGGTGGTCTTTATTAGCAGGTAACCTTGAACACGGGTTTGATTGTAATTTAAACAAATTGACGAATATGGCTTCAAAATCTTTCATTATATCGAGTTGTCACCGTTGAGTAAATCATTTAGCCATGAACTATGGGGAACTGACCATAAATGCATGAATCACCATTTTCGGACAACAATTAACTTTTCCATGACAGAGTTTGACAAAATTAACAAAGAAGACAGTCTTTACCTTTGAACAACTAGTTCTGTAAGCATTGGTAGTACAGTCGGTAGTACAGTCAACATTTCTATAAAATCTAAAAGTACTTGACGCCATTGATAAAGAAGACAGCCTTGACCTTTGACCTTGTGATCCTGCAAGTGCCATTTTATAAAGGCACGGTCACTTCTCTTTAATTTAAAAATCGCTGATTCTCTAACTAATTAAATAAGCGGACAAAATATGCCTAATGACCTACAACTAAACTATCTGTATGTCACAGTTCGGACTTAGTTCACAATTGGGGAGAATATGTGTAAGCGGCCCGGTAGCTCAGTGGGTAGAGCATTCGCCCTGTAAGCGAAAGGCCCCGGGTTCGAGCACCGGTCTGGCGGCACATTTTTCTCACCCTGTGACATTTGGCACCCAACATGGGCAGTCGGTAGAACATTCACCCTGTAAGCGAAAGGCCCCGGGTTCGAGCCCCGGTCTGGTTGCACATTTTTCTCACCCTGTGACATTTGGCGCCCAACGTGGGGCTGTGACTGGATATATACTTTGAGATCATGTTTACCTTGTTCTCTTAACCCGTACGAAATTCGAAGACGAATTTCAATATGGTGGGGAAGTATGTCACAGTTCGGACTTAGTTCACAATTGGGGAGAATATGTGTAAGCGGCCCGGTAGCTCAGTCGGTAGAGCATTCGCCCTGTATTCTCCGAAAGGGCGACACAAAAACTCGTTACTACATGTATTCTATCGAATGCCTGATTACATTTGGAATGGGGCATCTTTCTTCGTAATGAAACGAAACTAAATTCGGTTAAACTCTAACCTGCTATCGGCGGACCAATTAAAGTCGCAATTCCCTGGAACATCAAAAGCAGGCCGAATGAATTGGTCAACATCTCCAACCCTAAAAGATCTACCAGTACAACAGAGGTCAAGGATACATAAACACCTGCAACAGAAAGAAAAAAATGTTTAAATGTGTCTCAACATATTTAGTTCAAATAATGGCATTTCAAGGTTAGTGTCCGTTGTGCCGTATAAGCAAAATACCCACGAGACATGCTTGTCACCGATAAGAAATGCGTTCAAGGTAAGTTAAAAATGGCAAATGTTTATTTAGTGAATGATTTAATGGCTGAAATATAGACTTTTAATTCTTTGACAAGTTACGCAGTTATGTGATTTATGCCTGTGATTTATGTCTTATGTCATAATGTGATTTATGTCCTACGTCGTAAAATAGGTAATGAAGTTGTTTATTGATTCCTGCTCATGTGTGATTGTTCTCGGAGTAGAAGGTTTAAGGAGGCAACTTACTTCAAACGACTCTTGTTATCTCGAATTTCAAGGGGCCGCTATATTTACTAAGAGATAAACGAAATTCGAGGTAAGAGGAGGGACATTTTTTATGTACGTATATGGAAAAGCCTGATTTCAAGACAGATAATCATCTGTATTTTACTTTATCAATGCAAACAATAGAATATGTCTTCCGCAGGTCCATTCTTGAATTTAGAAATGTTTTAATATTTCAGTTTTTGTTTTAGAACAGTGAATTCTATATAGTCTTATGGTCAAGTTCAACACCAGCAATATAAACCTAAGTCCCTGAATGTAAAATATGTACTAGTACATGTATTTAAAAGTGTTGGAAATTTTTGTTGTCCAATCGCAGCGCAATTTATTTTCGTAACTGCATTCAAATGGACACTAACCTAGACTTAAACTGAAAGTAAATTTACAATTGCTTTCTTCTGTGTAAACACACTATACTTTGAAGAGATTTGTCGAGATTACTTACCAATAAAGAGGCCGAACACACATGCATACACTAACAGCAGTGGAAAACTTGAACACAAGGGGCATAACGCTGTGGCAACACCGCAAATAGTCAAAGCTGTGTTGTATAGCAATAACCGATTAACTCCCTGCCGATCCGCTAAGAATCCGAACAACACTCTGCCCACAGTGTTTGAAATACCTATGGCTGATACCAGCCATTTGGCATCCTCCTCAGCAATGCCTTCGTCCACTGCCCGGTCAGTGAGAAAGATAAAGGGCATATTAAAGCCAATGCTCGTGAAGAAGTTGGATATGACGAACATAAGGAATATCACATCTTTCAATAAAGAGAAATCACACATATTTTTCAAGCTGTAGTACATGTTAGCGGAAATATCAAAACAGCACAGTTTTTTTGTTAGGTCCGTCTTCTCCCCCGGAATGGATGTAAGACTGGCGATGTACAGTGCGGGGTGTGAGTGGTGCGTGGAAATGTTCATAAGGCTTCCGCTTTGATAAATTCCACCTGCAAAATAAAAAGTGATATTGACATGTAAATTAGAGCTGACATTGGAAGTGAATTTATACCCAACTAAAGGATTTAGAACATTGACCGCAATGCATACCAAACACTTCCCCCACTCTCCCCTCCCAGCTCCAAGCTCCCAGCCCTCAGCCCCCAGGCCCCCGTCTGAGCAACCTGTCTACCAAGTATGGGTACGATAAGTTATTACTACTTTAAAGTTATACGAAGCTAGAAAAAGTAACATAATATATGTTACTATATGTGATCCATACCCCGATCCCCGCTCATAACGAACTGTTTAGAACCGCGACCCAATTTGCATATCAACCCTATGTCTCAAGCCTGGTAGTATACAAAATATTACGACTTCTCAAAATTATAAGGGGTAAGAAAATATGTTGGGGCGGGGTAGATAAGATCTATTTTGGCGACAGTAAACATGATTATGTATGGTTTTAATGCCAACTGAATGACTGGCAAAAAATCAAACCTATCAAACAATCATCTTCTTTACGTGAAAAACATGCCGTAGTTGAGATTCATAGTTCTGAATGCACGTAAATATAATTAGATACAGTTTCGACTTTCTTTAATTTGTATCAAGATTTTACAATTGTTAAGAACTTTAGCAAGAGTTATACTCAAACAAAATTTAAAATTACAGAACCTCGAAGATGAACTTGATAAAAGGTAAAACAATACATGGAGTCGGAGAAAAACTTGATAAAGTGTGAAAACGACGATGTGGAGTCCGTATACCATTTTGATTGGTCGCTTGACAATAGAACGTTTAAGTACCACGTGTTTCAGTGGCTGCTTGAAGCAAGGGTGCATGTAAAATTTTAGTGTATCTTGATGTTGTTGTGCGGGGCTGCGCATTGCTTTTTAACACGTCATGTTTTATTGGACGCTTGAAGCGAGGCTCAAGCGCATATCATAGTGTGTACGTCATTTTTGTGACCGCTTGAGGCGAGGCGGGGCTGCGCATTACTTTAATACGTTATGTTTTATTGGACGCTTGAAGCGAGGCTCTAGTGTATATCATAGTGTGTACGTCGTGTTAAATTAATCGCAAAAAGTGAGACTTCAGTAAAAATAAATATCTCTGTTTATTTCAAACGTATCAGATTCTTTTATACAGAATTTTTAGTTGGTTTAATAACATGCATAAACGTTGTCCTGGACAATTTTAATTTTTACGGATATGCATGGAGATGAATCAACTTCGGTCTATTTAAATATCTCACGTAAACAAGTAGCCTCTGTAAAAATATATGTAACTTATCTGATTTGTTTATCTTCATGACTACACGTGCATCAAACACTATTTAATACTGTCAAAACTACTTTACATAATGGTGTGTCATAATGTACTGAGATCATATTTCCCGTTTATTGAATCTGAGCCGGGCAATGATTAACGTATGGATATTACATTATGAGCATTCATGTTCGCGCAATCTAGACAGCTTATTTATCTATGACGTGACCAAGAATACAGCTCTTTTTATGGTAATGATATGTGCTCAACAACGGTGTCATATTTTTCTTTCTTTTTTCAGTGGTCGTGGGCTTTCTCACACCAGCGTTCGTTCGTATCTTGAGCCATTTTACCTTTCTCTACTATCCATTAACCGCGTCAAATATATATTACTAGAACATATTATTCAAACATGCATATTTATGGCCGCTTGTCATTTCTCAACAAAAATTCTTCACAAAAACGATTTATAAGTCAAATCACGGACCTATATACACATATAGGTCCGTGGTCAAATACATACAGTAAACATAAGTGTCTTAGTGAATATCGACTGTGACTGTCCATTTACGAACACATGTATCTTAATATAGAGAAAGCGAAAACGCTCTTAGTTATCGACGAGAATTTTTAACCAGTGGAGGTACAAACTATTAAATTTCATCAAATTAACTAGACAAATACATTGGACCAGAGTGCCGCAGCGGTATCACGTTCGCCTTAGAATCGGAGGGCCAAGGGTTCTAGTCCCAACAGTGCCACGGCAGTTGTGTCCTGTAAGATACATATATTTCCACATTGCATCTCACACTCTTAGAGATTGATTCCATCTTGAATGGGTCTCTAGAGCGAATAATCTATAGATTCTTGGAACTTGTTTCGTATAATGGAGCTTAAATAAATAAGTATAAATTAAATATTGTGGGAACAGTCCAACCATTGAAGAATACCATCGAGAGATTCCAAGGTTGTATATTTTAGCAGACATTAGGCGCAACCAGGCCGGTTAAACAGACATTTTGATGCAACACTTTGAGTTGACTTCAATTTTCCTGTTATACTATTTCGGAAATACGCAATATTTCATCTTTCTTAACATTTACAATCAGTGATGAACGCAAAAGGGACTGACCGGTCAAAACGTTCACCACTCCACATTTTCGGCAGTTATAAGCTCAATTAGTTTGCTTTGCTACTTACTAGCTTGCATACACAACTTGCGTATTCTTGTTTTCATTTTCACGTGCTTCATAAAAAAGACTGACCGGTCAACAACTTAATAGTTTTTCCATCAAATTTGCATGTACAATGTCCCTCTTTCATGTATTGTGTGAACTGAAATGCTCAAGGTGGTCGGGGTATTGACCAAACCTGCTGTCATTTATAGCGAGATCATCCAAACAGTTTCAATTTTACGCTAGAAACCTTTTAATAAACATGAACCTCTCATACGTGTATTCATGTACAAGCTAGACTGAAGCACATGTTCATTAACATGGGGGAAAAAATTCGAACATGTGAAAATGCAATTCAGAAATTTCATTATTTATACCACGCATCCTTGAAGCTATTTCAAACGTTGATCACGCACAACCATGCAACTGACACGATGCTTAGTCCTATATACTGGGTGTTGAAACAAGCTGCATACAATGGGTTTTGCCTAATGAGTGATATCATGTACACCACATCATGAACCTACAGCAAGATATAGGATGATGACTTTTGTAGACGAGTATCGTGTATGTTTAATGCTTTTCAAATAACTCCAAAGTTAGAAAAAAGTCGACCAAGTTTATTGTAAAATACCAGCTACTGTGTTTAAGCTTCATTATGGCCATTTTAAAGAGGTAGCCGACGGATATGGGTAAACAGTTATTCTAACAGAATTGTATCATCATACAGGTGTATGTAAATTAGAAAATGTTCCCACTAGTTTGTTTTATATCACACGAACATGATTTTAATTTACATCAAAGAAGCCATGTAGTTGCCGCAAAATAGCGAATACTAGTATTTTACAAATCGAAGTCTCATATAATTTATTGCCAAGTTCTTGAAATAGATATAGTTCAGCGCTCGGCTATATACTGGGTAATTCCCTCAGGGGCATTACCCTAAAATCGATTCATGTTTTCAAAATGGTCAAAGCATATAAGTACAGTACTGCCTATACGAAACTACCAATGCAGGTCACAGTAATTGGAAAAGAAATTATCATGCGTATATATTGATTTTTCATTGTATTTCTTCACGGTTTGCAAGACTAAACATATTGTTGAATGGTTCCCCAACATTAAACTTATGAAATTTTCAACCCGTACAAAATGAAACGCTGGCGAAAATAGAAACATCGTCCTGTACTCTGGGGGTATAACTATAACATAATGTAAGACATAAATAGCAGATATGAAAATCAAAAATCGGACGTATATGGTCCTTTAGTTTTGAAGATGAAATTTCGACGGAATATCCGCTGCATCTTTCAAAACGGCGCAAGTCCAGGACTGAACTGAAAACCAACTCTGGCGTCATCACTACCATGTTTGAATATTTTCAATCCGCAAGTTGCTATCGTGCGATTATGTAGAATTTGGATTTTGTGCCGACCCGCGCATGCCATGATCGAACAAATGCACCATAATCAGGTCAAATCATATTGAGTAGATCTCTATTCTTACGCAGAAATTGGCGTGTATGCCAAACTCTTCTTTAAGGGTTTCATGTTTTGTCGCTTATAACTGAGCCAAAAAATAACTTTTAACAAAGTCGAGCGGTTACTGTCACTGACTTGAAACCAATGAAACCTATCCTAGATTAACGGTTATGGGTTCGAGCCCTGCTACTGACCATGCCTCTGTATGTGAGAAAGTTTGCATGCAGTTTCTTACGGCAGATAGGGGCATAGACTAGTTCTTCCCAGGAAGGATGATTAGTAGACTGGCATCAGTTGTTAGAATCATAACCTTGTCTTTTCTGGACATTTTACAACATCTTCACAATTTCTCTTTCCATTGACTCTAACTGTTGAGATGAGCTTTGACTGAGACAAATTTTTGATAGAGATACTTTTCTTAAAAGAAAATAAGACTTTGAGAGAAAAAACACCTCAATCTCAACACTTCATGATTAGGTAAACTACCCGCCTGTTTAAAATGACTGAAATACGGTTGAAACGGGCGTTAATAACAACAAAACCTTTAACAATCAAAGAATGCATGCATACTCGGTAATAAAATATTCAAGAGATTTACTCAATGTTTACGGTTTGTCTGCTACTCCTAATCACAAAGGCGTATCTGTCAGTCTTTAGCATGTAATAGCTATAAAATGCATGATTTAATACTGTATTATCTATGCCTATAGCAGAACAATTAGCCCACTCACTTCCAATTTGTCAGTACCAATCTAGTGAGAGAATACAAGAGCATGTTTATCGTCTGTAAGGTGTAGGTTTGATGCACGTTCTGACAGAATATGCATTGTTTTCATTCTGTTTTCTTGTTTCTATGGTACTTAGCAATTCTTAATCATTCAGTGTTAGCTTTCAAAAAAGCTTCGTTTTAGAGTACCGAAGGTGATATTGTAAAAAAAGTTTTGCTTACAAGTGTAAGGCTTCAAAAAAAGCTTCGTTTAAGACTGTTTATTATTAAATTTCTTACTACATTTGGTGTTGTGGAATGTGAACTATGTCCCCCTTAGTTTGAACATGTAAGTGGGTGCTATTTAAACAGGTCAGAGCTTTAGTCAGCCGTACTTTGTTCTCAAAAATAAAAATTGGTTTCAGATCCACATTTCTCATTTTCCAGACTCTAAACTTCGCGCACGTTTCTCATATTAAACATTTTGGTAGCAAATAATGATGACCATAACAATAATAAATGATAACGTGTTATCACGCTCAGGTTTTTGTTTCTTCACAACAATACAGTATCTCCGTATATAACAAACTCATTTGGACCATTCAATATTGTTCATATTTACAGTTATTTTCATATAACATCTTCATATCAAATAAGAAAGGAATAAAATCAGGCTTAAGAAACGTGTTCCTTATATCGGGATTTTCGCTATATCCAGAGTCGTTATATAGGGAGTTAACTGTATCTATTGACATAATTTTGTTGTATCAAGCAGCATCTTATTTACCGCTAAAGTCACTTGCTATTATCGCGATTACTGGACTTGATAGTAATTGCTATGAATACATATCACTTATCACAAACTGTCATAATAGATATATAATAGATGAATATTGTAGCATATTGTACATGTGCTTATTGAGGTCATACATAGTCCGACTCCCTGTCCTTGTTCTTCCCGAGAGCTCAACAGATAACATCGCCCACACGAATGCGCTCGTCTTAATTTTGTAAATGCTATCAGCGGCCGTTTGATAGAAATACAGACACGGGTCACGGGTATAGTAACAATGATTTTATATGATTGTAGTGAACGGGCGGTCAGTTGCTTGTTAGGAAAATAGATTTTAAGTTTTCTGATATCGAGTGACTTCTCCCCTGGTTTGTCATAAATGCTATAAAACAAGTTCCCGAAAACTGATAAGGCACAACTTTGCGAGGTTACTGTTGCATTACTTAAAAAAAAAAAAAAAAAAAAAAAAAAAAAAATTTTATATAAAAAAAAAAAAAAAAAGGAGGGAAAAAAAAAAATATATTATTTTCAAAAAAAAAAAAAAAAATTATAAAAAAAAAAAAAAAAAAAAAAAAAAAAAAAAAAAAATAAAAAAAAAAAAAAAATAAAAAAAAAAAAAAAAAAAAAAAAAAAAAAAAAAAAAAAAAAAAAAAAAAAAAAAAAAAAAAAAAAAAAAAAAAAAAAAAAAAAAAAAAAAAAAAAAAAAAAAAAAACAAAAAAAAAAAAAAAAAAAAAAAAAAAAAAAAAAAAAAAAAAAAAAAAAAAAAAAAAAAAAAAAAAAAAAAAAAAAAAAAAAAAAAAAAAAAAAAAAAAAAAAAAAAACTAATGAATCATCGTTAGAAATGAAATTCTCACAACACGATCCATAACCATAGTGGAAAATAATTTATACATTAATTTATTATAAAAAGGTCACGATTTCCACGGGAAACTCATTCGATAAATGACTCAAGCATCCAACCACATTCCGTGCTTGTAAGTTACAATGAAATGTTCCTACGCGTTAAACATAGTTCGGGGAATTTTCAATGACAATATTTGAATAATAAATGCCTCCCTGTATTTTATCGCTGATTAACATACAGTCAGTCGTTCGGATGCGAAAAGTTAAATTACTAGTTTCAAGCACTCGTCATTCAATTACTACGCATCCGAACTCCTCATTTACCCTTGACAAAATTGAATCCATTTATTGAACTTACCTATCAACAAATTCCTGTGACTGTGAGAAAATGATGATGTGTGATGACGTCGATGATGATGATCTTCTGAATGTAGTCGTTTGAGATGAGGCCGCACATGCGCAATCGGTTGCGATTGGTCCTTTGTAAGAGGTGATGGATTAATCGGTCTGTAGGTGGTACGGTGTAAGGCACCATCGCTACGAAACAAAGAAGTTTCCTTCTGTGGGGGTTCTAACGTCAACGGATTTATTGCACGTGTTGGAGACGATGGCTGTGACGTCACTTTATCACCTTGCTCAACGCCATTAGTGACTAAAAGCTCGAGTTCCACATGATCTTTAACTAATTGTACATCTGACAAAACAAGAGATTTTTTCTGGTTGTCTTTGTCACTAGCAGAACGTTTAGGTCTTTCTAGGGGTCTAAATAATGCACCACAAAGAACACAGTTCAGTATGATCCCAGCTTCGATTAATATTGCACCGCGCCAACCAAATTCATCGATTAAGTATTTTGAGAAAGGATTGAATATAAAGGCACCTAGTCCGCTCCCGCATACAGCGAGACCAGTTGCAAAGGCACGTCTGTCCTCAAAGTAGTAGCCGACGCTGACAATGGCCGGTAAATATATTAGACCAAATCCTAAGCCTGAAATGAAACAAAAATAAATATGAACCTTTGTTAGTGATCAACTCCTACCAGGTGAATCACACTCTTAGATATCATTGGTTGCTGTGGCTGACCTACTTTGAGCAAATAATCACATTCGTTTTGCAAATACTGACTGAAAATTGCAGTCGGGTAAATTTCCTCCCCTTTTGGTTTATACTAATTTATTTTAGGTCGATTGTGAAACAAGTTATCAAACTTATACTAATCACTCTCGACACCTCATTCCTGATGGTATCCATCGCCGTGAGGGTATGAGAGAGAGGCCAGTTTCCCTTTAAATGCTGAGCGTCAAGCAAGGAGAGCTACTGGTACCATTTTTTACGTCTTTGGTATGACGCGGCCAGGGAGCAAACCCACGACCTCCCACACTCGAAGCGGACGCTCTACCACTATAGACTATCGAGGCGGTTCCTCCCCTTTTATGACATAATGGTGAGACATGTCGGGGTCTCTGCGAGCCAGTGGCCTTTGTTATCTGTCGGTATCTTACATTAACCTCAATAAAAATGAACAGAAAAATGGTCACCTCTCTTTAGCGACCACCTATCAGAAGCAGTTAAAGCTGACTTGTCTGTGTTAAATAAATATGTTTTAAACAATCATCAGTATTAAATAACCATTTTCAATATATTCCCTAGCCAGTTCTTAATGACAGGCTAGATATGAAAATATTGTAAACATTTCTATTGCACTACAGAACATGATTATAACAGAATCGGTGGTTACTTAACACAATTTTCTTCTTTTCGTTTACTTTTTTTATTCTGAAGTAATAACAATATTCTATTTTCTTAATACGAGCATGACTGAAGCAAGGTACCAAACATCAAGGGGCGATTTGATTGGATGAGCTGCCAAAATCCTAGAGGCGATTTGATTTTATGAGCGCCGCTCTTATATACAAAAATGTACTGTAACGTTAGTTTGGCTAACACAACGGGTCGTGCCGGTTACAGCCTCTTTAAAGGATGGTGGACGTAATAAGCCCAACTACAAACAAACATGGCCAACTTTTTAACATATCAGTGGTCCAGTGGTAACGCGCTGTACTCGTAATCCAGGTATCGCAGGTTCGATCCCCATCTCCTCCACTAACATAATTAGTGGCCTTTCTGATGAGACCTAAAATAACTAAACTCTTCTGCGGGCGTTGGTGGTCATATGGATTATCCGGTACCAACGATAAATTTCTAAAAAACAAACATACATGAAAAAATTATTTTACGCTCGGCCAAATGACAATACATGTAGTCGGTACCGGGGGTAAACAAATCCAATCAGTCAGTCAGACCAAATACTCATGATTCAAACGGGTTAAGGAGTCGCTTTTCACTTAATATTACGTATATGTGATTATGTTAACCGAACATATGTTTAATTTCTCATCTATTGATGACAATGTATTGATGACTAAGCTGTAGGCACGTGACAATTAGTACTCAGGAAAAATCTTGTTGAACTCCTTAATTAGAATGATGAACTTTAATTAAAAGTATGTATTTAGGCTACAATCTAGCTCTTTCACTTTTCTATCGTTCACTGTCACAACCCGTAATTAAACTTCGTGATAGAAGGCTTATTTCGAAACGATTTAATCCTTCAGAAATGGCATATGCAATGTCGGGAACGAAATTTGTTCACAATAAGCTTTAGGAGGACGTCAAAGCTTTTTTCATTACGGATTTTAGTTTTTTTATTTCACGCATCTGTCCGAAGGCATTCGGTAATAAATATCTTTACAATTTGTCCCTCGTTAATACTAGTAAACTATTCATAGATATTTTATAAAGTACTTGACTCGCAATGCCGTAAGTTGGCGATGTCTAACGGAATCATTAACGAATATTCACGGAGCTGTCCGCTACTACATGACCAGTCGACCGATGTCCACTCTACACCAAAGACAGCTACACGGCATAGTTTATTCAGAATGTAGAACAAAAAGATATACTACATAAACATCCATTACACGATCCTTGACTAAGTATACATCCATCCAGGTTAACTAGTACGTACATAGCTCTTGGTGTGTTTTGACGTTCTCGTATCACAATCCAACCTCCCCGAACGACACCCCTACAGTAGCGACCCCTTTTTCCGAATTACATAAGGAATCGATCTCTTCAGAACAACACCTCTCTACTACAAACACATGTTTGTGTTCTAATGGGGTGTTCGCTCGAGAGAGGTCTCGATAGGTTGCCAACTACACTAGGTCACTCACCTGACATGATGCCAAAACTGAAGTACAGAAAGTAAAGATTTGGAGAAAACAGACTGAGCACAAAGCCGGCGGAGGCTATAATGGCGCCGGCAATCGTTGTGGCACGACATCCATATTTGTTGGTAAGGATACTTGCCAAAGGACCTGGAATAAATAACAAGTATGCCTACAATCAGAGTTTAAGTGATACAACCGTTCAAATTACCGTCATAATTTTATCTAAGACATTCTTCACTGATTTATACTCCTACAATTATGAACATTGGCATAGTAATAACCATATATGAGTTTGTTCAACAAGTCTATTCCTATTGAATATAGAGAAAATGTGGTCAAAAATTGAAAATTCACCTTTTCTGTTAGATATATTTTCATTAATATTTATCAAGAAGGGAAACACATCAGCATAACACATTTGTTACATGTTTTAAAAACATCTCATGCTGTGTTTTAATATTCATTCGATATGACCATTCTGAACGGTAATATGGTCACGTGATGTCTGCTTTCTATCACTGAAAAGTTAAAAGTAAAAACTGTTAAATGTTCTCTCCGAGTTGATGAATCTTGGCAGAAATCCATGGGTTGCAGCGTTAAAGAATTGCGCCTGTCAATCCGGAGGCCCTATGTCGACTTAATCATGAAATAATTAATATGTCCCTGAATATATTGAATAAAATATAGCCAAAAGTTCGGATGCGTATTAATTAAATCGCGAGTGCGTAGCACAAATTATTGGATTTTTCGCATCTGAACGACTTACTGTTTTTTAATCAAGTCGATAAAATACTGGGAGACATCTATTTTTTTCGACTACAACCGGTATAAACTGAATGGTCTTATTAATGCAATGGTCATTTTAAACTCCGTTTACAACGGGCTCATTGAGAACATTTATATGTGTTCATTTATCAGGAGTATGAAATGGACTCATTTGCTTCAGAACTATTCAGTCGGTCAGGCGATCTCAATATGCAGGTGAGCAAAATTTTGCTGTAGCGCATTCAATCAGAATTTGTTGGTTTTAAACAAAATTGTCAAGATTTCAGCCAAAAATATTTGAGATATGTTGGTGTAAGCTATGTGGGTGTGCAGGTGTATGACTTTAAAGTCCATCGAGTAGGTTGATACGGGGTGAAACCTTTAAACAGGTTAACTAATACAGTTATCAGCTAAAGATAGTTAAACTAAATATGTATTTATTCACTATATTTATCTTTCTCTCACTCATTTCA
The DNA here is from genome assembly GCA_022818135.1 of Saxidomus purpurata. NCBI lineage: Eukaryota > Metazoa > Mollusca > Bivalvia > Venerida > Veneridae > Saxidomus > Saxidomus purpurata. Next base: position 14,215,498 of record JAFMSR010000015.1, read on the forward strand.
TTCACATCATTATTGGGGTCAAGTTATTTGTGAAAAAAAAAACATAATTTTACTGTGTATGTCTAAGCTGACTAAGTTCCGTGAATGAATAAACGTAGAAACAGGTTCTAAATACGTAGCGAGCAAAATAAACAAGAAACTTAAAGGCCCATGTTCGTTTACTTCACGATTGAAGCCTGAATAATCAATTTTACTGAAAGAACATTAGTGATTTAATTCAATTAACTGTGTTTTTACTGTCTACAAAAAGGTATCTCTTTGCCTCTCTCTAACTACAGTGCACGATCTCTCTGAAGGCAGACCTGATGACAACCCATCCTGAATCAAAGGACTGAAAGTGCTGGAGGGTCGATTGTTTCTGAACAACACAGACTGTACACATACATGTGTAAATATCAGGACAACCCATGCATGAGTAAAGTTATCAACAAACTGGAGACACAAATGTCCACAGAGTTTGACCTTTAACCATATGTGTAAACTTTACTTTTGATAGGAACCCATGTGCTTACCTTTTGCATTCAGTGACTACATGTATGTTCAACTACCCTATAAAGTATCATAGCTGTGAATGGTAACTGAGAAGTGGATTTTTACAAACCTGAACTGAAAATTCAAAGTTTGCACAACTTTTAATGTCATTCAAAAGTTATGGGATTTGCCCATAGGGTTGATTGTATTGTGTCAATAATACAAAATAAATTCCTATCTTAAATTGTAGGCAAAAACTGAACAATGAGCAAGATTAAAGAAGACACGGAGTAAATTAATAACTGAACAAGAAAAACAGTGATACAAAGTATCACAGCGGGCCCACAAACAAAACTGACATGTAAATATTCTAGAAATTGGTGATGATTGATGTTGAGGCATGGCCCCAAAAGAACCCAAGGAAACCAATTCTGGTTGTACAAGCAAAACCTGACACGACTATGACTGAACTTTACTGTTATCGAATAATATGTATAGTATGTCTTATTAACATTATCCTTATAAGTTTGACATGAATAAAGTTTTCTATGATTATTCGCTGTAAAACATCTAAAATGGTTTAAAATTATAAGTAAAACAGAAGAAAAATGTAAAAAAAACAACTGTATTAGATGGGTTTCGAACTCGCGTCCGCCGCAGTAAGTCAGCGCAAATTCAATTTCAAGTATCTCTACCAACTGCTCTACGTCCGCCGACTATATAGTTAATGGTAAAAAAAACGAGTTCTTATAAATTTTTATATAGTATACAGTATCGTCCTTGAGATGATTTCAGCGATGTTCTCAGAATAGTATTTTTAGGGCTCCGATCTAAATAAAGAATGAATTTTTTCGCCAAATATAAACTTGACTTTCGCTTTCAAAACCTTGAAAGCAAAGCTTTGATTGGCTGGCGGTCGACCGTCTATCGGCCGCTCATATCCTTTCAGGAGATTATTCTAATAAGACTTCGTTTCTTCATGAAAAAAAAACTATTGTCAAAGAGTGTTTTTAATGTTGACAAATCTCATTGAAGAAAATAGTGTGCAATATTTTTAGAACGCACATTGTCAGAAAGTGTTCATTTTAATGTTGACAAATATCAATGAAGAAAATAGTGTGCTATATATTTTAACATACACTATGTCAGAGCGTGTTTTCAATGTCGGCAAATATCACTGATGAAAATATTGTTCAATATTTTTAACATGCACTTTCTATTTCAAATGCCTGGCCTACGTACAATATACCACAGAGTGTTACATTCAAAGTGACCACGGGAAACAAAGAATAAAGTGTGTACGACCTAACGTAATAATTAAATGTGTTATCTGCTAAGTAAATGCGAGGGTCACTTTTTATCGTTGTCATCTAAATGATTCGTAATTCATTCAGATAACAACCATTGAATTACGACATCACCCCTTACTTCGGCCTTGGACCACATTTTTCTTTAAAAATTGTATGGTGTTCGGATTGGCTAATTGGAACTAAAATGCCGCAAGCAAAAACGGAAATGAAATTAGTTACATACGAATGCGTATCAACACATTCAGTTATGAAAATATCCATCTTTCGGCCGTTGTCTACAACTTAACTTTCTTAAAAGATGTAAGAGGTCCAGGCACATCCTTCGAAAATTAGAGTCTAAATGCAAAAAAAGACAAAATATATATAAAACCAAAAAAATTATAATTACTATCTAACTATATATATACTAGGGAATATCTGATAAAAGTCATTTGGAATTCTTGCAACGGAACGAAAATGGATTTTTAATAGCTAGTAACAGGTGCTTTAGTCAGATTGGAATTCTAGCAAAAACTGGTTTAAGATTCAAACCTACTCACCTACACTAAGAGTGACACCAGGAACCAATGAACCAACCCATGCAGTCTCTCCCTTTCCGCCTTTGTAATATTCGAGAAACTCCATGTAAAATATCCCAAATGAATAAACAATCCCATCAGCTATGACATGTATCAGAAAAGATGCAAGCACCACCATCCAACCCCAACCACCGTCAGGAGGTGGAATCGGCTCTTTCGGTACAGATTTTTGTCTGTTTCCGCCATTCTTCGGTGATTTCCGTTCAGTATCGCCATTTGGAGTTTCTTTCTCATTGGCTTCTTTTTCCCTTCCAGCACCCATGTTTTATTTGTCTCAAAGAATCCGTTATGTGATATTTAACCTAGAAAAGATGTATATTATCATTTACTTTAATGTCTAACCTCAATGTACACAACCTGCATTGAGCTATATATGAAAACCAATATATACTGACTGTACTATAAATCAGTATTTACCATTGCAAGTTTTCCGGCGTTCTTGATTAGGTTACTACGCATCTGGACAATAAACTATGATATATCAGAGGATAATTGTTGGTTTCGGTGTAGCACACTAAGTGATATTTTAACGAGTGGCGCAGCCATGAGTGAAAATTACTTTTTTTGTTTTTTCTTGGGTGAATTTTACGTGATATTACAACGATATCAACAATTATTTTTAAAAAAGGTTTAACACTTTTGTTGCGTTTGTTTCAATAAAAAGTCGAAAACCTCGGGAAACGTCCTCAGAAATACATTTTTAACGACGGCATAGTGGTTTTGGTTTCCAGTATTCGTTACGCTCGTTATACTGTTTTACTTCAATCCTGATTGAAGATTTTGATATTTTCACTGCTTTGAAACATGAAATATCAATTTTATTTCACTGATATATTTCTGTATTTCACTGAAAAGCAAAAAAAAAGATTTCTCTGTTGAGTTCCTTCGTGATTAGATTACTACGCATCTACACTGCACACAGTAATATACTAACCGGTATATCACTCAAATGTGAACTCTATTTCCTAATTAGATCACTGAAATTTTGAAACTATGCCCTACTGGGAATGCGGCACACAATTTCGTAGTTTTCGTGAGTGGGTTGATCTACGAATTCAAGATTCGATCGAGCTGTAAAACGTCCGACATTCCCGAGTTTTCAATAACTAGTACCATTTTCTTTATAGAAAATATAATCCACGAATTCGAATAGCCAAGATGAAAAGTCAACAAAGGTTTATGCCGAACATTTTACAAATATTCATAGCAGATATCAATTTAAAAGTATGGATTTAAAATAAACGCTTGTGTTGATTCACAGTATCCGTATACTGTAAAACATTACCGTTGAATTTACGGTAAAAGAACTGGCAACTTGTTTTCATATGCTTTTACCTATATAAAATTCCCATACCGCATCGGTGAACAAAAGATGATGTTACCCATTAAGCATCATGATGTTACACCCCTGTAATTCTAAAACTAGTTTTTCGGTATAATAAAATAAATATCACATGCACTTGAGGATGATTGCAGATATTGTGAACCCGAGAAAAGTAATGGCAACTGAGGCGAAGCCGAGGTTGACATTACTTTTTAAGGGTTCACAATCTCTGCTATCAACCTCAACTGCATGTGATATTTATATAATGTCGGATGACAGTAGTTTTACAGTGTATAAGACTTCGTTTGAAAGACTTGTATCATATCCTTAGTAATTTTGCAAGTAGCTCTTGTCAAGTTGGCGCCTCGCGTTGGAAAAGAGCTGACTTCCGTCTAAAAGCCATACAGGTTACAACAAATGTTTTAAATCCCAGGATCACTTTGAATTTACTGATATATTAAAATAAATTTACTGACAGGATAATGATATAACTTTTATTCATTCTCAAATAATGCTTTTAACACACGCAACGAAAATCAAGTTGCCAGAAAGCCTTTCTTTCTTTTTTTGCAATATCGCTGAAAAAATTCTGCGCTACATTTTAGTTAGGAATGTTTTCGGTACAAATAAATATTACTTTTAATAAGATCTCCTTGTTATTGTGCTCCGAGGATTTTCAGCTTTGCACCAAGCAAAAAGAAATTAGTAAAAAAAAATTACGAACTATCAAAGTATAATTGTGTCAAACGGCGCACATGTATAAGCATGCAGAAACAGTTACACAAAAAATGTAAGTAGCTACTTACAGTTTCATCATAAAAGTCCAAGAGATCTTAACAACCTTCCTGTCCGCTTGATTGGAAATTTGTTTCTACAATATCGTCTGCGTTAAGGGATCTTTGTTTTATGATTCATTGCCTCTCTTCGATGACGACATCAATGCACCATAAAACTTGTAAACTTTTGGTTTATTCAGATATATTGAAGCTCTTTAAAATATAAAATATTGTTTATTTCTGAAATGTCGCGCGTGATTTACAACCCCGGGGCTGCAGACGATATAATATACATTTATATAATTATAATCGTCTGCCTTAAATGAATACACAAATAAAAAATTTCCACTTCGAGTATCTTCCTTTAGGTTATCTTATAAAGAAAACTACGATTTCATAAGATCATTAAATACTTTGTAATCTAGAGTCTATATTCTAATCATACTCCGTGTCAAACACGATTTATTACATCGTTGACAACTTCACCGACATCATTTTGAGACAAGGAGTTCGACACCTGAAAGATAACAAAATTTTGTTTAAATGAAACGGAGACCAATTGAATCAGGGTATTTTTTTCCGTTCTGCTCTAGCCCTGTGCGTACAATGTAGCTTCTCACCATTCCTGAATCTACAAAGATTTTCTTTTTAAATATGTCTGAAGAGAATTAATGCAAATTATGCTTTGCTTTTTTGTTCTACTTAATTTTGTGATGTATATTCAGTGGACAAGATCGATACTGATACATATATCTATGGCACATGCACTAGGTCGCACGTAACTAAAGTAGAGATTTATAGTGAAGCCCTGTATAATGAAATCCCCCTAATTTAACCTGAACATTTTTTTTGGAAAACTTAAATATTTCAGAAAATTAATAAAAAAAGTCACTTTAAATTTGGATCTTATTTCTAGTTTTAGTCTCTACATAAACACAATATTTTCCCGGTTGCTGTCTCTCAACATTTTTACTCGGTGTTTTAAACTTATCATAAACATTCAATATTAGTACCCTCCAAGTGTGAGAATAATATTTAAAAGATTTCCCATAATCAAAAAAACATTAAAAATCATTAATTTCTCACCCAACATTTCCAAGGCGTATATTAAGACCTATCACTGTCATATTGTTCACTGTCATGGAGTTTGGACTCAACTTAAAGTTTTAATGTTGAAATATCTATCATGATCTTCAATCTTCAGTCAACCTAATGTTTTATCTTTAAAACACATTATATACAATACATATTTTGATACTAATAGCTCCATTCTTTAAACATAAAATTAAGCAAGAGGATCAAGATGGTCATATGTCGCTCACCTGGCTACCATGGGCTATAACATGTCATCATTAGCAGAAAGGGTCAATTTTGACCTGGGGGTTCCGATTTGAAAAATCTTCATAACGGTCCACTACATAATATTAAAGTCCAAATATATAAGCTCTGGGCCTAATGGTTCAAGACAAAAAGGTTTTTAAAGTTTTGAGGCTTTATGTTCAATCAAGTGACCCCCAGAGCAGGGTCAGTTTTGACCTTCGGGTCCAGATTTGAAAAATCTTTGCAAAGGTTAGCTAGGCAATGATACATGCCAAATATCATAACATCTAAGCTCTACGGACGGTAAGAAATCCTAATAGCTCATTCAAGCATTTTGTGCCAAGTGAGCTTAAAACATGCGCTTTCACGTCGTGTAGTTCATCTGTTTTTCTATATATCAACAACTTGAATGTTAACCGTTACAACTTATACTACAACAAAAGTTACCTTTAAGAAAAGAATGGTTTTAAGTTTTCACCGGCATCGTTCCATAAAACCTACTAAATATTTCACACATCGCACATACCAATTAAAGCGGCCGTTGATGATTATAACTGGGTATACATTAAAAATTCATGAGTACTTGTGCGAGGGAATTCATTAACAGATACAATCTCAAATCTGGATCTTACGTGTTTATCTCTGAATAGCATAAACTGTGTCTCCGTTGTTTTATTTATTTAGTCGTTCCTGTAGTTGTTTGGAGCGTTTACGTAGCCTCAACTGGCACTATGCTAATTTTAAATTATTTGCGCTCAAACTCGAAAACTTTTTTACAAGCATGGGGCTAGATTGAAATATTGCTATGTAAAGTATAATATACAAATAGCCTTTTTCACGTTGAAAACCACCTCAACATATTATCAAGGAACTGAAGTTGTTCGAATAATGGTGAAAGGTACCAATCTCTAATGTTATCGTTCTGAAAAAGGTGCCGATTAAAATCTAAGACCGAATTTTTAAAAATGTTACCTCCCCTTTCAACTAAGCATATATTTACAATATCAGAAAAACATGGCCATGAATAGTTTTTTTTTCAGTTTAGAAATCTGTACTTAGAAGTTTTAACACTCAAAAACAAATCAAGAAACACATGTCTTCGTTTGCACTAAAACATCTCAGATCAGAGAACCCACATCCTAAACGATTCTATATAATTTTTCTTCGAGCTCCTACGTGTTTTATTATGTTTAAAATCCATCTTTTTTCTCCCGGACATTAAAACAGTCTAACACTTCTTTGAACAGATCGGTGCATTAAATTAACTGCTCGATATTTACGTTACTTGAATACAAACATTAAACAGGTTGCCATGGTTTCAGCGTTTGGTCTGTGTTAATTTCCTAACTTGCATGTACTTGCAAATGTACGGATAATCAAATAACCTTCGAATGCCTGTGAGATCAAGTAATACTGGCTATACTCTCTCGTACATAATCGTTTGTCCGCAAGTAATTTAATTAAAGGGAGATAATAAACGTTACAACAGCATCGTATGGTCGGAACTATGTAATTTTCCTAGTAAAGATCTTCTATTTCCGCTGATGATAATAACAATTTTTAACGCATGTGCGTGAAAATTGTTGAGGTAACATGTTGAACGAAAAAATGAAATAAAGAGAGACGCAAGATATGGTTATGGTTTATTGACCCTTTACTGCTGAAACAGCAGTGATGTCCCTTGAATACTTTAAGAACAAGAGAGCCATGATGGCCCTATATCGCTCACCTGAGTACAAGTGCACTTGCCTGGTGGGTGAGATCAATTTTGACCCCAGAAGCATGATTTGAACACAGAAGGTGGAAGACCACTAGTCTATGTTATATACCAAATATCTAAGCTCTAGGCCTTGTAGTTTTAGAAAAGCTGATTTTTTTTCTATACTAAACAAACCCCTGGGAAGGTTAAATTTTGACCCTGTGGCATGATTTGAACACACATTCAAGAGGTCCACTAGACATTGTTACACACTGAATATCAAGGCTCTGAACCTTGTGGTTTGGAGGAGAAGATTTTTAAAGGTTTTCCTATATACGTTTTTGTAAAACAAGTGACCCCCAGGGCGGGGACAGTATTGACCCCATGGGCATAATTTGAACAATCTGTGAAGAAGTCTACTAGGCAATTCTACATGCTAAATATTTAAGCTCTATGCCCTGTTGATTAAGAGAAGAAGATTGTAAAAGTTTTTCCTATGTAAGACCTATGTAAAACTAAGTGACCCCCAATCCCGGGCGGGTCATTTTTGTCCCGGAGTCAAAATTTGAACAAGTTTTCCCTATTTTTTCATAGCATCCAGAGTTCTGCATGGAATGGAATTATTTTAACAATTTTGGTAGAGCTTTATGCAAGGAACATCCCTGCCAAGTCTCGTTAACATTGGCCCGGTGGTTTCAGGAAAGATTTCATTTGAAGCAAAATGTTGACGGACGTGGACGACGAATGACGGACAGTCATCCGTCCTAAAAGCTCACCCTGACAAAGCCAGATGAGCTAAAAATCAATAATGCGAGATAGGCGAAAAAGTCAAAGTGAAATCATGGCGATCCTTTCGCATCTTCTGTGTTATTTTTCTAGACGTGAGAGTAATTACTTGTGAATAGACGAAATGTTACACGTACATGTAAGCCAAGATATAATGTTCAAAGATAAAACGTAAAATAAATTTGATGGCAATCGACGACAGGCACTTGACCCATGGAATTTATCATATCTTTTCAAGGGTGCGTTGTATATTTCGTCTTCCATCCATAAATAGATATAGCTTGTTTGTTCATTTTGGGTATAAAATATCACTTATATAACATTATCAGTCAAATGAATAATAGATCAGCTGATAAAGATGTATCATATTCGTTATGATGTACCAAGACTTTAATCTCAAATACACAGGATTCAAGTGCACACACATCAAATTAAGGCCATTTATAGACATACGAAACGTGATGCTTCTGTCTATCCCCAGTTTAATATAGGTGGATTGAGGTATTTAATTGTCTCGTTGCACCTTCTTTCAAGAAACGAAGAGAATTCGCCTCGAATTTCTCAAATAATTCGAAATATCAGTAGGTTTCCATGTACGAATAACTAACTAGAGAGTGCATCTTGGAGAGACATACATCCCCAGAAATCTCTTAAGATTTATTGGCTTATCGACGAAATTGTCTCCCTTGAAAGCAGCTTATAGAGTTTATCGATTAAGCGGGAATGCTGAATTCGAGTACCATCTTTTGGCCTTCAATTTTCAATTTGTAATGAAACGTTTTACGCGTATGCCATACGGGTATATAAAAAATATCAAGGCTTTTATAACAGGAATATTGTTAATACAATCTATAAATAGATAGGCCAATACATATACATTTTATATCTGTTTTACAAGAGTAAAATAAGCGTGTTACACTCTGTAGTTGTGTTAGTTTCGTCTACAAAAAGGTCTTTTGCATCAACAGCATTAAACGTTATAGGTGATCCCGCAAATTTAGAGTATGTATTAGTTGCTACACAAACATCAGGCAAGAGTCCGCACATTTAAATTTGAATGTTCGCAGCAACAAATCCCTTGCGTGTTTTTTACGTTTTAAGGCTGTAGGAAAATAAACTCATTTTCTTTAAAAAATAGCCTAAAAACGTACGCTTTATCAATGAATCCTACAAACTATCTAAGACAACACAAAGAATCACTAAAAATGCTAAATTGTCAAGACTGCCAACCGGTTTTCTTCAAAATAAATTCCGAAAGCTATCATATAGCTAGACGTTTTGGGGACGCCAGCAGTTCTAATCAGATTTTTCTTTACGATACCATACAAAAGAAGCAATATATAGACATTAAGTCGGCTCCTGTGAGATTGTGTGTAACTTATGAGCTGAGGCAGCGTAAAACTTTCAGAAAGCGGCGGTGGCAGCCGATGTCGACTCCCTCTCTCTCCTCAAAACCCTAAAGTCACAGTGGCGCAGTTAAGTGCAAAGTGTAGAGACGTATAAAGTTGCAAGAATTTGTTCCACAACCTAGCAAATACAAATTAATATCTAAAACATTAAGACACGGGATGATTTAAGACCGGAAAACTAAACAGTGTTTTACCTAGCCTTACTAAATAGCGTCTGTCATATCGTCTGATTACAGTAAAACCTCACAGTCCCTCGGTTTTCGAAGTTTAACAATTAATGACTCAGCATCGTAGAGAAAGGTTATTCAGTGGCGCAGTTTCACACTGGTGCATGATGCTTGTATTTTTGTTGCATTTGGCAGAGTGATATTGGCGTGATCCGTACTGGTGGCATAGTCCATAACTAGATGATTCATGATCGAGAATGCAGCTGATTTACAAAACAGAAGATAACTATCCATGTCATTTCTGATATAAATGCTTGTGATTGAATTGTTTTTATTGTATGAAGGCCATTATTACTTTAATCAAACATATCATTATGGAATAAAAGGTTACTGCTTAAAATTGTATAGATCTATGGCTTACATTTCGTCATAAAAAAATTATCATAACTTAAATTACGATGATGATGTTGATGATTATTATTACTGTTATTACTATATATAACATATAACATATAACATATGTGAAAGATATTATCATTCTCATCTTTACTAGTATTATTACCATTATATACTTTCATTAATTTTAGAAATACTAGTAATCCATGGCTTGTTGAAGCAGATGAACCATGCGGAACAATTCACGAGGGCGAATTCCAACTTGCTATAGAAAAGTACCATATCATTATGCTTTTTATTTCTATTATTATAACAATGTATTTAATTACAAATCACCTTACAATTCTAGCATCTCTTCCAAAGACTGGCAGTCCCATTTACATTAACCTGAACTCAAATGCATGTACCTTTCAATCCTAATGTACTCAATTTTCAACATTTTTGCAAGAAAAACTGAATACGTAACCTGTCTATATGTATCTGGGGCCTGAATTTTATACACTTTTAACTTAATTTAGTCGGAAGTGCGTACGTAAATTTCTGGCGTTTTAGTTTAGTTGGCTTTAATTTCTTTTTAGAGTATAATAATTATGCATATCAGATTTCTTCAAGTTAACAAAGTGACAATACTTCTCATATTACACGCTGCTACATGTATGTGCTTGAAGTTATTGTCTGTACAGCATGGCATGGCAGCTGACATATCGGAAAACCAGTAACTTTTCTTTAAAGCTCAATAACATCGATAAAACATCGATTACAGAAAATGGTATCAACGATATGGAACTATATTGCAAACTAAGTAATGCAGAATATTGACCGAAACGTATGCAGGTGTGGGGAATATCAAGTACTCAGTATGCATGCAACAGACAGCAATATTGACCAGCTGTATTTGTCATCACATTGTGTCACTCTGATATGTTTAAGTACCATACATGTACATGAAAACACTTCATTTTACATACTTTCAACAAAACAATATTAACACAGATTAGCCAAACTCCCAACTTAGCAAGTAACTTAAGGGGTTGGTTCAATCTGGAATGAGTCTCGAGAGCGATTTATATAAGTTGTAAGAACTTGTTTCGCAATTGAGAATAAATAAATGAGTATAAACTATAATATATTAACTTAAGAATTAATCTCTTCAGAAATCATTTATGAATGAATCCCTCCCCTAATCTCATTATATCCCCAGCAACCACGATACGTAAATCTTGTACAACCTAGTTTTTATACAATTGAGTAACAAATCTTGCGAATACATAAATTTCCGTATTTGAAATTGAATCAAATAGTGCATGGATATTTTACAATGAAAGTATCGCTAGAGATTTATTCATATTGATTGATAAACACTTTCATTTTCAACACTTTTCAAGCGTAAACATTTATGGCTAGACATTGTGTTTCGTTAGAGCATAAATATATCTTAAAAAACCTTGAACTAAAATCTCTCCGTTACATTCGACATGCAGAAAAAATGTAAACAAATCCAATTGCGTCGGTCTTAAAGGTGTAAACAAAGGAAGGTTTATTGATTTAACATAATTTCATAAATGAAACATCAGTCTGTGAAATACAGTCAGAAATGTGTACCAAGAAATGAATAAAGTGTCATACCTTAAACATAAATATATATCACTCCTCAAGCTCCGTATCATCAGTGAATTTCCACTTGTCGATCAGCTGTTTAATACATGATCACGTGAACCATTTGTTTTTATTGACTAAAGTCACATGATCCGTAATTAACTCCCCTGGCTCAAAATAGTACTTACACATTTATCTCCCATGCTAAAAGAAAAGACTATGAAATAGAGTGTATACAGACGATTTTCTTTGTTTTACGAGGCAAAATGTTGCCAGTATACTTATTATCTTACAGTCTCATTAGTCTGTCTATCTTTATAGCGAGTGCAAACATAATTTTTCCTTTTTATTTAGCAGCCGAAGCGATATCTTAGTCCAATTTCACTTTTTATACCATTGCAAAACGCAGTTTTAATAGTTCCTGTCGGTCGTATGGAGGGGAATATCCGCCACAACTCTATGCATCTAAACTGACACGAGAAAGAAACGCAACAAGTAATGTAACAGTCAATATTTATTACATATTTGATGTTTAGCCAAACAGACTTGTGTGTAAAGCAACAGTAAATAAAATTTATTAAAGAAAACAATTTCATTAAAAAAATCACATGAGATCACATTTTTACGCGTCAACGTCAGTACAGTTAATACCGCGTATGGCCACCATTGCTCTGTATCACAGCATGAACGCTACGCGCCATGGAAGTGCACAGATTTCTGTGAACACGTCTTGGAATATTGTTCCATTCCTGTTGGAGAGCCTGGGTCAACTCATTTACGTTGATTGGAGCATGAGGACGTTGACGTAACCTTCGTCCAAGTTCGTCCCACATGTGCTCAATGGGATTACAATCTGGAGATCGCGCAGGCCATGGTAACACAGGTACATTGGTTTGCTGTAGGAACTGTTTTGTCACTATAGCGGTGTGTGGGCGTGCATTGTCATGCATGAACGTAACGAAACATTTGCACAACGTGAGGTCGAAGAATCTGGTCAATGTAACGTCTCGCGTTTAGATTACTAGTACCATTACGAACAACAAGGGCAGACTTGAAGTTGGTATTTATAGCTGCCCATACCATGACTCCGCCACCACCGTACGGATAAACTTCACGTACGCAGTTGTGTGCGAAACGTTCGTTGCGGCGTCTGTATATTCTGACCCTCCCGTCAGCGTGATGGAGATTAAATCTCGATTCGTCGCTAAATACAACATTTCCCCACTGACGTCGTCGGTTATTAAGAGCCCAGTGTTGCCTTTCCTGACGATAACGTCGGGTAAGTCCCTGACATCGAGCTGGACGACGGCAATGAATCCCGCGCTCACGCAAACGATTAATCACTGTTTCACGGTGAATTGGTCGTCCATGATTTCCTATTACAGCATATGACGTGGATTGCGCCGTCACAAACCTGTCACGTAAATGACTTTGACGTATCAGATTATCTTGACGTCTGCTTGTTACACGCGGCGCACCGGAACGTGGACGGTCATGAACTGTTCCTGTAACGTTAACACGTTGAACTAACCTCGAAATTGTTGATCTTGAAACATTGTATTGTCCAGCTACCACATTTTGTGAAATACCACCGGCCAAAAGTCCCAAAATTTGATTTCTTTCAGCCAAATTTAGCCTTGGCATATTTATTAAAAAATTTAATCCGTGTTGGGTATACTTTTTATACAGTAAATAAATGAGGCAATGTACACAGGAAGTTTTGTTTCGAATCGCCTCGTGGTAAGACAGCACGATGTCCACGTATTTGTACCTGTGTTTTGTCCCCTTGCGGATGACCGGAAGTTGTGTATTGTATGCAAAATAACTGATGGTGTGTAGAAGGTATACAGTGTAGAATACATGTATATGCCACAGGTGAGTGTAGCGTACTAGGGACCCAAACAGTGAATGTTAGATAAAAAAAGCCTAATGACTATATATCAATAAGAAGGTAAACAACACAGTTCGCACATAGACCCAGTTTCAGCTTCTATTACTTCTACAGAATAGTGCTTTTATCGAAACCTATTGCTATATGGCCTACGTAATTATATTTTCCGTAAACGTTTACTTCAAGGTCCAAATGCAAACCGTTTTGTAACAGCGACTGATAGTTTCCGGAAATTTTTACCATTTTCGCCAACTCGAATAAATCTCACACATTTCGGGTACGTCTATTTTCCAATGCGCAACCGTCACTGTGGACAACACAAGAACAGCACAACACGCTACTTGAGCTCAGTTGTCCAAGGGGTAACCTTGGTAAGACCTGGCCGACGATACGGTTTGGAAACTAGTTTTCCCATTATCAGTATGGCTGCATGTATATGTTTACAAAATATATCAACGAAATAAAATGAATACTGTATTAACGGATCGTATTAAAACTGGAAAGCTTGTGGAAATATTTTCAATCAATTTTACGAGCGTCGGTTGTGTAATATTTGGATGCACAAGGCAAACTGTTTAAAAGCTTGTATAAAAGGGAAGAATTCGTGTTAGAAATGTGTGACTTTATTCGGGTTGACGAAAAATGTAAAAAAGGGAAATTATCAGTCGCTATTTAAAACGGTTTGCTTTTGGGCCTTGAAGTAAACTTTTTACAGAAATGATAAAACTTGTGCTTTATGCATAGGTTTTAATAAATATGCTTTTCTGATGAAGTATTAAGGCTGAAAGTGGGTCGATGTGTAAACGGTGTTGTTTACCTTCTTATATACAGTTAGTAACTAGGCTTTTGACAATCCGAGGCCCCCGGTATATGCATTAAGTATCGATATTTGCTCTAATATCGAAATGTTGAGGAAATATGTTTGTTGCGTTTCTTATTCGTGTCAGTGTATATGGACATGCCTATTCATAAACTTTGCATGTTCATTTGTCTCAAAGTTGAAAGGATGGTCGAATTTCAGAGTAAGTTATAAACATGCAAGATATATCTAATATTTAGTATATCTATAAGACATTCTGAGAATAAAGACATAAAAGGAATGAAAGTACCGGTAAGTAGCACTGAAGTAACGTAGCCTGCTAAATGTACGCAACATGCAGTTTACAAGACAAACGAGCCTGCAACGTTCATAAATAAGCAAGTCATATAAACGTAGATGCATTAGAATTAGAATTAAAGTGACATAATGCGCATATTACTGCACAAAGTGTAATTTTGGTGACAGTTTTATAAAAGCAATTTTTGGTTGCTGTGCATTTGAAGTGTTAAATTAATGATTATGCCGCATTAGTATTTGAAGTTGGTGCTTTAGATATAAAAAAAATCGGACTGATAAAATGATAGTTGAATGTGTCGTTGTTGATGTTGGTAGATATTTCGGCAGTGGAAGGGAAGCAACTCCTGCATGCAGTTGTTCTTTTCTTAAATTGACTCTCCCAGTCAAATAAGAAAATCAATATTTTGAAAGTTATTTTTTCATACTGGTAGCGGGAAGAGTTTGGTGTATTGGGTTAAAAGTTATTATTTCCTCTACACTTTTGTACACACACCATTTTCAGCTGGATTTTTACTTGAAAAAATGCGCATAATGTCACTTTAAGCTTTTGCGGATATTACATATCCGCGTGCGGAATATCCGTGCATATCTATGCACCTATATTACATGGTTATTCATAAACGTTGCAAGTTTACTTGTATTATTTGCTACATATTTGCACCTATGTAATGGCCGCCATATCTCTTTGCATCTTTATGACAATTCTAGTTACATCAGTGCCACTAATTAAGTATTTCCGTTCATTTTACTTCTTTATTCTCAGAATGTTTTAGATGTACTAAGTATAAAATCTATCTTGCATGTAATCGTCTTCCTGCGTATCCTATTTGTTCGAATTCAAGACTAATGAGCATGAAACGTTAATAAATAAGCGTGTCATACAGAAGTATAGAGTTTTGGCGGTTATTTCCCTCAACAAGTACGACCGGGCGACAAGTCTACTTTTTATAACATTGGTAGTTTGTGGAGCGAAATCCTCTTTCGTTTTAACAATGAATATTGGTACAAAAAAATCACCATGAATAGTAGATGTGCAAGACACAACTTTGACGTGTATCTATCAAAGTGTTGCAGAGTTATGACCCTTCAAACTCGGTCGATCTGTTGTGCATACTAGTAGGTATATTGTGGAGAAAACCCCTCCTTCAGTTTTAAGCGATTGTAATGAATGCGTGTCAGCAATACATACTCACCATCAATAGTAGATATGCAAGACTCAATTTTTGTGTCTATCAAGCGAGGTGTTGCAGACTGGTGTTGCACAGTTGTCACCTTTTTCTTGTGACATACCAACAAAGTAAACTATATCTAAATCACTGGTTTCTTTATAGCCAGTAATGACTTCAGCAAGAGCAGAAATGAAGTACGTATTAATTTATGAAGATTTTCTGACTACCTTACTACCTGAAGACACTTGCAAGTCTTTGAAATGTATCTCCAGCTAGTGTAGCGGCTAGCCGTCATCTTATAATACTTTCAAAGATAGTTACTGACCAGATGTACATGCACACTGGCCTGTTTCGAAACTCCAGGAAACACGACACACAAGGGGCAAGTTTTAATACGTCGTGTTTCCGCGAAAAGTTGAACTTGTGTTTTGCGGTCCCCGAAAAGTCGACAACGCGACAAATAAAGGACGACGTTTTAAAACCCGTAAACTTGAAAACTCGACGAAAAATAATTTCGTGTTTTCGTCGGCGCGTTTTGTCGTTTTTAACAGGAAACTGTTAATAATTCCATTACTTAAATAAGAGAAACTGTCTTAATTATAACTCAGTCACTATATTAAACGATGGATTTACCGTTCCACCATCCATCCATCCATTTATCTATCCATCCATCTATCTCTTATACTGCATCACACCTCTCGTAAGTACTATGGGCAGGGTGCACGCCGGTGTTAAATGATAGTAAAAATGAAATAACTGCAAGATTGTTATCCAGTTAAGAGATGCAAACTTGTTAAAATTGTTAAAAGAGTAAAAGAATAATAAGTTTTAAAATAGCTGATGTATGATAAATAACTGAGCTGGGCCACTGCCTGCCTGAATGAGTCAAGATCAGACTGGGTCGCAACATCGGGGTTCGTTCGCAGGACTATGGTATGGTTGGAAAATGACAACTTAAAAAGAATTCCAGAGTTGGTGGACTAATTGGTGCATGCCTTTAATCTGGTATGGACTTCTAGTTCAAAGATGCAAAATTAGTTAACTAATAAAAGGTTTAAAACAGCTGCTTCATTTTATGATGACTAACTGAGCTGGGCCATTACCTGTTTGAACGGTTAAAGAATTGATATGGGTTGCAATTTTCCGGGGTGACCTATTCCACAGGACTGTGGTATTGAGGAAAAAGAAATACTTTTGGCACGGGTTTGGCGGAGATTAAGGTGAGCATATGCCTAGTCAGCTGTTTGGGACCTCTAGATAATTGGGTAGGGAGAATGATACAACATCGTGGTATATTTTGTAGAACATAACCAGTTTGTAGACTAGACGGTAGTTCTTAAGGGTGCTCCAGTCCAGACTGTATTGCAAGTCTGTCACACTAGTATATCTTGAGTAATCATTTTTACTCATCTGATTGTGCGTCGCTGGACCATTTCCAGTCTGCGTATATTGATATGGCTGGATGGCGACCATACGGGAACTGAATGGGCTTTCTGCTACCGTGGCATTGACTGGGGTCAAAGTCCATGTCTTAATTGAATGTTTCCCAAGGTTTTGTTACTTTGACAATCAGCAAGGGATGTAAATTCAAGGTAAACGGTTGTATCATCAGAGAATATCCACAACTGGGAGGATTTAAGAGCAGATGTCCCAGGATAGAGCCCTTGGGGACCATGGTCAGATTTGCCTATAAGTGGCATACTCTTCACCCTTCTGTGACAGGTGATGGGTTGTTTGTGAGTAGGATGTCTTAGGTTTTGTCTTGTCTGGTGGGAATATCAATGACCTGAGCAAGACTGTGTTCTTGGGCGAGATCTACCCAATTTTTTTTTTTCACTATAGAGGCATATATAAATTATTATTGTAGTGAATAATTTTTTTTTCGTATGTCCGTTGAGTGACTAAACCTGTTCAGTGTGTATACTGGGTTCTTAAAGTATGTGAATATGAAAAAAAAACAAGATAGACACAATTTGGCCAGAATCTACTGAACCCAAGTGTCTGTGGATGTGTTCAGTTTGAAGTAAACTGGAAACTTGACTGTCTGGTCTGGTCAGGTTTTTACCCCCAACCGAAAGGAAAGGTAACTCCAGATAGTTTCCGGTGTAAAATAACAGGAAGAGAAGAGAATTTCTTTTGGGCATTGTTGGATGCTGACTTTAACAAGCCTCTTCAACGGAAGCGGTAAGATATGTTTTTCGCTACAATAGTTTTTAATTAAATAATGCCATGAAATTTTTACAGGGAAAACGTCACTCGCCGAACTAATAGTAGTCGTTGCGATATACAGGCTGATGCAATTGATTTGATTTGATTTGATTTGATGAGAATTTTATCAAGGTCCGTCCAAAAGAGCACTTATGTTAGCTTAATATTTGGATGAGACCCCGGCATGACTCCCATGCCTAAAAAATAAAATTTTGAAGCCAGAAATAGGAGAAATTTACCTGACTGCAATTTCCAGCCAGTATAGCCAAAGGTTGTATATGATTGGTTACCAAATAGTAGGCCAATCACGGCGACCAATGAGATCTAAGTGTGATTGACCTAGTTTGTATGTCTGGATCGTGGTAGCCTAACAGTTTTTAGAAAATTTTGATACTAGATGTTATATGTTTGTTTTGTAAAGTAATAATCCCCTTTAGTAAAGTGTTGTCCTATTTTTATTTTGCTTAGCTTTTTGTGATGATAAAAATTTTAATTGTCCTGAATGATAGAATAAAATGTTGTCCGAAAAAATGGTTTTACTTATTTGAACAAGCTAAAAAGTATGCATGAAAGTTTGACTTATGTTCCTACTCTGAAATTTTGAAAATATAAAAACCCCTTAAAAGCCAAATAAGCCAGCAACCGCACAGGCTACTTGTTAACTTTACTTCTTTAATTATAATGGTGTACAATAGAAAATTATAAAGAGACTTGTACTAGTTGGTTGTTTACTGCCGGAGCTAGAAGCAAAAATCTGATAGCGAATTAACCCATGGAGCCAGGAGAGACAAAAATGATTAACCAATCAGCAGGGTGCTAATGGCCGCCAGTTCGGTCTACTACTGTTGAAAAAGCACAGTCATTAATGTAATTATTTGAATCATTTGTATCATAAATTAGATAAAATGCCAAAATTTGTCTTTAAATATATGAATGTTGCTGTAGATCATGAGTTCGTAAAATAGAAATTTTATTAAAATTTTGTGGAATTTTGGTGAGAAATTTTTTTTAATTGTTTCAGAAGGAAATTTTAATTTTAATCTGTTAATCTGTTTTATTTTTTACTTATAAATAATAATAGAAGTAAGTGTAGATCATGATTTGCATGATCGGCGATTCGGTCCTCGGACGGATGCTGGTGAACTACTATTCCTGATCCTGGTTGACTAACCAGTACTTTTCACATCTTCTTTGTTGTGAGTGATTGGGTTTTTCGTGCCTGAGTAAGATTGTTCTTAATGTAGTTTTGATCTTATATTACACATCTTTATTGGTTCGAAAATATAATTGCGAAAGTTAGATATGCTTTTTAAGATTAACATTGCTGTTCGTACTACTTGACCTGACCTACTTGTTGGTTTTGGGTGACCTACTGCGACTTTTAGTGCACACGAACCGGATGGAGTTGTAACAGGTGCGCGTTTGGCTTTTTTGGATCCGGCTATTTTTTGACAGTAGATTACTGCTTCCATTTAGGAAATAAGTAGTGTTTTATGCATTTTCTGCAATGTCTGGGGTATCTAGTTATAGGATCAATCACTGTTTTTGGTTAGTTATGACTTTTTATATGGGCATTAAGTATGCATTTACTTGTCTAAGCAGTCATTAATTGTGATTATTTCTATTTTCTACGTTTTTCCAGTCATTGTCCTGGTGATTATTTTGGACATTTATTAGTTGTATGTTTGTTTTTGTAATCACCAGGGGTTTGTATATGCGTTGGTTATAATGGTATGTCGCCACAGACACTATTTTTTCCTATGTAGGTATCAAATTTCTTACTCAGACACTAGAACCGCTGAAAAGTAAAAATTTGTTAATTTCACATATTTCTATAAAATGACTAATAACTATCTAATCTACTGAGCTTCCGTCACATGTCAAGATGTCGGCTTTATACCAGGTTTGTCACGTGGTAGGTATTTGTAGTAATTATTCTATACATGTGTTTTTTATATATTTAGATAGAGAAAAAAGGATTTTTTGCCGATTTTGTTTAAATAAAGCTTTTTTCTTACGGTTTTTTGTGTTATATCTTTGGTCCTTGTTATTCTTAATATAATTTGGTCGAAATATAAACTGTCAATGTTTTGTATCCTTTATAAATTGTCTTTTATGCTACAAAATTTTGGAAAATCGCGGAATAAATTATCTGTAATAAAATTGTCTAATGTTTTCAATCTTTTCTATTTTCATTTCAAATCTTTACTAAATCGTGCTTTATAGTTATGGCTAGGGTGTTGGGTAGCCTTATCTAGTTCTAAAGTTTTTTGTTATAAAATTTTCATGTTTTCCGGAGGTATATGAATTCAGTGTTTTAGATATGTGTTTTGACTAAAAGATTCACCTGAGGTGGGGGTTTGATGTTCTTGACCTTTCTGTACCGGAAGCTCATTCTTGTTAACATATATACATGTATAATAAAGTATACTAAACTACTTAAAGGTAAATTACAGGACACCCCTTGTGTACAGAGAGTGTGTTAGGGGTTTCTTAGTGTGGAAATATTTGTTTTATGTCACTAAAATGCGATACTGGCTTGTCTATTCTAATCTAATCTACGAAATAACATATCTACAATCTATAATAGACTTGCCATATCTACCCCTATGTACTTTTATCAAATATAGAGTTGTGTGAGTTGTGTGCTGTGTACTGTATATAGGGTCATAGAGCTCAGAGCTAGCACCATGCATTCCGCGCACCATGCTCCTGCAGAGTCCAAGTACCGTTTTTCCCCCATTGCGAGTTACGCATTATTTCGTTAAGGTGGGAGTCCCAAATAAAGGGTAAGATACGGTTTTTAGTCGATCTACACTTGCGCAGTCCGTGTACTACATCATACTTCCCCTTGGTCTTTTGGTACGACCGTGTGGGTGTGTGGGTTCGAGTGATTGCCGGGCGGCATTAACACTCCGTAAAAGTTTGTGTTTTCAGTAGTGTGTATGTTTGTTCTGGTGTTTTGCCAAGCAGTCCATTATGTAATCGGTCCTAATCTATATTTTTTCATTGTATCCTATATTTTTGATAAATTCGAATACGGCCAGGCGAATATCTTGTGCTATTTCTTTTGGTGGATCTAACAGAGTTTTTTCCGTAATAGTTTAATATTAGTTCTAATTTCAAAAGTTTTGTTTCAAATATTTTCCTTTCTTCCGAATATAATGGGCAGTGAAACATTAGATGG
The DNA here is from genome assembly GCA_022818135.1 of Saxidomus purpurata. Taxonomy (NCBI): domain Eukaryota; kingdom Metazoa; phylum Mollusca; class Bivalvia; order Venerida; family Veneridae; genus Saxidomus; species Saxidomus purpurata. Next base: position 14,236,902 of record JAFMSR010000015.1, read on the forward strand.
CCAAAATTTTCTATTTCGTTACAGTGTTGGCAGTTTTTGTCTTCTATGTATCGGTCCCCTTTAAGATAGCTACTTTTTAGTTTAAGTCTAGTATACATTGTGTCTATTTTTCTATCATGATGGTACGTTTGTAATTTGCTAGGCGGTTTAATATTAATTTCTATGTTATGTGTTGAGCAGTACGTTTCCCATTGCTGTAGATATTTTTGTTTTACTTTATCTTTTATGATGCTGTAGACTTCCGGCACGCTGAGCTTAATATGAATTTCTGTACCGGAAGTGCTGCCGTATTTTGCTTTGTCGTCTGCTAATTCATTTCCGTTTATGCCCACATGACTTGGTACCCACATTAACTGAATTTCGTCCCCTCTATGTTTTATATCTGTGATTGTTTTTAGTATATTAAAGATCATTTCTTGTCTGTGAGATTGTCCTGATTTTATTGCCATTAAGGAACTAAGACTATCACTAATAATGACTGATTTTGTAATATGATTTTCTTTACAGTAAGTTATCGCATAATCTATTGCTGCTAATTCGCATGTAAATATTGAAACTTGATGTTGAAGCTTTAAACTCTTGTTGTGTAAGATTGTTCCGTCTTCTCCTATAACTACTATGCCCGCCCCTGCTATTTGTTTTGACGGGTCCTTACTTCCATCTGTATAAATTTGGGTAAAGTCTCTAAAGTGTCGAATAATGTTTAGATTTGCAATCATTTTGTTTCTTTCAGCGTTTTCAGATTTGTTAATTTTTCCTACTAGATCTAAATTGATCTCAGGCATTTCAATATTGATTAGTTGTTCATAGCACGGTTCTTGAATTTGGGTATCGCCTAGGCCGTATTCTGTAATTAGAGTTCTGATGTGTTGTGTGTAAGGTTTCTTTAAATTTTTGTTACTTTTGATTTTGTAAAAATATGCCGGGTGGTCGCATATATCGTCATTGATAGGTAAGTTTGGGCCCAGTCTGGAGCTTCTGGCCCAATATTTTAGTGCTTGAAGTTCTCTCTGTAGAGGTAGTGGGATCTGTTTCGGTATGTAATGGGAGAGTAGAGGTATGCCTCGGACATCCTAGTATGGTTTTTAGTGCCCTATTTTGTATTCTTTGAACCTTTTTTAGTTGTGATTCTTTTGCGGAGGCGTATACTATGCTGCCATAATTGATTTTGCTAAGGATGAGGGCCTTGTAAATGTTTAGAAGGCATTTTTTGTCTGTACCCCAAGATTTTCCCTTTACTGCTCTTATGATATTAAGATCTTTAAGACATCTTTTTGTCATATATTCTATATGCATTTTCCAAGAAAGTGTTTTGTCAAAATACATTCCCAGGAATTTTGCGTGTTCATTGTCCGATCGGGCTTATATATATATTCTCGGCTTCGCCGTGACGTCATACTGACCAGTTAACCAATCAGATTATTAGGTCGTGATCGTTTCTTCATTCGGTAAAAGGTGAAAACTCGGTCTTTACCGTTGACTCGTATGCAAGTTTAAATTAATTTTAAACGAAACAAAAACCTTTTGACAATATAGAATTATTATCAAAACAATCTGATAGTTTCAAGTAAATGGAAGATTGTCGTCTACTTTCATTTCTAATCTTGGTTATTATATTATGCAAAGTTAAAGATGCATGCAGACCAGCGATGACAGCCGAGGAATCACCTATCCCGAATGTAAATATTTTTTCAGTACCCGGATGTGCGAAGCCGAGAATACTTTATATGTGAAATCAAAAAAAGGACCGGCGCAACAAACTATACCTTTGTGTATCTTAATTTGGGTTTCTTTATAATTATGTGTGTATTTTCTATGAATCTGAGCTGTTTTAGAACTTTCTGTCAATAAGTTTAAAAGAAAATGCCAAAAATGTCTTTTTTCACAATTCGGAGACAAATTTTTGCAGGAAAACATGAAAAATTCTGTACTTTTAAACTTTTTTTTAGATGTTTTTATCATGCACAACGTGTTCACACCTTTTCCAAGTGAAGAAAATCATTTTTGAAAAAGCTGATTTCCAAAAGCCCGATTGGGCAATTGCACCAGCCTGATATAAACAAAGTTCATTCGTCTGTTCGTACCAAGGTTATTTCGTACGCAAATTATTAAGTTTTTATTAACATGATACTACAATCTCTCACTAATAACTCTGTTCATTGTGCATTTATAAAATGATATATTCAAACTTTTTCCATGTTGACAATACCATTTAATCTAGTCTAACTATTTCGACTTCGAAGGCAAACCGAACTTATACAGATATTTTAAAACTAATCAATTCTCAGCTTCACACATCCGGGTACTGGAAAATTATTTACAATCGGGAAAGGGCCCTAAAGGTGATTTCTCGGCTGTCATCGCTGATCTCTATGCATCTTTAACTTTGAATAATATACATGATATAATAACTAAGAAAGAAGACGACGATCTTCCACTGCCTTGAAACTATAAGATTGTTTTTATAATAGTTCTATGTTGTCAAAAGCTTTTTCTTTTGTTTAAAATAAATTTAAACTTGCCTATGAGTCAACGGTTAAGACCGAGTTTTCACCTTTTACCGAATGAAGAAATGAACATGACCTAATAATCCAATTCTCGGCTTCGCCGTGACATCAGACTGACCAGTTAACCAATCGGATTGTTAGGTCGCGGACTTTACCGTGACTCGTATGCAAGTTTAAATTTATTTTAAACGAAAAACAAAAAGCTTTTGACAACATAGAATTATTATAAAAACAATCTGATAGTTTCAAGGTGATGGAAGATCGTCGTCCTCTTTCATTTCTAATCTTGGTCATTATATTATTCAAAGTTAAAGATGCACAGAGACCAGCGATGACAGCCGAGGAATCGCCTATCCCGAATGTAAATATTTTTTCAGTACCCGGATGTGCGAAGCCGAGAATTGCTTAACTGGTCCACTAACAAAGTTCTATGTTCCTGTGTTTATGAATTAATTATGCAAATGAACCGCCATATTAGAATTCAATAGCGCACTATTGCACGTTGGAAATCGACACATGTCCGTTTGCAAAGCTCGCCACGTTTAACAGTTTTCTTCCATGTATGAAAACTTGATGAAAACGGAAAATTGACCGATGATTGATGGTTTACGAGCGTTATTAAGTTCAGAAATTTATCGGAACGACTAAGATTTTGTTGCCTGGTAGCGTTTTAAACCAACTTTGAAATAAACAGATATTTGAATATACTTTACGAAACTACCAAGTTTATTATGTGTCCACTTCGTATTTAAAGTGTCTGGGAAGTTAAATTTGTTTGTTTACATAAATTTGTACTGCCATTCCGAAAAAAATGTCTGTATTGTTGAATATCGAAGTTATACGCAATGAAACTCAAAGCCTCCATAGCGTAGTGCTATGTATTCCCGCTTGGCACACAGGAGATCAGAGATCGAATCACCGCCGGAGTGGAAATAAATTACTTATATTGTGGGAACAAATTTATTTACATCTTGTCATACTCTCACACCTCAGAACGGGTTTAAAAGAATATGACTGATTCAAAAACATAACAAATAAATTTGAATATATGGGTTCGGTTAAACGCCCGCGCATGCTCTGTGTGTGCATGATGTGTAAATTTGGTCATAGCATACGGATAGAGTGCTAACTTTGTTAGTGTGGTCATTATGACGTCACGGCAAAGCTGAGAATAAAAGCATATCTTGAGAATTTATGCAGGATTTCCGCTTCAATTCGCCACATTTGCAAATGGCATCAAAAAATGTAAGTGGTGAAAAAAAGTCTACCCGAGGTGGCGAACATTTTTTTCATAAACATAAAATGCCGATATCATTAAGGCATATTATCCATCCGCTAATCATATAATTGGGCGCCCGGAAATAGCAATATACAACCTAATTGGTGACCACGGTTTGTTACGTAACTGACACGGATTAAAAGTTGATACCTAGTTTATCATTGCCTGAAGACGTCTCCACCTGAGCAAGCTGTCAAAATAATTGATGCTTGCATAATCACCAATCATCTGCGCAGTACTGCCCTCGTGTGGGCAGAGCAAAGATTTGCGAAAAAAATTGTTGCCGACATTTATGTAATTTTCGGCAGCTCTCACAGTCACATCATCTGAACAATGATTAACCCTCGACGTCCCAATATCAGTAGTAAATTATGACTAAAATCAAAGGACGTTCGCAACGGAAATTGTCTTGGTATAATGTTGTAAAGTTAAATAAATTTCTTTGCAAAATTCTCGGCCATTTTTCGCAGTCGAATCGAAGAACAATAGCTCAATACTTAATAATTAATTTAGCCCGAAATCAAAGTGCCGACTTCGAGGACGGGAATGTTCTTCGTAAAAACCAAACTAATTAACTTTTGTCAAGCAAGTTAAAGCATTTTTTTGTTTAATATTGAAAATCTTAGAACATCACAAATCGTTAGATTCATAAAGAGGTTACATGTTATGATGTACATGGCACTTTTTTGTAATCAAAAATATATTTCCCCTTTTACAAAAAATTTCCCTTGAAAAGTTGACAAAAACTTGAAGATTTGATAAATGTACAGTTAGCCTGTTTGGAAAACATAACTTTCTAGCAATAAAATAATTTTAGAATGATTTCTTGCAATCATCTGGTAAGTTACATGTGAAATTGTGATACGAAAATTTTCGTTTTTTTTTTGTTTTTCACCTATTTTCGCGATCCCAAAATTTTATTTCTTCAAAGAAAACAGTGTTATAAAGACTCAAAGAACAGATATGAATACGTTGTTTTCAGCTAACGACTGTATTTTACTACATATTTAAATAAAAAGATTAAAATTAATATAAAGTTATTGTGTTTATATAAAAAACATTTTAAAATAAAGTTGGTAGAGCTAGTAATATTAAATGCTGATATGACTGTTAAGAATTATCATGTACAACAGACTTTGCTTCTTTATGTCAGGAAAAGCTTTGAAATGTGTTTAAAAGGCTTGTTTCTAGGCGCTGATTTTTTGGGGAAAATGTTCAATGCATATGACAGGGCATTATTAGCTTCCAAGGCCACAAAAAGTATGTGTGTATCTGGCCTTAATACAAGTTATAATTCAGCTGATACAGGTATTCAGCACACTTCAAATGGTGTCTTTTTGATCTGTAAATTAAACAAAAAAGCCAAGAGGGGGGGCACCCCTCCCGGACCCTCCCCCTTGCATACTGCTGTATATAATAATTGTGGCCAAAACAAATTTAGGGCCAGTGAAAACCACTGGGCCAATGTTGATGAAACTTTGCAGGGATGTTCCTTGCAGAAAGCTCTATCAAAGTTGTTCAAAGAATTGCATTCATTGCAGAACTCTAGTTGCTATGGCAACAAGTAGGTAAAACTTTAAAAATCTTCTTCTCTAAAACCGCAAGGCCGAAAGCTTAGATATTTAGCATGTGGCATTGTCTATTGGACCTCTACTAAGATTGTGCAAATTATGACCCTGGGTCAAAATTGACCCCGCCTGGGGGTCACTTGGTTTTACATAGGCTTATATAGGAAAAACTTTGAAAATCTTCTTCTCTGCTATTTAGCATGTAGCATTGTCTAGTGGACCTCTACCAAGATTGTTCAAATCATGACCCCCTAGTCAAAATTACCCCTTCCCGGGAGGGGGGAAATCACTTTATTTCACATAGGCTTATATAGGGAAAACTTTTAAAAAAGCACAATGCCGACAGGCAGATAATAGATATTTGAAATGTTACTTAGCATTGTGTAGTGGACCTCTACGAATTATGTTAGAATCATGACCCCTTTTTTTTATAGCCAAGAGTAGTCAGGTGAGCGATATAGGGCCATCATGGCCCTCTTGTCTATATAAAATTATACTATGTTAAATAAATTCACAAGTGGCTGGCCTCTTTGAAGTAGACAAGAAGATCTGCTGTCTTAACTTTATTTTATCAATACAAAAATTCTTAGAACCTAATTTCACCAATTTAATGCATTGGATAGATAACCTTTATTCTTGAATTTTGTACATTTTGAAATAAAACATTCATAGATAAAAGCGATGAAAGCGCATGTTTCACATTTCACGAAGCCGAGAATATATAATTATATTGATACTATATTGTTGCTTATTTTAGATACCAGTGGTGTAAAGAAGTGTTTCTAAAAGGACTGTTGTGTGTATTAATATTTCTTTAATACTTTAGTACATTGTGTAAGTCAAATCTGAAATTCAAATGTTTGTTGTAACTAAGGCGTCTTGATCTTGTAGCACAAGCAGCATGTGTCTGCCACTTTGGTGTCTAACCAGGCACTTTAGTATCTAACCAAAAATGACAGACAGCTGTTGCCGGTGTCCTACAAAACAAGACCGAGACACAGTAACAACAAGAAAATAAACATGTCAACCAATCAAGGTTTGACTTTTGGGTTTAAATTAACAAAAGTATAGAAATATTCAGAAACACTATAGTTTAACCATTGGTATCTACATGTATACTAAATTATACAAAACTGAATTCTGGTTCATTAATATTATTGTCTCAAAAACTGATTATAGTTCACAAGACACTGCCTAAATCATGTACCGGTTAATGTAAGACATAGTTTTGGCCAAAAGGTGGCTACATATTTTCAAAACCCAGGGTCTGACAAAAAATCACGCTTGTAAGCATAGCACTGACTAGGTAAACAAGAACAAATCTATGTATTTGTTTACAGTGTGAAATTGGCCAGTCTTAATATACATTTTACCAGTGAGAGTGAATTAATTTAATTTGTTTTAATATGTTTCAGGAACAAAGCAGACTGAAAAAGAAGCAATAAAAGAAAGAGAGACAATGGAAGAGGATTTGGATGTGGAAAATAATTGGTATGTATTTTCTGATTGTGAAGGAGCATGTTCTATTTATTGCTTACACTTGCAGTCTACTGATGGTCTAAAAGAGGCTTGCCCGTCTTTGAGTTTGATGTATACATAATACATGCGGGACCACTCATTTAAAATTTGCCAGCTGAGAAGTGGATTGTGTTTTTCATGATAGGGGCAGGAATGTTTATTTTATTATTGTTTTAAAAAATGCAGCTTAAAAACAACGAATGTATACAGATATTTAAGTGGAATGTAAGGTAATTGAGTAATCTTTGAGCAGTCAGCTGACAAACATTTGTTATATAGAAAAGTGTGTTCATCTGTAATTGACCAGTTTACTACAGGTTTAGTTTATTAGTCAAAATATTAAAAGGATTATGTCTGGAATAAAAAAACTGATGGCTTGATTTTACTTGAAAGAAATTCATACATGTATGTTCCATTCCTTGTGTAGAACAGTAATGCAGATGTTTCCTTACGGTAAATCAGTTTTAATAAACACAGTCATAATAACAACAGTTTACTTTCCATACTTTCTGTCAGAGTGTCCTAACAACTGGATCAAAGTATAGGTACTTTAGTTTGGTAATATTTTGTTTGTTTCTTTCCAGGAACCCAAGAAGTAAGGTTATACCTCAGACTGGAAGTCTTCAAAACCTTGTACACAATGTAGGTTTGTATGTCAGTGCATGTATGACTAACATGTACATGTATTCCTAATAAAGTTTCAAACTGTCAGTGAATAATCTAGCCCTGCGTCCTGCGTCATAGACGCACAAAAATTGCAAATGACGCAAAGATTTGAAATATGTGCGTCCTTTAGGACGCAAGCACGTGAAAAGCGAGACATGGGTATATGCTCGAGGTAGTTTGTATAAAAGAATATCATCCACGAACTTGCGTTTTCTGCGAGTATTTAGAAGAATTTTCACATGAAATCGTTAAAAAATCGCGGCACTGCGCGGGTGTAAAATCGCGGTACTTAGAGTGGTGTTTCAGACAGCTAACAGGACATTAAATTAGAATTATTTTCCGTGAAAATTTGTATACACGTATTTTTTACTTTTGTACATTTATTAAATTCGAAAATTTTTGCCGACCGACGTACATTTGTATTGCTTGATGGTGCATAACCAAAATAAAACTTGCTCATATTATACATTGTCTATTCCAAACTAGTTTTCATAATTCCAAAATAATCAGACTTGTCACTACCTGTCAAAATATTCGGTCTCTCGATCAAACAAAACTCAGCGTCGGCGTACGTGCTTTGATCTCGTAACATCTGCGGCTTTATGAGTAAAAGAAGTCGCTGTAGAAATTATTTTATTCGGCAAAGGTAATTCTTTAGAAAATACATGTTACTTAGAAAATATCGGCTTGAAACGCCGCGATTTTGTTATAAACATAACGTTTATTTTAAATAAAGAATAGTTGGAACTTATAAATGTTAATTAAGTTAATTAAAAATACTTTTCACATTCACAAATTATCAAACGTTACTCAATCAGTGGTGTCACATAGCTCGAGATTTCAAAGTTGACGTAAAATGTAGTTAGTTTGTCATCCTTTATGAATGCTCGTATTTTTCACACCGACCGCGATATTCGCGAGCGACAAATGCTAATTGGAGAATAAACCTCGACTAATTACAGCAGATTTTTAACGGAAATGAATATTTTATATCTACGTAAAAAGTAATAAATATTTTCAGTAACTCAATACTTTTAGAAACAATTATATTTGAAAAAAAAAACACATCACAGCGGTGATTCGCAACGAATATAATTCGGCAGGGGATGTCCGAATCCATTTTCTGACTTTTTCGGAAAGGGACTCATTGTTTCATAGCTGGGACTCATTGTTTTGAAAAATGTGCGTCCCAGGGACTCATTTAAATCAAAACCTAGATTATTCACTGAACTGTGAAGCATGTGTTCTCTCATCTCAGTATGTTTCTCTATGGAAATTTAGAATTCACATATTAAAATACTTGTTAATACAAGTATACCATTCTCGTCATCCAGAGCATTCATTATGTAATTTGATTACCGGTATTTCATTTGTTTGTCTGAAAGCTTGGCAAACCACAGATGTATGAGGATGTAGTGTGCTAGCTGTAAGCAGAAAGCAGTAGGTTGTGGACTAGCCCCTGTGATCAAGTGGTCAAGGTTGCTGACAACTAAAATTTGCTTAACTTTTCACTCACCAAGGGTACATCATGGGTTCATGCCCTGCTACCGGCCTGAGGCTATGTGAGAAAATTTGGGAGTTTATGAATTTTACGGATGCTTGGAGTCCAGTAGTGTCTGTGCTCGTGCTCTCCGAGCCTGATAGTTACCGTAGGTGAACTGCCAGTACTGCCAGTCCATACATAAGTGAAGAGGTAAGTTCTCACAAAAAAAATGTTAGCATGAATATAAATTTGTTAGGAGTAAAAAAGTAGAAATTGCAGTAACAAAGTTGAAAATGGATACAGAGAGAATATATAACTACGTTTTACTTAAAAACAATTCTTGATTTCATTAAAATCACAGATTTTGCTTGTTTCAATTTCAGCTTTTTTCTGGTAGCATAGAGAAACAAAAATTGACCATTACACCACCACAGAAGAAAAAGGTCATACCAGATAAGAAACAGAAGAATTCTGACTTACCCGAACTTCCACCTGATCTCTTGGAAGACATTTTAAGCTTACGTAAAGGTATGCTTTGCCTTGGTCTCAGATTTATATGTTCCCTGCCCCCCTCCCCTGCCAAAAGAGGCTTGCAGTCATTGTATTGTACGTTTGTCCATCCAGGTAATCAGGGGTTAAGGTTTGTCATGGCCCGAGCTTCTTTACTGTTTGTGGTATTTCAATTAAAATTCCAAGATCCAACACCATAGTAATATGTATAAACTTTGAAAATCTCCTTCTTCTCCAAAATCACAAGGCATAGAGCTTAGATATGTAGTATTCAGCATTTTCTAGTGGACCTCTATCAAGTTTGTTCAAATTAAGCCCCAGGAGTCAATATTTGTCCCATTCAGGGGGTTACTTGTTTTACATAGACATATAGGAAAAACTTTACAATCCTTCGTCTCTGAAACCTTAAGGTCTAGAGCTTTGATATTTAGTCGTAACAGTGTCTGGTGGGCCTCTTCAGAGTTTGTTCAAATCATGTCTCTTCACCCTCTTGTCTTTAAATATATTTAGAGTTTTAGGAGAAACCTTGCTTTCAATAATTTCCTATAGCAACCAGTGACTTCCTTAGCAACCAGTGACTCTTTAGCAACCAATGACTTCCCCTAGTAACCATTGACTTCCTTTTTGAACAAATGACTTCCTTAGCAACCAGTGACTTCCCCTAGCAATCAGTGACTTCCTTAGCAACTACTGATTCCCTTTAGCAACAGTTGACTTCTTTAGGTTAGTGCTCTGGTACTCAGGTGAGCGATTTAGGGTCATCATGGCCCTCTTGTTATAATTTATTTCTTGTCACTTTTATAATACAGTGTGTTTTACTGTGATACATGAAATGTTTTATATCCATGACATGTTAATGTACATTTTATACTAAAGTAAATCAATATCTGTACCAGCCAGTGGTGTAAGAATGTTAGTTTGTGCAGACTTTGACCCTGAAATAGTTTGGGTAGACTTTACAAAACAAAGTTAGGTCCTGAAATAAATAAATTGACATGTTTTAATAAATGTGTGTAAATAACACTTTCAGAGTACCCAGTTAATGGGTTACAGGAAGATGCGAGTGTTGGTCCTCAAACACTGGACAAGTCCAAGCAGTTGCAAGGAACAAAGAAAACATTTTCGGAACCTTTGGATCAGTTTAAAACATTTGGTTGCAATGGAAACATAAATGACCAGAGAGATAGCATATTTCAAAACGAGGCTTACCAACACGATTATGTTGACTTAGGGTTTAAAAATGTTAGTGGGCATGAACAAAGTACTTTTGAAGGTGTCCCAAATGCAAAGTTCTAGCAAATGATTGGGTTTTCCCAAACCAGCCACCAGAGCTGCGCCCAGCAGAATTCAGTCTGAAAACAGGGGAACAAAGTCTGTATACTGAGATTTCCACTGAACAAAAGCTTAAAGATTTTTTTGCTTCTGAAGGGAAAGAATTTAAGGTCGCGACAAATGAAGGGGGCAGTTTAAATTTAGAGACTGTCACAGTCTCAGAATTGAAACGTGCTGTAAAAGAAGTAGGAATCACTGATAAGGTATTGTTTTTCTCTGACCGTGTTCCTACAACAAAAGGTATACGCAACACAGCAAAAAAGAAACCATTAAATACTGAATCGGGTGAGCCTCTATGGCTTTGCAAACTTGCAGAACAAGGTCAAGAGATGAAGATGCTTGAAAACAGGCCTGAGGTACAGAGAAGGGCAAATCAGATGGATTTGCTCATGTCTGGAAATGCTGCTGTATCATCAGGTACACAGTTCTCAAAATTTAAACCAAACCCACCTGTCCAGACATTTGCTAGAGATGAAAACGCGTTCCTCTCAAATGCTTTCCCAGCATTGTCTGGATGCAGCAATGCTTCAGTCTTGAAATACCAACGTGAGGGGGAACCTTGTCCTGCTACTCCACGAGAACCCGTGCCACCTGATCTACTGACACCTAACTATACCTGTAGCAAAGAGCTGAAACATGCTCTTAAGATTAAATTCTCAGACAAACCTACCCGTCAACCAGACCTGCCCACAAATAAAATGGACACTTGGCCAAGGTTTCACCCATACCAGAGACCAGAAGGTCATCCTCCTCTGAAATTTCAGAAAACTCTGCCCAAACTGCCAGAATTTGAGTAAAGGTAGACCCTATACACTTGGGCAAAAAACATCGAAGGTTTAACATCTGCTTACAAAATCTATTTGTAGTTCTCAAAAATAATTAAGGGAAAACTAGCATCTTTTACACCTTGGCTTTGTTGCTTTGCTTCGTATATGATAGCTTAAAAGTGGAAGAGACATTTATAACATATTGATAACAGAATAATTGCACAGAGTACATGTTGGCTAATAAAATTGTTTTCTATGGATCCATAAAATGTTGTAGACTTCAATCCATCAGGAAAGACAAAAATCTAAAGGGAGTAGACATTCTGTCAGACTTGAATTTTAGAGTACAATATTAACATGTACAGTATAAATAGTGCAATAATTGGACTAAAATAGAGAAATGATTTTAGCTCACTTGAGCACAAAGTGCTCATGGTGGGCTATTGTGACCGCTGATGTGCGTTGTCGTCCAGCGTCAACAATCGCTTCAAATGACACAACAACCACAGGGCCAATTTCAACTGAACAGGATTGTCCCTTGGATTGTCCTCAATCAGAATAGCTTAAATGGTTCCTCTCAGCTTCACATAATGGCCAGCAGAGCTAAAAACAGAAAAACCTTTATACAACATCTCCTTAACTACTAGGCCAATTTCAACTAAACTTAAAAGGTTTGTCCCTTGGAAGGTCTTCTACTAAAATTGCCTACATGCTTCAATGCACAATAATTATTATTATCTATTTTATTGAGATCTGACCATGCATTGCAGATATTCTCTGTTCACTCATGTGAGCGATATAAGGACGTCATGGTCTTCTTGTTTTGTAAGAATTCAAACATTATAAGCTTGACAAACTTACTGTGAGCAGGCAGTTCTGTAAAAAAAAATACTTTTTACGTAAGTTCTTGATTGATGCATTTTTCTTTTAATACAAAGTGTTTTACCAAACAGTTGTAAATACAGTAGACCCTCATTTTACAGATTTTTGCTGTTAAGAAGAATGCTGCTTACATGAATGATGTATCTCAAAGTTACGCCAGGGTGAGCTTTTCTAATTTATGATTGTCTGTCGTCCGTCAACATTTTGATTCAAATGACATCTCCTCTGAAACCACTAAGCCAATGTTAATAAAACTATGCAGGGATGTTCCTTGCATGAAGCTTTACCAAAATTATTAAAAGAATTCCATTCAATGGAGAACTCTGGTTGCTATGGCAACAAATAGGAAAACTTTAAAAATCCTCTTCTCTGAAACCACAAGGCCTAGAGCTTAGATATTTGGCATGTAGCATTGACTAGTGGACCTCTACCAAGATTGTTCAAATTATTACCCCTGGATCAAAATTGACCCCGCACGGGGGATCACTTAGTTTTGCATAGGCTTGTATAGGAAAAACTTTAAAAGTCTTTTTCTCTGACACCACAATGCCTATAGCTTAGATATTTAACATGTGGCATTGTCTAGTGGACTTGTACCAAGATTGTTCAAATTATGAGCCCCGGGTCAAAATTGGCCGGGGGGGTCACTTAGTTTTACAAAGGCTTATATAGGAAAAACTTTAAAAATCTTCTTCTCTAAAAGCACAAGGCCTAGAGCTTAGATATTTGGCATGTAGCATTGCCTAGTAGACCTCTTCAAAGTTTGTTCAAATTATGCCTCTGGGGTCAAAATTGACTTTGCCCGCAGGGGGGGTCACTTAGTTTTACAAAGACTTATATAGGAAAACCTATTTGGTATATAACATTATCTAGTTAGATCTTCCACCAGGCAAGTGGACTTGTACCAAGGTGAGCGATATAGAGCCATCTTGGCCCTCTTGTTTATTGTATTTGCTTTTGTATTTTTAAATGAATTTATACTGTTGAATCAAATTTCTTTTTAAGTCCAACTGGGCCCATGGGTTTCAAATTAGCAAGAGTGAATGTTGTATATTTGAAATGTTTTGTCTATGTTAAACATGTTTACTAACCATGTTGTATTGTTATGAAATAATGTGCTTTATTTTCATGTCCCTGATTATTGTGATGAAGGGTGTGGAGGTGTTTCGCCTTGTAATTCATGGTCATCACTGTCACTGTGGTTAAAATTTTGAAGAAATGAGCTCATCTGAGGTCTTTTGTCATGAAGTCCCTTTTTCAACTCCCTTTTCTAGAGTGGTAGAGTCTGATCATACACTGTGCCTTGAATTATCAAACAGGGGACATAACTGAAGTAAGTGGTGTGCTGTTTAGTCTGAAAGAGGAAATGTGTGTGTGGGAAACTCATGAAAGTATCTGTTGAGATTATTTGTTATGATTTTTTTTTCAAATTACATTTTCTTGATATGTAATCTCTTGGTTTTTATATATTTGTTTATACTTGTTCCTTGTTTTGAGTATTTATCAGTGTTTCTCAGAATGAAATATAGACATAAGAACAACAGTGAGAATAGCATAAAAAAGAACATTGTACAAATCTTATGTCTTCAATATAAATGGAAAGTGTGATATTTTGTATAGACATTTAATAGTGCTTGTTGCCTTTGTCAGTGAAAACTGTATCCCTTTTATGAGAGCTGTATAGAGCTTTTTGATATAGACTTGTATGAAGTTGCAGATTTAAATGATGTTAATTTGTTGTATGATGTATAACTGTAATGAAGTAATGAATATGCAGTAAGGATGATTTTCAAAATAAGAACAGATTCATTGATTAAAAACCTACATGTACTTAAGTAAGGTAGTAAAAGGCATTTACTTGATGATGATGACTAAATAACTGTCTTCAGCTGAAAACTGTACACAAAACCATTTGTTTGAGCCAAAGGTTTGTATAACCCATGCAAAAACACAGTAGGAAAGTTAAAACAATGTATATACTGTGGAAACATTGTGTGAGACAATGTCTAGAATTGTTTAAGAACCTACTCATATTGGTACATGCTAGAAATTTAGAAAGATAAGAATGTTATGTTTACTATACAGAAGTTAAACAGATTCCAATCAAGATGACATGGACATATTTTTCAGCTTTGTTCTACCAACCATTAGAGTTAATGTCATTTTATGATGATATTTTGCTGTATTAAAATCAGAAAAAAATACTGGTTCAGGTAAACATGTTTTGTAAGATGTGCAGTTCTATTCGTTAATTGTTGATCGGCTAAAAATTCTATGTCATTGTTTAATTGAATCATTGTGTCTCACATCATGAAGTGATATGGAGATATGGGTCACTAGGTCAAGGTTATAGGGATAGGATAAAAAAAATTTTTTTATGAAAAACTATCAGTTTAATTATACTCTCGTTTATTTACACTCGCAATATAATGATCTTTTTGTGAATGTATAGTGCTGTATGTACATGTAACTGTGTGAATGTTTGGAGATTAGTGAAATAAACTGTATCCCAAAATTAATGCTGTTATATTTTATCTTTTTTTAAATTTTGGATCGGGCCAGGTGACTAACTCTAGTTTAGAGCTACATATTACTGTCTTCTACCTGGAGCAATAATTTTAACGGAGTGTAAAACGACGCAAAATCTCGCAAAATTCGTGGCCGTCCGAACGGGAAGCGGCCATCTTGAATCTAGAAATAGAAGCGGAAGAAAGCGTAAAACAAAGCTATAATACTCGACAAATGTTGACAATGAAATAGTATAAATACTAGATATGGTGATGGCATTTTATTATTATTTCATTCTATTTACTGTAAAACATTTTTACCACCGTTTGTTAGTGATTAAATCTGTATTTCAAGAACGTTCGCTCAAAAATGGCGACGGATTCAAAAAAGGATTTGAAATGACCAGTCGCAGTATGTTTTGACTGTATCAAGTCGTGTGCTGAAAAATATAATTTCAAACTAAAGACAAGTAATGTTTCTAGTGTTTGAAACACTTCAAAGTGCTTGACATTGGCGTATTTTGTTGTTATGTGTACGGGGAAAATGGCGGCCACGGACGGCAATGAAAATCGATAATGGATTAGCGTCCTATTTGGCGCTAGCCAAGTGTCAAAATATGGCTATCTTTAGCTTTCAGCGTTGACCAGATGAGTTTTCCATATGTGGCCTGTTGCAGTTAGAGAAATGCATCTAATATTGTTGATACTAGCCGTGTGCTTAGGTGACAATGTGAATAGAGATATATACATGTAGGATATTTCTATGTTTTACTGAAATCTTCTGTCCATGCTGGAAAACATATCAGCAGCTTTGACTCATCTAGGAAGATCTGATATGGTCATTTAATTAACAGAGAAAGAGATTCATATTCTAGGGTCATCATGTCGTTGTAAGAGCTTACATAACGACTTTTGTTTCCATTAATACTGGCTCTAACCCTTCTGTCAACGCTCACCTGACCTGAGAACCATTGGTCCTAGTCAAAAAGTCCAATAAGACGTTTCTATGATTTGTCCTGTTGACTTTAATTTCTACCCATCTAACACAGTTTCGAATTTGACTAAGAAATCGTCGGGACATATTTTCAAGCATATTTTCATGGTGATTGTGTAGAAAATGAGACCTATAGCTATAGAGCGTATACAAGATTTTTTCTATGATTTGTCCTGGTGACCTTGTTATGAGCCGATGTGACCCAGTTTCGAATTTGGCATAGCAACCATCGCGACAAACATTCTAACAACTATTCATGAAGATTGGGCATCAAATGTGTCATCTAGATTTCCATGATTTGACCGCACGTGAACTAGTTTCGCACTTAACATAGGAATCATCAAGACAAACAATGGTGCCTAATAAACGACGGTACCGGTATCCGCCGGTATCGCCTATTATTGATTATTCACACATTCAACAGACTGTTAATCCTTTTAAATAATCGATAATTGAGAGTGTCGTGTGTTAACATGGTTGAACAATTATAAAGTATAAACTTTTTTTTGGTAAATTTGATGTACGTGCTGATTAAAATAATTAGATATGAAGCCGTAATGTACAAATTAAGATTAAAGATGCAATGGTTGGTTAAAGGACTTAACTCGACCGTCTCTTTAAAAAACCACATCTACATGTACTTGAAATCATTTATTGTGCTTCAATGGTGACTGCATAATATGTTTTGCTCAAATTGTCCATAATTCAAATAATAAGTATGCATGTCTAGATTGCAAATATGTAAGTAAAATAAATTAGATGTAACGAATAAATAGTAAACATGAATATTACTGTAATTAAAGACACCTTATCAATATGTCATTGCTATGTCATGTACACTTTTACCGAATAAAAAACTAAAATTTATAAACTTAGCGATGTTATACTCTAAGAAACATAGAACTGACTAGATTAAATGAACGAACAAATAAATACAATTGTGGGACATGTTGTACAATTAAGCTTGTCAAAGACATACTATACATAACCAAGAGACCAAGAAACAAGAGGTATTTCTGTAAAAGTTGAATGCATGAACGAACGAATGAATGCTTTTTATGAGCCAATCTAACATCATAAGTACCACATCCTGCAGTTAGGAGGAGGGGAAGCATCAAAAATAAATAATTAAAAATATTTTATAACCCACCACAGCCAGTAACTGCACATATGTTTACATGTATGTGATGCGTACATTTGATATTTTTCAAGTGGGACAAAAGATTTATTATAAATGCATATTTTACTCTAATTGCTGTCTTTTTCACAGCGACCGATACTGAGTAAACAACCCAATTAAGGGATTATAAGGGCCCCAAAGTGTCACCTTGTATATTGTCACTTTTTAACAAGGATTAATGACTTAATTAAATCTGAAGTTTATGAGAAAGTAGAATAAATGTGAAATAAAGAAGCTGCATATAGAGTGCATAAACAATACAATAAATCAGTATTAACTAATTCACTCTTAATATTAAAACAGTAGAGGTGACATGAGTCACTTTCTTATAAATGTACAAAGCATAATTTACTGTGAACATTTATTGAAAAAAATCAAATCTAGTAAATATTTAAATGCACATGCAGTTAACTTGTAGCGCACTTATAGCATGTCTAAACATAGTCAGCGCATGAAGTATATCACACACTTTTATGATTTATTTTAATTATAATTTACGACTGTAAAAGGTATATAAAAAGAGATCTGTACGCAATGTCATTATATAGGCATGAAAGCATCATATTAGCGTGAATGAAAATACTCAAGCTATATATGCCTTGTATGAGATTTTAGTAAATATTATAAAATCTGCAAGTATTTTGTCCTGAACATAAATACCTAAATAGCCATATTAACAAAAGCTTGCTTGAATAATCTTACTCTTGTGCTAAATTTATTATTATATAGAGAAATGTTTAAATAAATATAAGTCTTCATATACAGTTCTGCCACTATTTTGGTATTTGCAGATCGCCATTATTAAATATTCATCGTCTATAACTGCATAATTTATATTTAATTTACATAAGAATAAAACTAGCAGTTTCTTTCTCGATCAACACCTCTTAATCAATAATTTGCAACATTCATTCAAGAATTTCGGATACCGGGATTTGCGATACCGGCGGATACCGGCGTTTCTTGATCGATACCGTCGTTTAGTAGGCACCCTATACTTTCATGATAATTGGGTAGAAAATATTACCTCTAGGGTGTTAACAAGGATTTTCTGTAATTTCTCCTGATGACCTTGTTTTGATTCCATATTTCTCGACCCAGTTCAAACTTGATCTAGAAATCATCGCGATGAACATTTTGACAAAAGTTTATTTAGATGTGTCCTCTACAGTATTACAAGATACGTGTGAACGGACGACAGATAGACAGAACGACGGCAGGACGACGGACATCATGCGACAACAATAGCTCACTTGTGAGCACTTCGTGCTCAGGTGAGCTTAAAAAAACTATGTTAAAGGGAGACAGTCTGCATGTAGTCTTTCATTATCAAATAAAAACATTATTAGACCTGTTTGGGCACACAACTATACAATAATATGATTGAATAACATGTATCTGACCACAACGCAACACATGGCAGCAGGAAATACATGCACGGGGACACTATAAATGAGTATGCTCAAATATGTACTTGAGGGCGGTGGCTAGAGCAGACTCTACAACTTTATGGAAATTTCGTCACGGTCTCTAGAAATCCTAAGAGTAACCTTCGGTTACGCATGTAAGATGATTTTGTGTATGCATGGTCATGTCATGTAAGGCTGTCACTATCGAATGATATGTTCAAATAATGGATGTTTGTCTTCCCGTGCGGCTCTATGTTAACAAATAATGCGAAAATAGTATAATTACATTTTATTTGAATGTAAAACTGATTGTGTGCACTTGTTAACAAATAAAATATTAACATGTATTTTAAGTAATTCATTTCATTAAAATTTTATGGGAGTAATTTTTTGTCTTCCAACTGAATACCAAATGACAGCAAACAATGATGTGTTCAGATCAATCCATAACTATTAAAGTTTAAATTGCATATATTCAAGCAAATTATGCCTACATGTTTTATATACTTCAGTTACCGTAGCCAATCATCGTAGGGTTGAGAAACTTGTTCTTCTTTGTGAGTTTATAAGGTCTAGGCTTTTGCCATGTATTAGCGTCTGTAACCGACCCTATCATTTTTCCAATAATGCTGTTAATTTGAATTTTATGTCTGAAAGGAGATTTTAGTAGGAGATACCACCTTTCTTAAACTGTGTATGCCAGTATAGGGGAGAGCTGCGGTAAATTCTGCCTATCAAGAGAAACTGTAGAATCGGCGGCCCTAATGACCTAGCTCAAAAGCAACTCATGGCGTGTCTATAAAGGTTAATATCTATATGGACTCTTAAATAATGTTTGCCAAAGTCTTTCATATAATTAGATTTATTTGTATAAACGTTGACACCTGTCATAAAGCTCCAATTAGAGCAAGTACAAACCACATCACACAAAACGAAAATTACGAAGAATTTGTCAGACTGGTCAAGGTCTGGAGTGGCCCAACCTGCAAGTGTTCAATGTGTTCCTAATTTTCATCTCTCTGTTTAACCCTCCGTTTAATACCTTTAACACTGTTTTTATTTGTTAAATACGCTACATTGAGTTTGTTCATATAATGCTTCATTTTTAGTTCATGCTTTTGTTTTTATTCATCTATGTGTGCTTTTGTATTATATCATGTTTCATGTGCTTCTTTTTGCTTTTTACTGTGCTATTTGATTTGCTTTATGTAATGCTTTTAAGTGCATGTTTTTAGTTGCCTATTCATTAATGTGCTATAGTTATATTTTAAAAACCCATGTGAAGGTGGACCTACTCAGTGCCCTTCAAATCTGATGTGAACGGATAATAGATTTCCTACACCATTTATTAATTATACATTTTTGTGTCTTTTTTGCTAGTGAAATCTTATTTCTCGTAATTTTATTGCAGTTTTTAGGCTATCATTAGTCAAGAGTAGATTCTCTACATATGTTTATACACCGAAAGTGTAAATATACTGATGTTATTCCTATCTCTTTTTCTGCATACCAAAGTGTTGTTATTAGTCTTAATATTGTATGTGTACAAGTGTTTAAGGTAGTGGATGTGTAATGAGTACTTCCTGTTTAAGGATCATTTGGAATACTTTGGATTTTATAGCTGTACCTATTTTGTACTGTGGCGCAGTGGTTAGAGCGTCTGCTTTGAGATCAAGAGGTCCTGAGTTCAATCCCCGAAGCAGCCAAAACTTTTTTTCGTTATTTTTTCTTTTTCAGTTATCAAATTGAATAACATGAAAAATTAAGCCATTTTAGAAGATTTGAAAACTGTATCTTAATTTTCCTTGATTTTATCAAGCTGTACAGATACTTGAAAATACAAAAATTGACCGTGCTCATTTTTAAAAGTTGAATATCTCAAAAAGTAGACGGTAAAACATTTTAATTTTTTCTTATATTTCAATTCATATACTACTTATAAAAGTTTTATAATCAATAGTGATGGCCCTGCTCCGAATTTTTTGCTACAGTCGTTTATATGTACATGTGTGATATGTCGCATGGCAAAATTAGGCAAATTGTATACCCTAGTTTTCTGCATTATTGCACATTTTTTGTAACACATGTTAAGCTTGTAGAATTATAATTCATGTTTTGTAATTCTACATTGCTTTCAGTACTTTTTGAACCTGGAATTTTTTAAAAATGTAAATAGATACTTGCAAACATACCTATTTTAACTTTTATGGTCCTTTTTAATATGGTCAGTATTTCTCAAGTGGGGGTAGGGTAACAAAAAATGGAATTAATTTTTAATTAAACGGTGAAATGTCTTTAAATTTTGCACACTAGTCGGTTAACAGATGTAGATCATATAAATATTAAATTTAATGTGTTTTGGAATAGTGTCCATTAGACCCCCACTACCTTAATTGCCTATAGTATCTCGATCAACTTTATCTACTATACTTTTACTTTTCAGGTCAAATGTTTAACGTTTCAGTTCAAATGTTTTTGTTAAAATATTGTTTTTAAGAAACTTATTATTATTTTCGGATTATACGTACTCTTGTGTGTGCACACTCCCATATTTCAGTCATATACGGGATAGTATATCTAGTTTCCGGTATTTGTTTGTAAACGCAATGTCGTATTTTAGCAGTATACGGACTCCCGTATTTCAGAATATACGTGACAGTATATCTAGATGTCCGTATTTTTAAGTGTACGGACTGCCGTATTTTCAGAATATACGGATCTGGAGCAATAATACGATCCCTTACACCTCCGTGTTCTATTTTCCGTATATTTTCCCGTACTGCTAATATACGGAGTCCCGTACACTCCCGTTTATTACACTATTTTTCGCAGAGTATGTCGGTTAATAGCTTTAAGCAAATATTCTTATGTTCTTGTAACCTGCTCTCGACCCCTCGTGGCGTGCACGTCGCGGAGCAGGCACTGGGTCTCGACTTTTGCTTGACTTCGGTCTTGTAACTGTCGGGGCCTAGGCTAACGACGAGGGGGTGACCCTGACAAGGGCTGTTTGTCTTTATTCGCACGATGTTGTGTAGAACTCCACCAGATGGTAGACGGCGAAGCTCCAGATACGGATGCGGCGGCGACGATGAAGAAACTCCAAGAACCCTACGTGCCGGTGACGTGTGCCGGGTGGTAGGGGATCCACACCTCTTCAGTTCCAGTGATGGCGATGGCGGTGCCTTGAGAAGACCTCCTTACAGTGACTGTGCTGGGGGGAGGCACGAGAGTCCTTTTTAGGACTTTCTACCTTCGGCTGCGTTTCAGACTAAGCCCTTGTCAGGGCTATTTCGGACTCTAAATTCACTCTTTACCAGTTGACCTGGGGAGATTGGAGATGAGTGTGATGTGGCGTGTGCACTGGGAATGCTGTTGGGCAAAGGGCTGGTACCCCTGCTCCTAACAGGGTTGCAGTGTCACATCGGATAGAAGGCTACTCTGGAGTAAGTGGTGTGCTAACATGGGACGTCAGACCATGCTGGCCCGCTTACGTCAGGTGTTTCGAGTGAGCAGCGGAGTCAACACGGTGGTTTTGAAAGAGTTAACATCGTGGTGGCGACCTCTCTCACATCGAGGTGAATCAACTTTGTTGATCCGCCGGGGGGTGGTGTGCTATGATTACGCCTAGTTGTGTTTTCATGGCCCGCCCCTTTTATCTCTCGACAGTGGGCCTTGAATGTTCTAGCATGCGGGAGACCTGCCTGGTCTCTTAGAGCAATCCACGTTCACTGTTAGACTACTTAGTCGTGAGAGGTACAGAGAGCCTTCTGTTCGATGTGGCCGTGACCTAGTTACGAGACAATCACTACCTCTGGGGCGCACAATACTGATCACTCGTTGAAAATCTCACTAGGAAAGCTGGACTATACTGACTGGAAATTGCAGTCAGGTAAATTATTCTCCTATTTCGGACTCAAAAATTGCATTGTTAGGGGTATGAACAGGAGAACATGCCGGGTCGTACCGATTATGCCTCTTAAGAGGATGGTGGACCCAATAAATCCATTGTTAACAAAAAACATGAATTTTACGTCCTACTTGACTCTCACAACCCAGATATTGTCATAGGAACTGAGTCTTGGCTTACCAAAGACCACCTCACAAGTGAAATATTCCCATCGAATTTAGGTTACACCCCTTTTCGCAAAGATAGGCTTACAGGTAAAGGAGGTGGCGTTTTCATTTTGGTTAAAAATAAATATATCTCATCTGTGCAGCAACATCTTAATACCCAATGTGAACTATTATGGGTCAAAATAAACATGAACAATACTAAGCCCTTGTATGTTGCTGCCTACTACAGACCCAAGGAAACTGATCTCATGAATATCATTGAGTTTGAAAGGTCACTGGATCTAACCAGACCCCTTAAAGGCACCAAATGGATTTTTGGTGACTTTAACACCCCCAACCTCACCTGGGACTCTGACCATATACCTTCAATGAAACCTAATAGCACAAACACCCAGTCTTATAATAAGTTTCTCGAAATCCTTGATGACTATGATCTCACACAAATGGTTAATTCCCCCACACGTAAAATGAAACATGAAAATGTCTTGGACTTATTTCTCACAACAAACCTAAAAACAAAAATAATATCAAACAGGGAATGCCACGCACCAAAAACGCAGCCTCCCCAAAACGAGCCCCACAGCACCCAGAAGTGCACACCACCACCAACACACACACACACACGCACACACACACACACACACACACACACACGACACACACACACAATCATGTACACACACATATACACTACCAACACACACTAGCATACAAAGCAAACACACGAGGACAAAACGAACAATTAAAGGAACACAGTGGGGCACCGCCTTGGAACGGTCAGTGGCAAAAACACCACTGGGGAGCTTAAACCGGTTTATGGTGCGCACCCAACCTCACTCTTACCCCCACCATGTTCCAAAGTCACAGGACAGTGTAAATAAAAGTAATCCCTGCTAGGTGAATCTCTAACACACGCAATGGAAACAAAAGGCATGGTATGTAAAACACAAAAATGCTCGTGTATAAATATATAAAAAGCAAACCTTGAGAACCAAAAAACGTATGTACTCAATGCCTTTGCAGAAGGCAGAGCACCAAGAGAAACACCCTTAAGGGCCCGACGAAACAGGCCAGAGGACAGAAATCAAAACAGTTTCGTCCCAGTGGGATTTAAAAACTGCCCATCACAGAGTCCTCCCCCTCTTCCGTCAGACACAATCAAAGAGGGAAGCATAGCGTCCAACTGTAAACGGGTTGAACACCAAACATGCGGTGTGTCTCAAAACAGTTGGGTCGTAACCTCTTTTAACAAAACGTTTTATAATTTTAACTCTAGTAAGCACAGTATCTGTCCAAGCTGGTATTTCAGACCATAACATAGTCATCTCTCAAGCTCGAATCAAACCTTTCATTAATAAACAAACCCCTAGGGACATTCCATTATTTAGAAAAGCTAGATGGGATGATTTCAAACAATTTATCAGTAACTCCAAGGTAAACACACTGAAAGATGCAGAGGTTATCCCAGTTGAAGACCTCTGGATCAGGTTTAAACTCCTAATTCAAGAAGGCATATCAAAGTTTGTCCCAATTAAAAAACTAGGAAATAAGAAAAGTCTCCCATGGATTACACAAGATATAAAAAGATTGATAAGAAAAAGGGACAAACTCTACCAAAAGGTTAAACTACACAAGGGTCAAAATCAGTACATTAGCAAATTCAGAACTGTTAAACACCTCATCCAGCAAAAAATTAAGAAAGCACATGAGACATATATTGAAAACATACTAGACATTCAACATTCAGAAAACTCAAACACTAATAAATTCAATACCAAGCGCCTCTACTCACTTATAAAAAATGCCAGACAAGATAACCAGATCAGACAAATGGTAAAATCACCTCAGAAAACCTTGGTCAAGCAAATATTCTGAATAAACAATTCCAGTCTGTTTTTTCAGGTGTTTCTCCCTTGTCTCTGTCCCAGCTTTGCAGGACTTCCCTAGGAAAAAGGAAATACCCTACAATGCCCAACATTGAAATTGACCCCAACGGCGTCCTGAAATTACTCCAAAACCTAAAAGTGGATAAGGCTGCTGGCCCAGATATGATTAAGCCCATTGTCTTGAAGGAGCTCCGCCATGAGATCCTTGACATAGTGTCACTAATCTTTAAAAGATCCCTTAATACTGGTCAACTCCCATCCGATTGGACGAAGGCAAATGTCGCTCCACTATTAAAAAAAGGTGATACTAGTGACCCTGCTAACTACAGACCCATATCGCTAACTTGTATTCTATGTAAACTCCTAGAACACATAATTGCATCTAGCCTATCCACACATCTCTCAAAACACAACATACTTTATGAGCTGCAACATGGGTTCCGTGAAAGACGGTCCTGTGAGACTCAGCTCATTGAGCTAGTTGATGAAATATCCAAAAACCTTTCCTCAGGTAAACAGACCGACCTTGTCCTACTTGATTTTAGTAAAGCCTTCGACAAAGTCAACCATCTTAAATTATTACTTAAACTCCAAGAGCATGGTATCTCCAGTCAAACTGTGTCTTGGATCCGGTCCTTTTAATAGGTAGATCTCAGTCAGTAGTGGTTAACGGTTGCACGTCTGATCAAGTCCCTGTTACATCTGGGGTCCCCCAGGGCTCTGTCCTAGGACCTCTGTTGTTCCTACTCTATATAAATGATCTCCCTGACACGGTTACCTCCCAGGTGCGGCTTTTTGCTGATGACACTGCCGTTTACCTTGCAGTTACTTGCCTCTCTGATTGTCAAAGGTTACAAAATGATCTCTCTAAGCTAGAAACGTGGGAAAAACTGTGGGACATGGAATTTAACCCTAGTAAATGTCAGGTCCTCCATATCACACGTAGTAGAAAACCTATCCAGTTCCCATATAAGCTTCATGGTCAAACACTCTCACCAGCTAAGGATGCAAAATACCTTGGTGTAGACATCAGCCAAGATCTCAGCTGGAATACACACATCTCAAGAATAACAACAAATGCAAACAGAACACTAGGCTTTCTCAAACGTAACATTAAAACAAAACATGAAAATATTAAATCACTCTCTTACAAAACATTAGTCAGACCACAATTAGAGTATGCATCATCTGTATGGTCACCACACACCCAGGTTAATATTCACAAGCTGGAGATGGTCCGGCGACGCACAATCAGATGGGTAAAAAATGATTATTCCAGAGATACCAGTGTGACAGACCTGCAGAACACCCTTGGATGGAGCACCCTTGAGAACAGGCGTCAAGCCTCCAAATTGGTTATGTTTTACAAAATATACTACAATCTTGTAGCAATCTCCCTGCCCAGTTACCTAGAAGTCCCAAACAGGTTAACAAGACACATGCACCCCCTTAGTCTCCGCCAAACCCATGCAAATTCGGACTTCTTTAAGTACTCTTTTTTCCCCCATACCACAGTCCTGTGGAATAGATTACCCACACATATTGCGATCCTGCCTGATCTTGAATCATTCAAGCAGGCAGTGGCCCAAATCAATTATTAGTCATACAACAGTTGTTTTTAACCCTTTTACTCTTTTACTATTTTAACAGTTTAACCGTCTTGTTTCTCTTGACTGTAGGAGCTATCTTGCAGTAGTTTTATCTTTTATTAACACCCGGCGTGCACCCTGCCCATAATACTCGTGAGAGGTGTGAGGCAGTATAACAAGATAGAAGATAGATAGATAAGCACGATTACAAACAAACAAACAAATGTTCTTGTAACACCCGACTATACATGTATATAAATAAAGTTTCTTGATCTAGATAGACAATGAAAAGGTAAAAAAGTGTTTTAAATTACATGGTGTTCTGAGAGCTACTTTAGTATCCAAGAGGTTAGGTTATGAACTATAAGGCAAGAATAAGAATTCAGAGAAAGCAAAAACACAGTGCAAATAAAAGCAACTACAAACAACTTGATTGACTACAAACAACTTGATTGAAGACGACCGGTGCAACAAATACCGGATATCTAGCCTCAATATTTCGACTGCAAGACCGACCGATTTCACAAACTGATACTCTATTATATAGATGTCTGTCTTTACGAAGGGCGGCCGGATATCTGGTACCGGATACCGCCTTGTAAGTGTTGCGGGGAGGTAACTATTACGGTAAGCTACCGGTAATAATTTTGGTGAACCATTTACTTTTAGTCGGTCTTTTCGAAGGAATTGGATAAGTATGTTTTGAGCTACCAGCCAATTTCAATAAGTAATAGCATGATTGTAGTGTCCAAACACCATTTACTCATGGATGCGAATCATTACTGTCAAAATAGCTAAACTCCGAACTACAAGGAATACCAGCTGTTTCGTCCCCTAGTCGTTTCATCCCTAGTCATTTCATCTCCCAGAAAATTAGGGAACAATTAACTCTCCTAATTGAATATAGTGCTTGTGTGTTCTAAGGAGGAATGGAAATTATTTAAATAAAGTGGTGGAACCTATGCTGGTGGTATCCCTTTGCCAGGGTGAGCTTTTCTAATTGATGATTGTCCGTAGTCCGTCAATATTTTGATTCAAATGACATTTCCTCTGAAGAATTACAGTGGTTTCGTCGACCTCCCGTTTCGTCACTAAGGATTTATGTTGCCAGTTCGTCACCAAAGTTTTGTATAAGATAAATATAACAATAGGATTTCACACCTACTTAAAATTATAAGTCAAAGTTCACACAGTTAAATGAGAATATAACATTTACTGCACAAAATTTGATTAAAAAACATATTTGATTTATCTGTTTAAAATTTGTTTTTAGATTTTAATACTTATTGATAAAAAATAAACTATGTATCTGACTCATCGAATTAAGATTTAAATATGACTGATTAAAGTCAATTAATTACTTAATTTGGATGAAAAAAGTGGTCATAATATCCCGATGCATCCTATAATTACGTTTAACGACAACGTTAATTGGTTTGTTTGATCCCATTTATGTCAAACTAACAATTAAATATACAATTAAATAAGAGTGACGAAACCACAACCTCTTTTGTACACAAAACTCTTGGTGAATTCTGGTAGCTATGGCAACAAATAGAAAAAACTTTAAAAATCTTCTTCTCTGAAACCACAAGGCCTAGAGCTTAGATATTTGGCATGTAGCATTGTCTAGTGGACCTCTACCAAATAGTTCAAATTATGACCCCTGGGTCAGAATTGACCCCGCGCGGGTGGTCACTTAGTTTTACAAAGGCTTATATAGTAAAAACTTTAAAAATCTTCTTCTCTGAAACCACAAGGCCTAGAGCTTAGATATTTGGCATGTAGCATTGTCTAGTGGACCTCTACCAAGATTGTTCAAATTGTGACCCCAGGGTCAAAATTGACCCCGCGCGGGTGGTCACTTAGTTTTGCAAAGGCTTATATAGGAAAAACTTTAAAAATCTTCTTCTCTGAAACCACAAGGCGTAGAGCTTAGATATATGGCATGTAGCATTGGCTAGTGGACCTCTACCAAGATTGTTCAAATTATGACCCCCGGATCAAAATTGACCCCACGCGGGTGGTCACTTAGTTTTGCAAAGGCTTTATATAGGAAAAAACTTTATCTCCTCTGAAACCACAAGGCCTAGAGCTTAGATATTTGGCATGTAGCATTGTCTAGTGGACCTCTACCAAGATTGTTCAAATTATGACCCCTTGGTCAAAATTGACCCCGCGTGGCTGGTCACTTGTTTTACATAGGCTTATATAGGAAAAACTTTAAAAATCTTCTTCTCTGAAACCACAAGGCCTAGAGCTTAGATATTTGGCATGTAGCATTGTCTAGTGGACCTCTACCAAGATTGTTCAAATTATGACCCCAGGGTCAAAATTGACCCCACGGGGGTGGTCACTTAGTTTTGCAAAGGCTTTATATAGGAAAAACTTTAAAAATTCTCTTCTCTGAAACCACAAGGCCTAGAGCTCAGATATTTGGCATGTAGCATTGTCTAGTAGACCTCTATCAAGACTGTTCAAATTATGACCCCAGGGTCAAAATTGACCCCGCGGGGGTGGTCGCTTAGTTTTGCATAGGCTTAATATATAGGAAAAACATTGTGATGCAAAATGGCAGTGTAAATTTATTTCATGTTTAAAGTTGGAATTGGGACAGCATAGTAAATGTGATTTAACTTTTTGTATCGTAGAATAGTTATATATTTGATGTGGGTATTATCAGACGTGGTTATATTCAAAATATCTATACGGTATATGTATTTGGAAAAAGAAATCAAAACATAAGGGCAACATAGAGCATTCGTCATAAAAATGGTTTTAGATATGGAGAGTTCTTTGCCTCAAAAGTGTTGTTTACAATTCGGTCATTCATTAATGTAAAGAGAACAGCCTTACTTACTAGATAAAACTGTTAAACATAAGGAATGTGTCAAAATATTGTCGGTATTTACATGCATCAAAGATATGCACTTTTAGGGAGTAAAATACACAAAAGATTGAAGAGTACCGGAATAAATATGGTAACCTTTTATGAATGAAGCCTGTTTGACAACTTTAAAGTATCAGCGTGTACAGGGATTGTCATGAAACATAATTGACTTGTCGTACATTGCATTGTTGAATGGCTGAAATAGTATTGTACTGCATGAAAAGATGTTTGTTCATTGATGTCCAACTTACTAGATGTATCCGAAAATTATATAAGTCTAAAAAGGGTAAAATATTTGCAAACATTACTGACGATAGTAGGTTTGTTTTGAGAAACGTAATAAATAGGAATAATATATAATTGTGTACGCAGTTGCATAATCTTTCAACAGTAATTAAGAAATCGTATGAGACATGTGAGACTTCAAATTAATTTAGTAGACGACATTATTAGTTTCTTCCATAAGCACGCGGTTCAGATCAAAATATCCGTCACCGAGGGGTAACTGGTTTGGCAGGAATGACGCTCTTTCGAGTTCCTGTGAAACAGTTACCCCAAGTGACGGATATTTCAATTTGAACCAAATACTTTTTCATGAATACCGTCTTGCATTTTACAATAGAAATTTCAATGCAAGCTTACTGAAATGATTCATTTTAATATAAAAACAAAAACTATTCTTACCAATTTTTAATAATTCAAGGCCATAACACAGACGAGACTGGGAGATTTTGCTGGTTATCGAACTTGACTAAGATATCTGGCCCACGAACATTTTGTCGCAGGTGATCCCATAACACGTCCCGTGTATAAAAGGGCGTATAAAACTCTTAAAGAAAACAACATATTAAACTGATATTTCAATCAGAAAAAAAGGCTTTCTCATTTACAAATGTCACCATTGTATATGGTATTAATAGTTGACATAGTATTACATAAACATTAGATTACTGTTTCAATTCCTTAGCCTTACCGACCTGATTTTAAGTTGAAATGTTTTGGACCACACCGTTCACTCTTTCAGACTAACCCGTTCACTTTTCAAGACTACTCTGTTCACAAATATTTCATTCTGACTAAACAGTTCACGGGGACTGTGCCGTTCACAGCATGTTTTAAATAATCCAGATTTTCTCCAAGAAAATAAACGGATATGAAATATTTGCCTTGCAGACAGTAAAAGAGAGGTTTTCTGCATTATTAACTATCAATTCTAGGGACATACTTAGCACCTATCAGTGTCTAAACGGTAATTTATGGTTGTCTCCTTGATTCGATTTTCAAACAGATATCAGGTGTACCGTTTTGGTACAAATGCTAGTGTTTCTAATGCATGTCTTGCATAATGTCAGTATCTGTGCTAAGGTTTATTCTATTCCGAGTCTGCGTGGACCCATATTCACCTCAATAAAGACTGTAAAATACTAAAATTCTGTAGAAATAAAGGACACCTACTTGCGGCATGTTTCCGTGTCCGCAATCTTGGTCCCCCCCCCCCGCTCATTATGAATTCCGCCAGGGTGGTCTCTTGATTTTACATAGGTTTATATATTTAGGAAAATCTTTCAACATTTTTTACTATGAAACCACAGGGCCTAGAGCTTTTACAAAGCTTACTCAAAACAGTCCAGTCAGTCCACTTGAGCGATACTGGCCCTTATGGGCCTCTTGTTGCCAAGCACACTTGCGGTGAGCTCAATATAGTTGTCACAAGGGCGGTTTGTTGTGTGTGCATGTGTGCGTCTGTGCATGTGTGTGTGCGTGGGTCCGTCTGAGTTTGTGCGGGCTGTTACTTATCCATGGATCAAGGGATTCTTAAATAACTTGTTTTATACTTGTCAAACCCATGCAGAAAAAGCCAATCTAAAAACTGTCTTGCTGGGCTTCAGCTTCAAATTATTTAGACTAAGTTTTGTCCATATCAGTACCATGATTAATTGTTCTGCTCATTCTAAGTGAACTTAGGTGTTGAAACTCACTGAACATTTGCTGGCTAATGGTCTGAATAACATACAGTGCAGGCCATGATCAGACTAGTACCAGCACAGTTCAGGGGTTCAAGTTGAACAGTTTGATGATTTTAGGTCTTTTTGAGTAAATATTGGTTTAAAAAATGTAATTTGTTAACGCATGAATATGTGAATTTATGAATAGATAAGGTATCCTATTTTTATTATATGGTAAACTAAGGGTGCATTGTAGTTAGTAAAGGGGGTTATGTGAAAGCTGCCATTAGAGATAAGGTGTCCTATTTTTTCTATATTGTAAACTAAGAGTGCATTGTAGTTAGTAAAGGGGGTTATATGAAAGCTGTCATTAGAAAGTAATGGCTCTATGAAAGGGAATTCACTATTAATATATCGTGAAAAGCGCATTGATTTTATCCAGGGTATATAATTATGTACGGTCAATAACGGAAGTTAATCAGTCCGAACGTGACCGTGACCGTGATCATTATCATTTTAGAGTGAAAAAACTTTAAAATTTGTGATTTTTTGTAATAATTGCTGCGTTTGTGGACCAGATTCTAGATTGTAAGTCAAAGTTTTGATTTAAATGCTATAAGACTTAATAAATTAATCCAATCTAACATGAAAATCTTTGTTTTAATTTAGGTTTTTTTAGGTTATTTCCTCGTCTCATTGCATCATTGACCTCCACTTTACAACAATGTTTGTGATATAATAGGATAGTCTGAAAAACTTTGTGAGTGCATTGAATCTTCTGTCTGGTAAACAACAAATGTAGCTAGTGCATATCCTTGATTTTGCAAATACGTAAAAACAAAATGACTCAAAATGATTATTTAGCCTATTTAATCATTGACCTATTTATGACCGAGGAAATTTTGAGTTTTATCTTATGCATTTCTTGGATATTAACTTTACTGTGCATTTCTTGGATACTTACCATGCTTACACTATCACATTTTCTGTGACATAAAAATTAGTAAATATGTACAGTTTTCAACTAAAATAATCATGTGACTGTTGTGTTGGCATAAATAATGTAAAATTAGTTTAGGCAAGCAATACTGAAATGTTCAACTCCAAGTGAAATACTGAAATGTTCACTCCAAGACGTGAAAATGTTCACTCATTTATTTTGTGAACTTCTGTTCGACTACTAAGGGAGCTTTGAAATGCCCCGTGTTCTCACAATTTTCCAGGTTTTCTCATTTTTCCATGTTTTGCTATGGTTTTGCTGAATTCTGTGGTTTTTCTTCGTTCCAATACTCCTTGCTTCGAATAAAACTCCATTATACAAAGGGAGCTGTATTCGTCAATGTGCACCAAAAACAGCTCCCCGCGAACTGCTGTCAGCTGTATTCGAAAGGAGCTGTACTACTATGGTTATTGTAATTATATACATGTACATTTATTACATTTCTCTGTTGTTGTTTGAATTAGGGGCATTCTTAAGTAAATGAGATGTATATGATTGAATCATATCTTATCATCTTCTGTCGTCAAAACATGTCATGAAACATTCGATTATGAGATATTCAAGCAAAAATAACATTGTTCATAGCAATAAAAGGATTGACCGTGCAACGGCCTCGAACTCATGTCCCAAGAAGAAGTTTCACAGATTTTGCATAAATGTAGTCTTCAATATTTTGCAACCTTTGTAAAGATCATTTGTGACAGAATAAACACAGTCGCATGTTTATCATATTTTGATTTTTAGAATGCTGTTAGCGGGGAAATGTAATGGAGTGGCTGATGATATCACTAAAGGATGTTGAGGTCAAACTTCAATAATAGCACTGCCATTCAGCTATAGCTATCTGAAATAATTGGAAATATAAAATTGACGTATTCGCGAATAGGCATACAGTCATTTTATAACGGTTTGCGATTTGCATACAGTGTCTTAGCGAATAGGCATACAGTCAAATCGATACATGTACCGCAAAAAAGGTATTTTCTTCAAAAGAACTGCAATAAATGGACGGCAATGTTGGAACTTATCTACGGATAAGACATCCTTGTAGCGGATGGTGGCTACTAAAGTTCGCTTAACAATGTTGGGAAGAGATAAATTGACAAAATATTTCAATTTAAGAACAGCTGAACCATTTTCAACAATTCTTTGCTATGTTTTAAAACAAATAAACAATGTAAAACACAAACTAGGATATTTCCTGATACATGGTATTATCTCTGTATCAAATAAAATTGGAATACTTACTGTACTCTTTCTATTTCTACTTGGAAACTTGAAATAAAATAGCACCGTAAACTTGAAAAGAGTTACTGTAAGCATATTCTGTGGCAACTTTCGCTTTGATACAGTCTGAGTTTGTACACTGTGATCTTTGTGGCTGACGTGTCAAATGTCTATGTCCCCGCGAGGAATTTCACATTAAAGGAAGATAGCTAGATAGATCTGATGTGCCGCCTAAATGAGATTGAATAAAAAAGAAAAGGGCCCTACCTGTTCTGAAAATAAGAAATTACCAGACTACTTGTAGCTGCTGTAGTGATGTTGGTCGGGGAGAAGAGAGCGCGTTCCTGGGAAACCTCATTTATATAACCCTTTTCAGATTGACCTTTGACATCGGCGATATTACATGCATTTATAAACTTCTGTAACTGTAGCCAATCTTCAGAGGATTTTCTAGCGAAACGTATCTTCCTTAGCTCTAGAAACAGAGGCTAGAGTTAATGGTGTTGTAACTCTAGCTGTAACTGCTTATACACTTAACAAAACTTCTAACGCCCCCTGGCTCAATATTAAATATTTTCTGTCTTATCCATTGTATAGCAACAAAAAATTCTACAGATACATTTGAAGTAAAGGTCAATAGTGTTATGTAATAATTTAGTCCATTTTTAATCTTGTTCACCGACTTTCTAGATGGGTGAACAATATGCCTGAAGTTGTACGTGCTGCACATTTTCAACTCAAAATGACACTAATGTTCTTAATAATTTTAATTGAAAAACAAAAAATGGCCCTAATGTCTAATCAAGATACGGCGAGGTTGCTTCGTATTTTAGAAAGTGGTAATCAACAACAATAAGTTGTTACATTTACCTTTTGCTTATTTACGCTATTAGAAAACAAAAATGTTGTTACAGTATTATTTTTCTTTTTCCAAGTGGTTGTTTTCACTTTACTACCACAGTCCTGATAGTAGGTTAGTCTCTATCTCATATTTATAAAGTTTGATATGAATTGACAAAACAATTTTACTTTTGGCATTAAGCCAATACTGTCTGTTCATCTGTATGATAACTTTATTTGTAGCTTGAATTAAACTTTCGTAGAATTTTGTAACAAAGGTTTGTACATCCTTCAAATTCTCAAGAGATACTTTAGAATGTATCATAATATCGTATTGACTCAAAGTTCAATTTCAAATAAGTGGCGTTAAAGTCCCGAGATGCGTTATTCGACATTACTTTGTGTCAAAATGCGCAGTATTTGTTAGTATCATCAGAACATACGGTGGTCACACGCGCTACTAGAGGAGCCCTGTTCAGATTACTCAGCTGAAAATTATTGCTGAATTTGTAATTTGTCGAAATCTAATATTGTTTAAAGTAATATGAACTAGTTATATTAAAGGTAACACATTATGTGATATTAAAAAGGTGAAAATTGTTTTAATATTTTTGTAATATCTTAAGCAACAGATACATACACATTTTTTGTGAACTTCAATTTGTACATTGTATGGTCATGTCATAGAATTGATCTAAAACAAAGCGTTGATGTCGAAATTGTTTAAAAGTTTGCAGACTTTTTGAAAATAAAATGTTTGTAATATGTGCTCAATTTCCGATTAGTTGACTTATTGAAAAATCTATACTAAGGGGCGTTAGAAGTTTCCATTAGTGTATATTAAATAACAGCATTCAAAGTATTGTATACAGAACAGAACTAAATAGTTTTAGTATGTGCATATAGGTCTGCATAAAATGACCTTACTCCAAATAAAACATTTCTATGAATTACACCAGGAGGGAGATATACCATCTGTATATTTGGCATAGCAGCTGTGAATAAAGACTACCGGTATCTGTCATTCATCACAGACAGCTCATCTTCCAGTTGTATTTTTTACTGATTTTACTGTACAGATAAATCATACTAATTTTGTTTCTTAAATTTCAGGAACAAAGCTTTTAGGACAGAAGTCTTCATCAAAAGAAAGAAAAGTGAAATGGCAGAAAATTTGGAAGAGATTAATAAATGGTATGTAACTATGTTATGTATTCATGTGAGATCTGACACTTCTGAAAGAAATTTTAGATTAACTCTTAAATTAAAACACTGCTTAATTTATAAAATGATCTTGCCCATCTATCAGTTAGTTCTGATAAAGATAAAACATGGCTCCCTGACTTTCTCATAACTTGCGTGAACTTTGAACAAAACTTTCAAAGAAAAGGGGAGCTATCCTACTCGCCTCTGCGTCACACCTTGGTTGTACCACCGCACTTTATTCAAAAACCATTAGAGGTATG
This sequence comes from Saxidomus purpurata, assembly GCA_022818135.1. Classification (NCBI taxonomy): domain Eukaryota; kingdom Metazoa; phylum Mollusca; class Bivalvia; order Venerida; family Veneridae; genus Saxidomus; species Saxidomus purpurata. The sequence continues at coordinate 14,272,422 of JAFMSR010000015.1, forward strand.
GCTTTGAAACTAACCATACTTGTTTTCCATCATAACCTCCATCTACAGACAAGATTACATAACTCTGTTAAGGTTTTTGTCAGAATTATGCCCATTTTTTACTTAGAAAATACATTGAATATGGGTAAAATCCACTTATTGATTTAACCCTTTGAGATATTGCTTTGAAGTTTTGAATGCTTGTTTGCATCATAACCCCCATCTGCAGGCAAGAGAAGGTAACTCTGTCAAGGATTTTATTAAAAATTAAGGCCCTTTATCGACTTAGAATCTCGGTTAGGTTTTTCGTACCAGTCAACAATTTGACTAACCTGTTTGAGATATTACTTTGAAAGTGAGTATACTTGTCTGCCAACATGATCCCCAAACATAGGCAGGAGAAGGTAACTCTGTCAAGGATTTTATTTGAATTATGGCCCTTTTCGACTTAGTTTACTCAGTTGAAATTTTCATTCTTGCCACTTGTTGACTTAACTTTTTGAGATATTACTTTGAAAGTTGGAGTACTTATGTACCATCATGACACCTATCTGTTAGCACGAGAAGATAACTCTGTGATAATGTTTCTTTATTTGTACTTAGAAATTCCTAGTAAAAGTCTTGTGCGCAGCTGGCACTGTCATAAATATGTATCAACCACTTGATCTACAACTTTTCTGTAGTATTCAGGGATATCATATAGACAGACATTTAAGTTTGATAACTCTTGACTTAATATCTTGCGTCTTTTGGCCCTTGTTTACTCAGATCCTTTTTTTGCCTTTAACTGTCAAAGTTTTGTTTTGTTTGCAATCACTAAAAAAGTCAAGTGTGCTGTCCTACTGACAGCTCGTGTTCATTTAGATTGTTTGTAGTACCGGGCGACCCTAGGATTTTTTCCCGGCTGAACTTGCCAAGGCTCCTGACAGGCACAGGTTGAAAAGACAGATACAAGGGAATATGGGTATCAGACCCTTTCTGTTTTACAAATAGACCTCTTGGTTCTTTTACATGCCCGATGTATAGCACAGATACATGTGAGACTTTCTCTGGGTTTCTAACAAGTTCATCTCGCTGGGTCAAAATTGACTCTGCCATGGAATCACTTGATTTTACATGGGCTTATATTTATAGTTTGGAAAACTACAAAAATCTTCTTGTCTTAATCCACAAGGCCGGCCCAGAGTTTAGATATTTGAAATGTAGCATTGTGTAGTGGTTCTCCAAAGGGGTGCAACGATAGGGTCAAACAAATATTGCTATATATTGCAATACAGCCAACCCATATTGCAATATATATTGCAATATATTGATGTAACAGAAAAATTAAGAAAATACAATGAAACCAAATCTTCCATAAATACAGTGCCACAAGTTGATCACAAACAATCCGAAACTGCCTATTAAAAGCTAACTCAATTTATGCGCAAGATATATTGTATTTGTAACCAAAGAGTGGCACAAAATCGTCAAATATGATCTTCATGATTTATTTACATGCAAAGCAATGTGTAAAGTGAGTTGTTCGTTTAACTATGGATATTGCTGTACGGGAATTCGTAACGTGGTTCATATCAGCCCTGCTCTGTATTGCAATACATCGGTATATCGTTGCACCACAGTACTCTATAAACATGGCAAAGATTGTTCAGTCCATGAACCCTAGGTCAAAATTTATCCCTAATTTGGGGTTACATAGGGTTAAATAGGATCGTCTTTTCCATAACTAAGAGGCCCAGAGCTTAGAATTTTTGCAGTGTTTTTGGCTATATAGTTTTAAATTTTCTGATAGATCATACATAGGCCCAGATAAATTGTAGTTTTCATGGCTTTCTTTAACAATAACAGGCCGATTAATTGTTTTATTCCCATGTGCCTAAATACATGTATAATTATGGTGTAGGCACTTCCAAACTTACATAAATTCCCAATCTTCATTACTGCTTTGTTTCTGTTTTTCAGGGTTCCTGATGTTGTGTCAACCAGTACAGATACAGCTAGAACCCAGATAGAGACTGAGAGCTTTAAAAAAGTATGTTTGACTGTTTGAATCTGTCAGTGTGATTTAAAAAATAGCTAGATTCATGTTATGTGATTTACAGAATCAGCCATTGATTTGCATATTTCTATGCAGATTTAATTATTTCTCCATTTGGTCTGACTGAGTAGATTATTCCTACTGTTTTAAGGGTCAATAGGTCAAGGTCACAGTGACCTCTTTTCCTTGATAACACTCCAAAAGATTTTCACGAACCTTACTCAGAACAGTGTAGTCAGTTTAGTAGGGCGAAAGTGGTCCTTATTGGCCTCTTGTTTCTTTGACCTCTTGAAAGTACAGATATAGGGTCCTTGTCCTTATAGTTATAATCATGGAACATTACAGAAATGTTAGCCAACAAGTGAAGAAATTCTGCATTTTTAGCTCACCGGAGCACAAAGTGAGATATTGTGAGATAATGTGATCGCCTGATGTCTGTCGTCTGTCTGTCTTCTGTATTCTGTCTGTCCACACTTAACCTTGTGTATGCAATAGAGGCTGCATTTTTCACTGGATCTTCATGAAACTTGGTCAGTATGACTACCTTGATGATATCTAGGTCGAGTTCGAACATGGGTCATCTGGGGTAAAAAACTAGGTCACAGGGTCAAATCATAGAAAATCCTTGTGTATGCAATAGAGGTTGCATTTTTCATTGGATTTTCCTGAAACGTGGTCAGAATAATTGCCTGAATGAATTCTAGGTCTAGTGAGAACATGGGTCATCTGGCCTTAATGAAATCTAAGTTTTGTGAGAATATGGGCCATCTAGGGTCAAAAACTAGGTCACGGGGTCAAATCATTGAAAAACTTTGTGTATGCTACGGAGGTTGCATTTTTCATTGGATTTTCATGAAACTTGGTCAGTATGATTGCCTTAATGAAATCTAGGTCGAGTTCGAAACGTGGGTCATCTAGGGTCAAAAACTAGGTCACCCAGTTAAAAATATTGTGTATGCCATACAGGTGACATTAACAACCCAATCATCATGTAAATTGGTCAAAAGATCGTAAGCTGTACTTTTTATTACGTGGGATTATTGTGATGGCCTGATGTCTGTCTGTTGTCTGTCTGTCTGTCCACACTTAACCTTGTGTATACAATAGAGGCTGCATTTTTCACTGGATCTTCATGAATCTTGGTCAGAATGACTACCTGGATCAAATCTAGGTCGAGTACGAATATGGGTCATCTGGGGTCAAAAAATAGGTCACGGGGTCAAATCATAGAAAAACCTTGTGTATGCAATATATGTTGCATTTTTCATTCGATTTTCGTGAAAATTGGTCAGTATGATTACCTTAATGAAATGTAGGTCAAGTTCGAATATGGGTCATCTAGGGTTAAAAACTAGGTCACCTGGTCAGATAATAAAAAACCTTGAGTATACAATAGGTTGCATTTTTCATTGTATTTTCATGAAACTTGGTCAGTATGACTGACTTAATGAAAGTTAGGTCAAGTTCGAACATGGGTCATATGGGGTCAAAAACTAGGTCACTTGGTCAAATCATAGATAAATGTTGTGTATGCAATAGAGGTTGCATTTTTCATTGGATCTTCATGAAACTTAGTCAGTATAATTGTCTTGATGAAATCTAGGTCGAGTTCGAATATGGGTCATCTGTGGTCAAACACTAGGTCACTTGGTCAAATCATTTAGAACCTTGTGTATGCTATAGAGGTTGCATTTTTATTTGATTTTCATGAAACTTGGTCAGAATAATTGCCTTAATGAATTCTAGGTCTAGTGAGAATATGGGTCATCTGGGGTCAAAACATGGTCACTCGGTCAAATCATAGAAAAACCGTGTGTATGCTATAGAGTTTGCATTTTTCATTTGATCTTCATTAAACTTGGTCAGTATGATTGTCTTGAAGAAATCTAGGTCGAGTTCAAACATGGGTCATCTAGGGTCAAAAACTAGGTCACCCGGTCAAATCATAGAAAAACCGTGCGTATGCTATAGAGGTTGCATGTTTCATTGGATCTTCATGAAACTTGGCCAGTATGACTGCCTTGATGAAATCTATGTTGAGTTCAACATGGGTCATCTAGGGTCAAAAACTAGGTCACCCGGTCAAATCATAGAAAAACCGTGCGTATGCTATAGAGGTTGCATGTTTCATTGGATCTTCATGAAACTTGGTCAATATGACTGCCTTGATGAAATCTATGATGAATTCAACACGGGTCATCTAGGGTCAAAAATTAGGTCACAGGGTCAAATCATAGAAAAACCATGTGTATGCTACAGAGGTTGCATTTTTCATTGGACCTTCATAAACTTTGTCAGTATGCCTTGATGAAATCTAGATTGAGTTCAAACATGGGTCATCTAGGGTCATAAACTAGGTCACGGGGTAAACTTGTAGAAAAACCATGTGTATGCTATAGAGGTTGCATTTTTCATTCTATCTTTATGAAACTTTGTCAGTATGATTGTCTTGATAAAATTTTGGGTGAGTATAAAGATGGGTAACCTGAGACTAAAAACTAGGTCACCCGGTTAAAAACCTTGTGTATGCCATACAAGTGACATTCACAACCTAATCATCATGAAAATTGGTCAAAAACTAGGTTTGCCTTGTTAAGGTCAAACAGAATGTTTGTGTTTATGATATTTAGTTTAGAGTTGAAGTTTGTCCACATATTGTTATAAGTCCAAGGTGAGTGATATAGGGCCATCTGGGCCTTTTTGTTTTCTGAGAGACAAATATATCATGTTGGTGCAAGACCATGACTAGCACTTCAAAGATCATTAATCCAGTAAAATAGTTGCATCGTTTTTGAAAAGGTAACCATTTCAGACTTCTCAACATTTCAGTGATGTTTGTTCGCATTGGTTTATTGAGAATTATCCTTGCAGCATTTTTTTGTAGCTTTGTCATTCTGTTAAAGGCAGTAATATTAGCATGACGCCAAGTTATACAGCAGAAGTCAAAAATAGATACAATATAATTATGCACTATAAAACAGTTCCTTCATTTGAAATGAAATAGGTTCAGTAGAAATAGTCTAAGGTTTCTATATCCAAGCCATGATGGGGGTATTAATCACCTTCAATGATAGTTGTATTTTCTCTCTTTGGTTTAATTATTTAGCTTGCCTGACCACAAAGTGAGTTTTTAGGATCGTTGGATGTCTGTCGTTCATACGACTGTTGTCTGTCCGTCATCAATCAATCCACACTTTGCTTCTAACACATCTCCAAGTAAACCACTAGGTCAATGATGTTGAAACTTGGCAGAGATAGTTCTTGCATGGAGCTCTACCAAGTTTGTTCAAAGAATTCCATTCAGTGTAGAACTACTGAAAGGAAGAACTTTAAACTATTTTTATCTGAAACCAAAAAGCCTAGAGCTTAAATATAAATAAAAATAGTGGACCTCTACCAAGATTGTTTAAAACATAACTTCCCCCGCCCCCCACCCAAATAAAATTGACTTTATCTGTGATGTGGTTGTTGACCTTATATGTTAGCCAATGGTAGTGATATAGGTGAGCGATAAAAGGCCATCTTGGTCATCTTGTTGAAAGTGGGAAAAAAAACTTGATTATTCAAATTTCAGCATATGCTAGGAAAACCCAAGATATGTGCAAGATACTCAGAGAAGACAGGAGCAGAGATATTCCAAGAATATAAGACAGAGAACACTGAGACATCTGAACTTTCATCTGTTCTTGCGAATGACATTCTGCAATTACGTGAAGGTACTTTCCATCTTTATATTAGATTGTTATATTATGAAGCGTTATACTTAACGTTTCAGTTTCGGGGAATTTCAAATGAATATCAAGTGGTAGTCTTTTTCGATAAAGTTCCAAGTAAGACACTCGGGCAAATATGAAAATCTTTTATTTCAGTTAAGTAATAGTCCAGTTAAATTTCACTAAGAACACAGAGTTTTTAAAACACAGAGTAAGTAAAGTAATTTAAGTATTTTGGAATATATGAATTCATAAAATGCTGAGGTTTATATACCAATATTTCTATGAGATAACATCTACCACATAGGAAGTTATCAACACATTTAACAATGAAAATTTAACAATAAATCAAACAAAATAAAAGATTTAACTTCAAAGTGATGGCATGTCAACCTTGATAAGCCTTGAGCTAGTAAAGTCATTGTTAGAGAATAGTGGTCAATCAATGATGTAAATAAAAAGGTTTTAATAATAAACAAGGACAATCAAACTATTTCCTTAAGCAGAATAATAAAAAGTGGCACATGTAGCTCAGAGCTACTTAGCAAAGAGTTTTGACATTTAGTAAAAACTATATGTTTGAAAAGATGAATTTTCTTTAAATACAGAATTAATTGCATGAGACAGACTTTAAAATATAATATGAAAGTTCTACAATAATTGCTCAACATTTTCATACCAATTTTATCTTATTTATTTACCATTTATCAATCTTGTTATTTCTAACAAATTGCTGCAAAATTCACAGCATAATAGTTATAATGTTACCCTGTTCTTTATTCATCATACTATTTAAGGTGATGTAGTAACATGTAATTGTGTGTTAAGTCCTCTTGGTTCAATGTCAAGATCAGTCTAAGAGATCAAAGGTTAAGATAGAGAACACCAGATTTCAGATTGGCATACATCACAAATGTTCTACATTATTGTCCACTGCCTCAAAATGTGTGGGAGATATATATATATAAGTGCTCTTCATATAATATGTCTGTCCATAACATTTTGTGTCTGAACCTTACCTTTTAAACCATGTAAACCAATTGAAGGATTTTCAGAAAATGATGGTCAGATGTTCATTTCATCAGGACGATCCTGCTTTGGTGATGATCAAGGTCACATAGATCATTGATTTTTCGTGTTTTGCTCCATACTAGTATCTCCTATAAACCTTGAAGAATTTTCATAAAGCTTGGGTTAAAAGTTCATCTCATCAAGACAAGGTGCAGAATTCATGTACATGTACCAACCCTGGCATTTCAAGGTCAAGGTCACACTTAGGGGTCAATTGTTGTCTTGTCCGCTCTATTTCAGGCAAAACCTTTTGAAAATTGTCTTGAAACCTGAGTCAAGTGTTCGTGTCATTTAAGACAACATTCAGAACCTACAATGATATTTCACGCTCTGTATCTCCTTAACCCTTTGAAGGGTTTTCATGAAACTTTAATCAAATGTCCATGTCCTCAAGAAAACGTGCAGAGCCCATGTTGCAATTATGCAAGCTCAAGGTGATAGCCATATTTAGGGGTCTGTTTTTAGCTCACCTGGCACAAAGTGCCAGAGTGAGCTATTAGGATCACTCTCCGTCCGGGGTACGTCGTACGTCCGTCCACCATTTCCTTCAAACGACATCTCCTCTGAAACCACTGGGCCAATGTTGATGAAACTTTGCAGGGATGTTCCTTGCATGAAGCTCTATCAAAGTTGTTCAAAGAATTCCATTCAATGCAGAACTCTGGTTGCTATGGAAGTGAATAGGAAAAACTTAAAAGATCTTCTCTGAAGCCACAAGGTTAGAGCTTAGATACATGTATTTAGCATGTAGCATTGTCTAGTGGACCTCTACCAAGATTGTGCAAATTATGACCCCCGGGTCAAAATTGACCCCGCGCGGGTGGTCACTTAGTTTTACATAGGCTTATATAGGAAAAACTTTAAAAATCTTCTTCTCTGAAACCACAAGGCCTAGAGCTTAGATATTTGGCATGTAGCATTGGCTAGTGGACCTATACCAAGATTGTTCAAATTATGACCCCTGGATCAAAATTGACCCTGCGTAGTGGGGGGGGGGGGTCACTTGTTTTACAAAGATGTATTCCTAAACCTATTTGGTAAATAACATTGCCTAGTGATCTTCCACCAGGCAAGTGTACATGTACCAAGATGAGCGATATAGGGCCATCTTGGCCCTCTTGTTTTGTCTGATTATTAAATGGTAGATCACCAGAGCACATTTAACTCGAAGATGAGCTATTGTGATCAACTATTGTCTGGCATCTGTCTGGTCGTCTACAAATTTCTTGTAAGCAACCAGGGGCTACTTGATTTTACATTAAGATGTAAAGGAAAATCTGTTGTATATTCTTTCCTCAGACCGCAAGGTTCAGAGATTAGATATTTGGAATGTGGCATTGCCTAGTTGTCATCTTTGACCACTGTTGTTGATGTTGAATAATAGTAATGAGGTGAATGATATAGGGCCACCATGGGCCTCTTGTTAACTTGAGCAGGCAATATTAGGGAAGCGATGAAATAATTAAGTTAGACATGTAATAAAGAACCACCATTGGTCTTTTGTATATGTCTTAGTGTAAATTAAAGTGCTTCATAACTCTGTATAATTTATAATTTTCAGAGTTTCTAGATAACAAACTTCAGGAAGATGTGATGGTGGAGCGTCACAAAGAAGATTGGGTACATGAGATTATGCAATGGGAAAAAACATTGTCAGAACCCTTAACACAGGTGAAACCTTCCGATTCAAATGCAAACTTAAATGCAGAGACTGACTTGCCACTTCATGTAGACAGTGGTAAAAAGCTAAATAGTGGTTATACAGGCAGTAAAGACAATTTTGAACCTGAGGTATATGATGCATCAATTCAAATTCCAGCCAGGAAGCTGCGTTCAGCAAAATTTGACCATAAAGCAGAGCTCCCCAGAACAGATGAAGAAAAATCTTCTAGACAAAAGCTTGAAGAACATTTTGCTACCAGGGGGAAAGAATTTAAGCCTGTAACAAATAACAGGAGCGCTTGTACTTCAAGTTCTGTATCATTTTCAGAATTAAGAAAGGCTGCAAAAGAACTTAATGTTAAGGTAGTCTTTTTCCATGCAGGAGATGGTAGTTGTACCACAAAAAAGAAACCAGGGGGGTCAAAATTGCTTGGCAAAATTGCAGAAAGAGGTCAAGAGACAAAATCACTTTTTGAAATGGTTCCTCAATTACAAAGTAAGGCATACCAGGAGAAAGTTCTCATGTCTGCAAATGTCCCTGTACCTTCAGGTAAACATTACTCAAAACCTGACCTAAATCCACCTGTCCACACATTTGCTAGAGATGAAAATGTATTCCGCCAGAAAACAAACGCAGTTCTTAGCTTACCAGTTAGTAGTAGTGCCTCAGTCGCAACACCCCAGGTTATTACGAGTGAAGTTGGCCCAACAATTCCACAAGAACCCAAGCCACCTGATTTAACTTACAGTGAAGAGTTGAAGCAGGCTCTTCAGCTAAAACTTCTTTCAAAGCATGATGGGCCAAGGTTTCACCCATACCAAAATCTTCAGGACACTTTGCCAAATTTCAAGAAATTTGAGTAAAATCATAATTATGCACAAAAATCTGCACAGCTTGACCTCATGTGTGTGCAGTCTGAATAGAAGTAAAATAAACACTCATGTGTTATTTTATCTTAATAAATGTGAAGTTTGTTATGCCCCTGAAGGGTGGCATATTAAATTCGCACCGTCCGTCAGTGCATCCATCCTTACATTTTTTCGTGTCAGGGCTGTAACTTTGTCATGCATTGAAGGATTTTATAATAACTTAGCGCTAATGTTCAGCACATCAAGACAATGTGTCGCATGTAAGACCCACGTCCCTACCTCAAAGGTCAAGGTCACACTAAGAGTTAGAAGGTAATGGAATCCTCTATATATGCACACATTCGTGTCCGGACTTAACTTTATCATGCATAGAAAGATTTTAAAATAACTTGGCACAAATGTTCAGCACATCAAGACGATGTGTCTTGTGCAAGACCTACATCCCTACCTCAAAGGTCAAGGTCACATTTAGAGTTTATAGGTAATGGAATATTCTATATATGCATCATTTGTGTCAATCCCATTTTTGAACACAATGTATATGGCCACAAGACCTCTGATGAGTTCGATTATTGACTTTATCGGATCAGTACTTCCTGAATTATGGCCCATGATTTACCAAAAAATACAAGATTTAACTATGTTTACACTCTAGAACCTTCACTTCTTCTAAAGATATTTACAGAGAATGTGTATGACCATAAGATTTCGAATGAGTTTAAATATGGGCTTGATTGGATTAGTTCTTTTAGAGTTATGGCCCTTGATTTAACAAAAAATGAAATATTTAACTATGTTTACACTCTAGCACCTTCATTTCTTCTTTAATCCTTATCATATTTACAGAGAATGTGTATGATCATAAGATCTCGGATGAGTTCAAATATGGGCTTGATCGGATTAGTACTTCCAGAGTTATTGCCCTTGATTTAGCAAAAATTGCAATATATAACTGCGTTTACACTCTAGCACCTTCAATTTTTCACTATTCCTAATCATATTTACAGAGAATGTGAATGACCATTAAATCTTGGATGAGTTCCATTATGGGCTTGATCGGATTAGTTCTTCTGGAGTTACGGCACTTGATTTAACAAAAATTAAACAAAACCCCCCGGGCCTACAAGGCCTAGAGCTAAGATATGTAGCATGTGGCATAACCTAGTGGTTCTCTACCTTGATTGTTCAAATTATGACCTTTGGGTCAAAATTGACCCCACCCATGATCACTTGTTTTTACATAGGGTTATGTAGGAAAAATTTTAAAAATCTTCTCTGAAACCACAAGGCCTAGAGCTTAGATATTGTGGTATTACCTGGTGACCCTCTACCAAGATTGTTAAAATCATGACCCTCCTGGTCAAAATTGACCCTGCCCTGGGGTCTCTTGATTTTACATAGGCTCATATAGAGGAAAATGATGAGCCCCAGGTCAAAATTGACCCTTTCTGCTATTGATGACCTTCTATAGCCAATGTTAGCCAGGTGAGCGATATAGGGCCCTCATGTTTGTAAGTACCGGTAGTATGTAAATTTGCCAAAACATGACCATTGTTAGGGTTCTTTATAGTTTTGTACAAAAACTGAGAAATGTTGTTTACCAAATTCAGATATTGCAAGCATAAGATATTTAACATGATTATGCAATTGTTTAAATGTTAACGTCTTCTGTATGTACTTTTGATGCTCCAGCAAGGGGAAGCCTATAGTCATAAGTTTGTTTGTCTGTCTGTCTTTTTGGTTCCATGTTTTTGAAACTTGTGACTGGAATTCAGTGACAATTTGTGTGAAGCGTCTGTACCTAATGTAGAAAAGTTTGCATTAAGCATGTTCTGTCTGGCTTAGTGATTTTGTTGTATAAGAGATGATGTGCATATAATCAGTATATTCGGGTTGGATGATTTGTCTTTGACTCATGGCCTGTTGATTATTGCTTTAATATATTATATACTATATATGGCATATTATAAGTACCTTTGTGTCTGCATATGTTCTCAGCATTGCCTTGCTGGAATTCAATGAAAGTGTATCAGAACCTTTAGTAACAAGAGGAAATGCACATATTTTCAGCATGATCCAGTTGCATGACTTTTCTGTAACTTTGTTCTTTGATAACTGCTACATACATTATACAAATATTTGTTGCATATTAAGTACTTGCATGTCCAGTTGTCCACACCAGTGCTTTGCAACCACTTGCTGAAATCAAATGAAACTTTTTAGAAGCTCCAGTACTAAGAGGACATGCGCATAGTATCAACTTGTTACAGCAATCCATGTTATATGTACATGTAGCATCTTCATCTTGAACATAACTTTAAAAATAATGAACATCAAAGGGATTTCATAGTTTACATTTCCACATTGATACATTTTGGGAGGCAGTGTCATAATCAGATATCACAACCAAATCACACATAAACATTATCTTTCCAAAATAGGTGCATACTTTGGGACCATCCATTGTTTCCAACAAATCTTTTTGTATTTTTGTTTCAATTTTATATTTTTGTTTTATTATTATACAGATGCTGAATTTTTTAAGGTGTTAAACTTCCATAACACCTAATATAATATAAAATAGGTACATACTTTGGGACCATCCATTGTCTCCTGTCCAGCACATTTTTTTTGTATTTTTGTTTCAAGTTTATATTTTTTTTTTGTTATACAGATGCTGAATATTTTCAGATTTATTTTGAATTAAACTGTGTTAGTGTTTATTGCTAAGAAAGGTGTTGTGAGTTGCTTCATCTTGACATTTATGGCCAATGCTGTTGCCCTGGTCAATGTTTTGAAGAAATGAGCCCAAGGTCAAGGCCACACTTGTTCCAACCGAGCAAACTTACAGATAAGGTCACACTATGGGATCAAAGGTTATCCTCTCAACATTCCTCAATGTAGAGGGAGGAATAGCCACTGTGCAGGCTGTCTTGTTGAGCTTGTGTTGCACGTTTCTCAAAACATGTTTGACTTGCAAGTAGTGTCATAAAAGTTGAATTAATGTTGATAAGTGTATAACATTGTGTACTTTGGCGTTTTGGTATATTATTAGCACACCTGAGCAGGAATTGACCAGACGCCAGGTGTCAATCAAGTGACTTCATTACCTATCAAAATTCGACTTTACCTACGACAAATAAATGCACGTGGAAAAGGTTTGAATGGATTCTTTTGTTATAAATAATCCGACATCAACAAAGGGGTGGATTTGTAGCACCATTGGCGTCATGTCAATTGCTTCAAAGGTGAGGTATTGTGATCATCAGGTGTCTGTCGTCTGTCTGTCCACACTTACCTTGTGAACACTCCACAGGCCACATTTTAAGTCCAATCATCAGACATATTTGTTAAAAAGTTTGTCTTGATGATCTCTTGGCCAAGTTCGAAACTGGGTCATGTGCGGTCAAAACTATGTCAGCAGGTCAAATAATAGAAAACTTGTGGACACAGTAGAGGCCATATTTGACCACTATTCATCGTCCTAAAAGTTGGTCAGAATGTTTGTCGTAATATTTCAAGGCCAAATTTGAAAATGGGTCACATGGTGTCAAAAACTAGTTATCCTGGTCAAACACCTTAGAAGCCATATTTTGTACTCAATTATCATAAAAATTGATGTTGATGATCAAGGTCAAGTTAAAAAACTGGCTAACATGGGATCGAAAACTTTGTCACCAGGTCAACTCATAATAAAGGCTTGTTAACACTTTAGAAGCCACATTTTGTACTCAAATCATCATGAAAATTTGTCAGAATGTGCGTCTTGGTGAACTCTAGGTCAGGTTTGAAACTGGGTCATGTGTGGTCAAAAACTAGGTCACCAGGTCAATTAATAAAAAAAACTTTGTGAACATTTTTAGTAAGAGGCCACATTTTATCCTAAATCATCATGTTTAAATCATGTCCCCAGGTCAAAATTGACCCTTTCTGCTATTGATGACCTTGTGTTATAGCCAGTGGTAGCCAGATGAGGGATATAGGGCCATCTTGACCCTCTTGTTTATAGATGTTACCGGTGTTGTTGAAAATTTACATATTTTACCACCTTTTTTGTAGTTTTGATATACATGTGCAAAGGTATTCTATTTGAACTTTTTTATTTTGTAGCATTATGTATAATAAACTTGAAAGAAAGGTGATTTTTCAAAATGAAAAAGATTCCTTGATAAAACCTTACTTGAAAGTTGACTCATGCCAAAATGAAATGACTACATGTATTTGCTTTCAAACGTATTGTTTTTGCCAAGTTTTTGTATACCCTGAGGAAATCTATTCAGACCAACACTTTACAAAGGTGAATATAAAAAAATCCAAGCATCATATTAGCCACTATATAAGAAAATACTTTTTCATCACATTAAGATTTTTGTAACGGCCTGTTTACAGCAATTCAGGAATATCATTTGTATAGAAAGTTCAAAATCATGCTACAAGAATTGTAATTCAATACATGTATCAATATGATGTATCTATAACACCAGTTCTCCAAATTTTACATCTGCTTCCAACGAGGACAAGAATCATATATAAAGTTCTTGAACCTGTTTTCAAATTTGCTCCGATTTATCTGGAGAGCTTTATTAATGTAACTGCTGACTTTTGGGGATGGGGCCAGATATTTAAAAATGCTTATTTTCTGAAAAAGCTTGTCAAAATTTGATGTAGTCAACCTCAATATATAAATTGAAAATTTAGGATTTTTTTTAATGAAGCCCTTAAAGGGTTGTAGCTCTTTTCTTAAATATTCTGTATAGAAACTTAAGAATTTTTGTTTTCTGAAACTAATAGTGCTGATCATACCCCCAAAACGAAGTTTAGGGGGTTATATAGGAGTCACCCAGTGGTTGGTCGGTCGGTCGGACGGGCGGTCTTTTGCATTTTCCTTGTCCGGAGCATAACTTGAAAACTACTTGTTGGAATTCAATACAACTTCATACAATGGTCAAGCACATTGAGAGGAAGTGCAGTGCACAAGAACTATAACTCCATCTTGACTAATTACACAGTTATTGCCCTTTGTTACTTTTCCTTGTCCGGAGCATAACTTGAAAACTACTGGTTGGAATTCAATACAACTTCATACAATGGTCAAGCACATTGAGAGGAAGTGCAGTGCACAAGAACTATAACTCCATCTTGACTAATTACAGAGTTATTGCCCTTTGTTCCTTTTCCTTGTCCGGAGCATAACTTGAAAACTACTGGTTGGAATTCAATACAACTTCATACAATGATCAAGCACACTCAGAGGAAGTGCAGTGTACAAGAACTATAACTCTATCTTAAGTATTTACTGAGTTATTGCCCGGTGGTTGGTTGGTCGGTCTGTCTGTTGCATTTTCCTTGTCCGGAACATAACTTGAAAACTACTAGTTGGAATTCAGTACAACCTCATACAATGGTCAAGTACATTTAGAGGAAGTGCAGTGCACAGGAACCATAACTCCATCTTGACTCATTACAGAGTTATTACCCTTTGTTACTTTTCCTTGTCCGCAGCATAACTTGAAAACTTCTGGTTGGAATTCAATACAACTTCATACAATGGTCAAGCACAGTGAGAGGGAGTGCAGTGCACAGGAACCATAACTCCATCTTGACTAATTACAGGGTTATTGCCCTTTGTTACTTTTCCCTGTCTTGAGCATTTTTCGAAAACTACAAGTTGGAATTCAATACAACTTCATACAATGGTCAAGCACAATGAGAGGAACTGCTAAGAACAATATCTCTTTTTAGTTTGTTTGCAAGGTATTATGTTACTACGAACTTCTTCAGTTTATAAAGCAATCCTTTTGGGGGTATTAATCACATTTAGTGATAGCTCTAGTTTAATTATACCCCCGAAATGAAGTTTAGGGGGTATATAGGAGTCACCCGGTGGTTGGTTGGGCGGTCTGTCTGTTGCATTTTCCTTGTCCGGAACATAACTTGAAAACTACTAGCTGGAATTCAGTACAACCTCATACAATGGTCAAGTACATTTAGAGGAAGTGCAGTGCACAGGAACCATAACTCCATCTTGACTCATTACAGAGTTATTACCCTTTGTTACTTTTCCTTGTCCGCAGCATAACTTGAAAACTTCTGGTTGGAATTCAATACAACTTCATACAATGGTCAAGCACAGTGAGAGGGAGTGCAGTGCACAGGAACCATAACTCCATCTTGACTAATTACAGGGTTATTGCCCTTTGTTACTTTTCCCTGTCTTGAGCATTTTTCGAAAACTACAAGTTGGAATTCAATACAACTTCATACAATGGTCAAGCACAATGAGAGGAACTGCTAAGAACAATATCTCTTTATACCCCCAAAACGAAGTTTAGGGGGGTATATAGGAGTCACCCGGTGGTTGGTCGGTCGGTCGGTCGGTCGGTCGGTCGGTCGGTCGGTCTGTTGCATTTTCCTTGTCCGGAGCATAACTTGAAAACTACTAGTTGGAATTCAATACAACTTCATACAATGGTCAAGCACATTGAGAGGAAGTGCAGTGCACAAGAACTATAACTCCATCTTGACTTATTACAGAGTTATTGCCCTTTGTTAGTTTTCCTTGTCCGGAGCATAACTTGAAAACTACTGGTTGGAATTCAATACAACTTCATACAATGGTCAAGCACATTGAGAGGAAGTGCAGTGCACAAGAACCATAACTCCATCTTGACTAATTTTAGAGTTATTGCCCTTTGTTACTTTTCCTTGTCCGGAGCATAACTTGAAAACTACTGGTTGGAATTCAATACAACTTCATTCAATGGTTAAGCACATTGAGAGGAAGTGCAGTGCACAAGAACCATAACTCCATCTTGACTAATTTCAGAGTTATTTCCCTTTGTTAGTTTTCCTTGTCCGGAGCATAACTTGAAAACTAAAGGTTGGAATTCAATACAATTTCATACAATGATCAAGCAAACTCAGAGGAAGTGCAGTGCACAAGAACCATAACTCTATCTTGAGTATTAACTGAGTTATTGCCCTTTGTTAGTTTTCCTTGTCCAAAGCATAACTTGAAAACTACAAGTTGGAATTCAATACAACTTCATACAATGGTCAAGCACATTGAGAGGAAGTGCAGTGCACAAGAACTATAACTCCATCTTGACTAATTACAGAGTTATTGCCCTTTGTTACTTTTCCTTGTCCGGAGCATAACTTGAAAACTACTGGTTGGAATTCAATACAACTTCATACAATGGTCAAGCACATTGAGAGGAAGTGCAGTGCACAAGAACCATAACTGTATCTTGACTAATTACAGAGTTATTGCCCTTTGTTCCTTTTCCTTGTCCGGAGCATAACTTGAAATCTACTAGTTGGAATTCAATACAACTTCATACAATGATCAAGCACACTCAGAGGAAGTGCAGTGCACAAGAACTATAACTCTATCTTGAGTATTTACTGAGTTATTGCCCTTTGTTAGTTTTCCTTGTCCGGAGCATAACTTGAAAACTACTGGTTGGAATTCAATACAACTTCATACAATGGTCAAGTACATTGAGAGGAAGTGCAGTGCACAAGAACTATAACTCCATCTTGACTTATTACAGAGTTATTGCCCTTTGTTACTTTTCCTTGTCCGGAGCATAACTTGAAAACTACTAGTTGGAATTCAATACAACTTCATACAATGATCAAGCACACTCAGAGACAGTGCAGTGTACAAGAACTATAACTCTATCTTGAGTATTTACTGAGTTATTGCCCTTTGTTACTTTTCCTTATCCGAAGCATAACTTGAAAACTACTAGTTGGAATTACAGGGTTATTGCCCTTTGTTACTTTTCCCTGTCTGGAGCATTTTTCGAAAACTACAAGTTGGAATTCAATACAACTTCATACAATGGTCAAGCACAATGAGAGGAACTGCTAAGAACAATATCTCTTTTTAGTTTGTTTGCAAGGTATTATGTTACTACGAACTTCTTCAGTTTATAAAGCAATCCTTTTGGGGGTATTAATCACATTTAGTGATAGCTCTAGTTTTATTTGATGGAGGATATAAACTCACTGAATTTGCTTCTTTGATATTATTTTTACGGTGTACATCATGTAACCTTGATCGTTTGATATAAATTTTACTTTGTGCAACATGTAACCACTAACCACTATGATCGTTTGATATAAATTTTACTGTATACATCATGTAACCACGATCGTTTGATATTTTTAAAATCTTTTAGCACTTGTATTGCCAAGAAAGATGCCTTACTGATGAAAATTTGAATGTTTTAGTACAATAAAACCTAATGCTTGTTTCTTAATTAATAGTTAAAGTTATAATATATATAGCCCAGTATTTCTTTCGATGATATTACAAGAAGAAATATTTTTAGGCAAATGTTTTCCTCAGAGACATAAATTCAAAATGAAAGCATTAGTCAACATTATTTCAACACAGTGGTTATATAATGATTATTCTATCACTTAATGCCATAATTTTATCTGACAGAGCAATAAAAAGTGATCGTGGTGCTTTTAGCGATGTATATATTACATCATGATGCTCAGAAATTGTTTAATGGCAAAAAATGCCATATAAGCTCAACTGATTGCAGAATAAGGAGGGCTATTACAGTCACTTTTGCGTTGGCGTTGCAGCTTTGGTTAAAGTGTTGCATACAAGGTACTATCATGGACATACCTCAGTGATCACTGATGGGATTGCTTTCAAATTTCATTAAAAGTATCAGGAGTGTCTGACATTCAATTAGTCTAAGACTTGAGTGAATTTTATCCAAGTTATGTCCCTTGTTGGACTCAGAAAATCTGGTTAAAGTTTTGCATGTAAGTTACTATCATGCATACATCTCAGTAAACCATTTATGGGATTTATTTAAAACTTCAATATAATCTTTAGGGGTATCAAACAATTGGGTTTATAAGTCCTGACTGAATTGACTACAAATTATGGCCCTTGTTGAAGTTAGAAACTTTGGTTAAATTTTGCATGCACATACTTCAGTAACTACTTATTGGAGTCATTTGAAACTTAGCAAAAGTGTTCAGGGGTATCAAACAATTAAGTTAAGTAATTTCTGAAATTACTACAAAAGGGGGAAAAGTAGAAAGTGACAGACTGTGCAAGTGCAATATTTCTGAGGCCCAGCAAAGAAAATTCACAAGTTAAACCTTTCATCTTGATACTTCATTAATGTGTTGAATGATTGATACAGTTATCATAATTTAAAAGCTAACATCACAATTAAACAAATCTATTTAAACTATCTTTCCGGAAACATGGTACAGTTGGTCAATATAATATAATAGCAATTTGGTAACCCCACAGCCGGGCCTCAAAAATGTGATTGATTTAATCTGATGGGTTAACAAGTTAGCTTTTCGTTTCGGAGAAGAACCTAACTTTCTACTGGTAAAATTTTGATTGCTAGATACAAAAATTGTCAGAGTTATCGAAAAATGTGTCTGAAAAGTGTCCGGTTTTAGGACTCTAGCCAGTATGGGAGTTATTTGAAACTCTTAGCAATAGTGTTAAGGTGTAAATATATCACTTGTATTATGATAGATACTGTAGACTTTTTTGATGATCACAGTTTTCTAGTTTATAGGGTCAACAGAATTTTGTTTTGCTATTTACTGACAATTTGTTTTGCATGGCAAGCAATAAGAATAGTCGAGCAAGCATGTTGTCTTTCGGACAGCTCTTGTTTTATTGAAAGCAATCATTGATTTATACTCACAGTATATCATCATTTTGTATAATCTATGCTTCAGTATGTCATATGTATGAATGGATTGAAATGTGTGAATAAATCAAATATATCCCACAATTTATGTCTTGGCTCCATTCTGGTTAAAAGTGATCTAGGAAGCAGGTAATTAGTACAGTAACTAAGTTTACGATACTGTATTGGATTATATACACAATGATTGAAACTCCCTATTTTCATAAATTTCCCACTTCGCTAATTTAAAAGTCTTGCTTCACATAGATTTACATTGAAGAATTCTATGTTCGCTAATTTTAAATTGACGAATAATTCTGTTTTACTCACAAATTGCAAAATTTTCGTAATGTGAAAATTACCCAATTTACAGTAATGCGACAATGGTACAACAGAAGAGTTCTCTGCAACCTAGGAACTGCATTAGGATTAAAGTATTTCTCTTTACAGACAATATACCTCTTATTGCAACGGTTGTAATTATAAAAGTTGTTACTTTTCCGTGTCCGGAGCATAACTTGTAAACTGCTGGTTGGAATTCAGTACAACTTCATACAATTGTCAATCACAATGAGAGGAAGTGCAGTGTACAAGAACGATACTTTTGTACTTTTTTTGTAAGGTTTTCTGTTACTACTAACTTCTTCAGTTGATAAAGTGGTCTTTCGGGGGTATTAATCACATTTAGTGATAGGTCCAGTTTTTAGCATACTTGTCTTTGCCCGGGTGAGCTTTTAGGATGGATGATTGTCTGTCGACCGTCCACATTTGCTTCGAACAACATCTCTGAAACCACTGGGCCAATGTTGATGAAACTTGACGGGGATGTCCCTTGCATGAAGCTAAAATTGTTCAAAGAATTCCATTCCATGCAGTACTGTGGTTGTTATACCAACAAATAGAAAAAAACTTTAAAAACTTTTCTGAAACCACAAGGCCTAAAGCGTATATATACTTAAGGACAAAAGTTCTGTCCGGTTCAAAAATGTCTTATTAAATTTTAATTGTACGTTACTTTTAATTTTTTATTTTCAAATTTATATTTTGAGACTACTTGCTACATCACAAGGTGTTAAGAATTCTATACAAAAACATTCAATCAACTGTGACGGCATAAACCATGAATTTCACATTTATCTAAATTTTATGTACATTAAGCTTATAATCATAAAACTTTCAAGTGATTTTTGTTACCAAAGGATAGTCCTATCAAAAGACGTAAACATTAAGACAAATACTCAACGTATGTTGTAATTACGAAGCTTTCAAGAGAGCAAAATTGGCGCGTTTTATGTCGACTGGAGGTCAGTGAGCCTACAACACATGTTGCACGTCCGTTAAACGCACACAAACATTCTATCCGATGTCACGAACATTGCAAATGTGTCAATTGATTCAAAAATGATGATGTTCTTATGCTTTTCCAATTATGAATAAAACATCCATTTTGAGTTTTTGTGTTACCTTAATAATACCGGACAGAACTTTTGTCCTTAAGTATATATAGCGTGTAGCATTGCCAAGTGGACCTCCTCCAAAATTGCTGAAATTATGACCCTTGGGATTAAATGGACCCCTGCCCGGGGTGTCTTACATAGGTTTCTATAGGACAAACTTTAAAAATCTTAGTCTCCAAAACCACAAGGCCTAGAGCTAAGATATTTAGTATATAGCATTGTCTAGTGGACCTCTACAAATTTTATTCAAATGCCCCTGGGGTCAAAATTGGCCCCATCTAAGGGGTCATATATTTTACATAGACATATAAAGGAAACCCTTTAAAAATCTTCATCTTCGAAACCACAAGGTCTACAGCTTAGATACTTAGTGTGTTAATGACACTGGTTAGTGGACCTCTTCAAAGTTTGTTCAAATTATGCCCGTGGGGTCAATATTTACATTGCCCAGGGTGTCACTTGTTTTACATAGACGTATATAGAAATCAAAGCACTGAAAGTGCTGACAACAAGGTGTCCTCTCCAAAATTGGGCACAAGGGGATTTTTCTTACAGACAATGACTGATACTTCGCTAACAGTACCGGTACTTGATTTTGGTTTCTATCCGTTTATTTTAATCACAGACCTGCAGTTCATTGAAAACACATCATGAAAGACAACTTGCATAAAATAAAAGACGGAAATAAGACACTAGTTCTCTTTTGGCACATGACATGTGACGCAACTCATAAAATTGGCAAAAACATATTCTCTAGGTACAGTCACAAAACAGATCTACTAAATTCTCTAAATCCTTTTTTTGAAGAACTAGTGGAAATTCACAAAAGAGAAACAGAAATTGATATTGGCATTTTAGAAATACCACCAATTTTCACTAGAGAGTGGAACCGTCTAAAGGAGGCACACGACTGGGAAGCTGTGGATGACAGCAGACTGCATGAACAAATTGAAGAAGTCAATTTAAAAATAAAAGAAACAAATGAGGCACTAAATTACCAATCACCTAGGTTCATCTGTGACTTTAAAAAAAGTAGGAGAAACAAGAAAAAAGGAAGGGGCACATCCAAAACAAGATACACATACACAAACTGTCTATTTAAAGACGGCGTTCATCCTATTAGTATTGTGGCAAGAAAATGGCTTCATAAAATAATAAATTCAATTCTAGAATAGGTTAACAACGAGATTAATAGCAAAAAAGCAACAACAACAACAACAACAAAAAAAAACCAACATGCCTCAAATTTTACTCATAGCACCCCCAGGCGGCCACTTATACCACAAATAAACAGAATGGATCAAAACATTGGGAAATATCAAGAAAATAAAAGGAAATTTGTAGGAAGTCCAGAGCATTCAGAAAAAAACTGTAAAATGTGAAAATGAACATGGTTCCAAATTTATGGTATGTACTTGGTGTCGACTAAAATTCTGTTTAAGGTGTACTGGACTTACACAAAAAGCTTATGATTTCATATGCATGGAGGAATAAGAAAACTACAACTGGACATGTAAAAGCTGCCACGCTATAACTCCAACTCTGCATAATATTCAAGAAAGCTTGATAAAAATTGAACATCAGCAAGAATCCAGATTAAGGGCACTAGAGGACAAAATAGATAACATTGAATTAAGTAACAAAAATCAAATACAAAAAGAATTTACAGTAGCCAAAGATGAGCTGTTGGGTATAATGGAACAAAATGTTAAGAAATTGGTAGATGACAGGACTAAAGAACTTAAGGAAAGAAAATGGAAGGAATTAAATATTGTGGTTTTTAATTTAAAAGAAGGGGGGTCCCCAAATGGTCTTGAAAACAAAAAAAATAGACATGGACAATATGCAAGAAATAGCGAAAACTTTCGAAATTGAAAATTTAGAAGTAGATACCCTGTACAGATTAGGTAAAAAAGGCATTCAAAAAATAGAGTCCTGAGGATAGTATTAAAAGATAAAAAACAAAGGAAAACCCATTTGGACAATTCAAAAAACATCTCTACAAAATTTCAAAATCATTTAAAAGATGTCATAATTTTTAAAGATCTAACTTATGAGCAAAGAAAAGAAAGGAGAGAAAAAAACAGAAACAAAATACTTACATAAATCAGGTAGAAAAAGAGAAAGAACAAACAAATATCCGCATGGACACAAGCCAGGGAATAGTTGTTAGTCAGGAATTACAAAATCCCTATGGTAATGATACGATCATGAACAATACTTTAGATGAAACCATACCAGGGGGAATAACTATTGTACAGAAAACAAATGAAAACAATTTAGGAAGAGAAAACAATGGAAATTCTAAAAAAGGGGAAATACAGCAACTATGCTCACCAACCATAGAGCGAGACCAATAAGTATTTTAACCCTGAATAAACCACAGGGAAACAGTTTTAATTGTACAAAGTCTTTTAAAAATGGGAAACAAAAGGTTGTATCTCAAGCAAAATTGCCTTAGATGATAAAAAGGATATGAAGATAAAGGTGTACTATACAAACGTTGACAGTTTCAACAAAAATAAAATACATGAACTTCTTACAATATTTGATAAAGAGCAACCACATATTATATGTATAACTGAAGTATATCCCCAAAACACCACCTTTGACAAAGATTTACGTGAAATTTATGACATTAAAGGATATGACTTGTTTTTTGGGCTGTAATTTTAAAGGAAGAGGTGTAGCCATATATATAAAAAAAAGAGCTTAATTCACTAGAAGTAAAAATAGAGACAGCTTTTGAAGAATCAGTCTGGTGCGAGGTGAAACTAGAAAAGTGTGATAAACTAATAATTGGGTGTGTCTATAGAAGTCCAAATAGCAGTATTGAAAATGTACATACACTGTTTCAACTTTTAAAGGATATTTTAACTAAATAATACTCCCATTTTTTAATGATCGGTGATTTCAACTGTAAAGGTATAGACTGGGAGAGTGAAATGTCACTAAGAAGTGAAAATCACATTGACACAATATTTCTAGAGGGTATAAAAGATCTTTTTTTATACCAACATGTCAAAACTCCGACAAGAATAAGAGAAGGAAATGAACCTTCAATATTAGATTTAGCATGTACTAATGAAGTAAACATGATAGAAAATTTTAAAACTGGAGCAGGGTTAGGAAAAAGTGGAGTGTTGGAATCTATTTTTAGAGAAAATTACCATGATAAGTGATAAACATATTCCAAAATATAAAAATGGCCCAAAACACCCGAATCCGTATGTTGACAGTGTAGCAAAAATAGCAATAAATGATAAAAGAAGAAAATGGCTGCGTTTTTGGTACGTGGCTTTCCCTGTTTGATATTATTTTTGTTTTTAAGTATAAATACTGTAAAAACCACCTAACGTTTGAGAACTACAAACAAGCAAGAAATAAGGCAACATACGAGCTTAGGAGATCACGTTATGAATATGAAAAGAGAATAGCAGAAAATGTTAAACATGACAGTAAAATGTTCTGGAAATTTATAAGGTCTAATACAAAAACAACAATATCAGTAAATTGCATTGAAACAAATGGTGAAAACAGCACAGATGAAAAAACAATTGCAGAAACTTTAAACAGACAGTTTATGAGTGTATTTACAAAGAAAATATAGGAAATATTCCAGTAATACAAAATGAAGCTATAAATGAAATAGTGGAAGATGTAACAATAACTGAAAGTATGGTTAAGAAATTTATCCTAGAACTAAACCCCACAAAAACTCAAGGTACAGACAATCTACATCCTAAAATTATAAGAGAAAGCTGTGAAGAAATAACATTGCCACTGGTCAGAATTTTTAAGAAATCCTTAGATTAAGGGCTATTACCAATGATTTGGAAATGCTCGAATGTTACCCCTATCTATAAAGCAGGACCTAGAAACAAACCTGAAAATTATAGGCCAATTAGTTTAACTCCCATTTGCTGCAGAATAATGGAGAAAATCATTCGTAACAAAATAATGGAACATCTAGAGAGTAACAACCTTCTATCAAATTATCAATATGCGTTCAGAAAGGGATATTCATGTACTTCACAATTACTGGAATGTTTAGAGGAATGGACATATGCAATAGAAAATAAAAAAAGGAATTGACATAGTATACTTAGATTTTAGAGCGGCCTTTGATAAAGTTCCGCGACAAAGGTTATTAATAAAAATCTGGTCACTTAATAAAAGGGGTTAAAATTTACAACTGGCTAAAGAATTTCCTTACTAACAGGAAACAGAGAGTATGTATAAAAGGTGTTTATTCAGACTGGACTGATGTAACAAGTCGTGTACCCCAAGGAAGTGTACTGGGTCCATTACTATTTTTAATGTATATAAATGATCTGCCAGAAAAAATCAAAAGTAGTATCAAAATGTTTGCAGATGACACAAAAATTTACAAGGTCAAAAACTCCCCAAAGATGAAAACATACTACAAGACAGCATATTTAGTGCATGTGAATGGAGTAAAGATTGGCAACTACTATTTAACACTAAAAAATGCAAGCATATGTCGCTAGGGAAATCAGTAAAAACTGAATATTTCATGAAAGATGGGCAAGATAAAATTGATAAAATTCAACAAGTAGAACAAGAGAAAGATTTAGGAGTATTCATAGATCAAGAACTAAAATTTGATAAACATATATACACAAAAATCAAAATGGCAAATAGAAATTTGGGGTTAATTATCAAAACATTTTCCTATATGTCAAAAGATATGTTTCTTGCTGTATATAAGTCATTAGTAAGGCCTCATTTAGAATATGCCTCAACTATATGGTCACCAAGACTTAAAAAAGACAAGATCGCAATAGAAAATGTTCAGAGAAGAGCGACACAAATGTTGAGACATATTTAAAAAAAAACATATTCACAAAGACTTAGGTATTTAGGTATCCCAACTCTAGAGTATAGAAGAGTAAGAACTGATTTAATTCAGGTATATACATTTATTACTGGTATAGATAAAACAAATAGTAACTTATTTGAAATGAGAATTAATTCCTCAACAAGAGGTCACAGTAAAAAAAAATTCAAAGTAAGATCAAAATCAGAACTAAGAAAAAATACTTTTAGTAATAGAGTAGTGGATGCCTGGAACAACCTGTCACAAGAGGTCATAAATGCACCGAACCTAAATATATTCAAATCAAGATTAAATAAAGCTTGGGTTGGGGATAAATTTGAGGCAAAATGCTATAATTAAGTACAAATGGGGAATAACAGATTATGGGAGGAAGAAAATGGAAAAAGACAGTATATGGAAGATGAAAAGAGTTTTTAAATAAGTTTTTAAGAAATAAAAAATGGACTTGTTTTCTTCAACAATGAAGAATTCTTTTAAATATTGTACACTAGACAGTGATACACAAAAACAGTGAACTATGTGAGTGAAAATGTGAAATGCTGAAAAAAAAGTGTTCCAAGTATCAATAAATAAGACAATTGAGTTTTAACTATTCTGTGGACTTATATATTATAACAACAGCTGTCACATGACAGCACGCTCGACTATTCGAAAGGTTGTTGGTAAAATGGGTTTTTTTGCCTAAGAACAGGAGTATTGTGTAATTGTCTATAAGAATAAAGGTCAAAGATATGAAACTTGTTCAAAGACCTTTGTAAATGTACTTCTTCAAAGCCTTACTCTGGATTCTGTAAGCCACTGAGGGAGAAGGAGGGGATAATTTCAAAGAAATACATAACCTTGTAAATTTGATCATGAATAACTTTGTACTTTTCAAATTGATATGTATTGAATTAAAAGCATGACCGCTGCATGCTGCAAATTATTCATGATACTTTTATTACATATGTATTTCAAAAGAAAGCCTTTTCGAGATTTCCATGTTAGTCTGGTAAAAACTGTGACAAAATTCTAAGTAAAAGGGGCTAAATATGTCAAAAATAAAATTGGGGAAGATGTTGACAGTAAACATACTTTTCAGTTTCAAGTCCTAAAAAATAAAGTTAAAAAGGGGCATAAATCTGTCAAAAATGAAAACAGAGTTATGGGGATTGTTTGCTCAGATGATGATGTTGATGGTAGACACAGTTTTAAGTCAATACCTTTGATAGTATTCAAGATATTTAAATTAAAAAAATCTTCAACAAAAATTCTAAGTTAAAGAGGGGCTAAATCTGTCAAAATCAAATGGAGTTATGAGGATTGTTTCTCAGGTGCAGATGTTGATGGTAAAGATACTTTTGAGTTTCAAGTCAATACCTTTGATAATATGCAAGATATTTGAATTTATAAAAACTTTAACCAAAAATTCTAAGTTGAAAAGGGGCATAAATCTGTCAAAATCAAAACAGGTTATGGGGATTATTTCTCAGGTGTAGATGTTGATGGTTAAGATATTTTTGAGTTTCAAGTCAATACCTTTGATAATATGCAAGATATTTGAATTTAAAAAACTTTAACCAAAAATTCTAAGTTAAAAAGGGGCATAAATCTGTCAAAAATCAAAATAGAGTTATTGGGATTGTTTGCTCAGGTGTAGATGTTGATGGTAAACATATAGTTTGAGTTTCAAGTCATCCTTTGATAGTATTCAGATTTTGACTTTATTAAAAACTTTAACCACGCAGACGCCGACGCCGACGCCGACGTCGACGCCGACGCTGGGGCGAGTGCAATAGTCCCTTACTGAGGGCAAAAATGAAACTGGAAAAAATGTTACAAATAAATTCAAGGAGAACCGGAACCTCAAAAAAAAATTATAATGAATAAATTGAAAACTGGGAAAACAAAACCAGCGGGCCGAAAAAACAAATTTGTTTATATGGATTCCACATCTGGCTTCGAAACTACATAAACTACATGAACATGAACATGTTGTAGTTGTTTTATATTTTTTCAAAAACATAGTTTTGCTTGAGACTTTTTGACGAATCAAAATACAGTGCTTTTAAATTGTGTGTAACCAGCTTTGTTTATGACACATCCTTCAGGAATACGTTACACGACCTCCTCGTCTATTATTTCACGAAATTTTCATGAAACTTAAAATTTAAGTGGTGGTGCATTATGTTTCCGTAAGGGACATATGCTAACATCATAAAACATATAATACATGTCATTATTTTCATAATGATGTCCGACCAGATCCGCCTCCGTGGTAACTGTAACCTCCGACTTTGTCTCTTTAAGTAGGGAAGTTGGCAGCGGCTTGCGAAGATTCGGGGCCTAGTACTGGAACTTTCTAGGACGATGTTAGGGAAACTAGCTGCCTATTAAACTGATCAAATATATGTACTTTGTAGTGGACGTTTAACTCCTACAACAGTGATATCCGATCACAAATCATAAAAGCAAGCAATTAAATGTAGCATTTTTTTTTCTGAAAGGGACATACCTTATAACTAATGCCAAACAAAAAACAAAATAACCTCCAAAAGATAATCAATAGAATCTATGAAGGTAAATGTATTATATCTTATCCTAAAAGTTTCAGCCGATTTTTTGAACGTATTTCATTAAAAAAAAACTTAAACGAAAATTTACAGAATTCAAACTCATATTTTTGTTGATTTTTCACAACCGCACAACATCGGCAGTTCGCACCCAACAGTTTCATTTCATCACATTTTGTGTTGGTAAGGAGAGATAACCATCCGTGTAAGTAGTCTATTAGCCTTACACTTTAATTAACTTAAATCCAATATTAAACCAAGGCTTATTCTTAGAGCCTATAATACTTTGAAACTTAAGTAGGCTACACAAAATATTTAGTGTTCTCTAACCATATTTCATCGGTTTGCACCATTCAAAATTTATGAATGGACGCGTTGTGAATGAAATACGAAAGTTTTGATCACGTGATCGCCGATCTAAAGATAGATTGCATATTGATAACTTTACTCGAAACGATGTTTATGTAAACATGTATACATCTAGTTGCTCTATAATTGCAGAATGAGTTGTCTTTACACAGTCGCAGATATGTAAACGCGAGCTTTATGTACTGGCGGATCAATTGATTAAGTGTAAATGACTGCCTGATGGCGTAGTATATTTATAAATAATATATATTTAAATTTGCCTCCGGTGGTATTACAATGATTTACAGCATCAACACGTATATGAGGCAGCAGAAATGACTTTTAACCCATTTTTAAGCCAAGTTCGCAAACACGGTCCCAACGCGTTTCGGCAAAAGCCGATCTACTTTGAAGGCGAAAGGGGAAGCCTATGGCTGTTCAAACTGTCAGGGGCAAACGCTGAGTCGTTTTCAAAATTGCCTACTAAAACAAGGGTCACGTGACCGTGACACCTTGTTAAAAACTAAATATCTTCTCCTAAAAAAACCCAAGGTTTATAGTCTAGATATAAAGTGTGTAACGGTGTCTAGTTGACCTCTTCAAAGTGTGTCCAAGTCATGCCACCCAGGGTCAAAATTTACCCTGCACAGTTTGGTATAGAAAAAACTTTAAAAATCTTCTTTTCTAAAACTTCAAGGCCTAGAGCTTAGATGTTTTGACACCAGCCAATTGCTCGTGTTCTCAGGGGAGCGATACAGGGCCATCATGGTCCCCTTTTTTATGTAAATACTTTTTATTTTTTAAACTGACCGGCAAAATACAGTAAAACTTCGTTAACTCGAGCATCGATAACTCGAGAACCCGGAACTCGAGGACGCCGCGGTCCCGGCAATTTTGCCTATATGTTTAACCAGAAAATACTATCGATACCGAGCTCGATAACCGAGAACCCGGATAACCGAGGAACACCTGTGGTCCCGCCAGATAGATTTCTTACTAAATTACCTGCGGCAACTCGAGGTCACTGATCGTCAGTTTTTCTCACCTCCGTTGGTGCATCATTTTTTGACACTTCATAGGAAAACTTTGATTGTTAATCGTTGTTTTCTTAGTTTCGATTAATCGGCCGTTCAAGTGGCTAAATGTTATTCACACTTTAAATGGTCTAAAATCATGTGTTATTATAGCCACTTGTTACTTTTTATTGATAAGAAGAAAATAAAGAAAATTATGTTTGCGAGTTTTTAATTACGAGAACTTAAATGAGATGAAAATGTTGAGTCTGAGTAGACTTTTGATGATAAATTGAGAGAAAATCCCAAACTGCTTATTCTTTTCTAAATTATAAAAATAATCATGAGTAAATTATAGAAATAAACATCTTGCGATCTCGGGGGATAAGTAGCTAGATCGGACAGCAGAAAACAAAAACAGGACGAAATGCAGTTGGAGCGAAGACCTTTGAGTTTATATACAATGCCATCGGGTCTGACTGAAGAATTGCCTTTCCTTTATTTCACTGTTTCAAGCTATTTTTGTCATGCAGAAACTTGTAAATTTCCATCTTCAACCAACCCATCTCGGCCCGCCCCTGCACCCATTACTGTAAACGCAATTTTGAAAATTAGCTTGAACTTTATTATATCCGTTGCGGAATTTGTTTTGAGCAGAAACATAGAAGAAATAATTACTGTCTCTAAATGAATTATCAAATTGATATTTCATGCAGACAGATAGGAATCACTTGATAAACAAGAGCTGTCGGTAGGACAGCGCGCTCAACTTCTTTCAGTGCTTGCTAATAAAACAAAAATTTGTTAGTTAAAGGCAAAACAAGGATCAGTATAGACAAGGACCACAAGTAGCAAGATATTAAGTCAAGAGATATCAAACTTAATTGTTTGATATTCCTGAAAACTACAACAAAGTTTTAAATTAATACTTTAAGTGGTAAATGACATATTATTTGCATGCCAGTTCCAGTTGCACACAAGCTTTTAACTACGAATTTCTAAGTGCAAATAAAGAAGTATTTTGAAAGTTATCTTCTCTTGCTTATCGATAGGTGTCATGATGGTACATAAGTATCCCAACTTTCAAAGTAATATCTCAAATTATGGTAAAGTCTAAACAAGTGGAAATGAAAATTTAACTGAGTTTCTAAGTCTACAAGGGCCATAATTCAAATGAAATCCTTGGAGAGTGTTACCTTCTCCTGCCTACGTCTGGGGATCATGATGGTGAACAAGTATTCCAACTTTCAAAGTAATATCTCAAACAGTTATGTCAAAAAGTGGACTTGTACGAAAAACTTTACCAAGATTCTAAGGCATAAGAGGCCTTAATTAAAAAAAAAATCCTTGACAGAGTTACCTTTTCTTGCCTACAGATGGGGGTAATGATGCAAACGAGTAGTCCATGTTTCAAAGCAATATCTCAAGGGGTTAAGTCGGTAAGTGGAATTTACCCATATTCAATGTATTTTCTAAGTCAAAAAAGGGGCATAATTCTGATAAAAACCTTGACAGAGTTATGTACTTAAAGGGAAGA
Source organism: Saxidomus purpurata (assembly GCA_022818135.1). Taxonomy (NCBI): domain Eukaryota; kingdom Metazoa; phylum Mollusca; class Bivalvia; order Venerida; family Veneridae; genus Saxidomus; species Saxidomus purpurata. The sequence continues at coordinate 14,303,215 of JAFMSR010000015.1, forward strand.
AAAAAAAAAAAAAAAAAAAAAAAAAAACCTTGTCTGTTAATGGAGGTTATGATGTTTTGCATAAATATGGCCAAATAAGTTCCAAAGCAATGCCTGGTTTTAAAATAAAGTGGAGTTTGCGGTACAAACATTTTGACCAAGGTTGGTGAACACCAATGCGCTTGACTTTGACACAAGGTGAATTTGTTCAATTTTGCATAAATCAATGGCCATAATCCAAAAGTGCCCTAGTCGATTTGGCTGGTTATCGAACTTGGCCCAGATATTATGCCGACAAACATTTTCACCAAGTTTGGTGAAAACAAGATGAAAACTGTTCGACTTGTAGAGCGGACAAAGTGTGGACGCCGCCCACCCGACACGCGTAATCTTATAATAGACCTGACCAGTGTACATGTAAATGTAAACGTACTCTGTATTTGAACAATGTATTGAGGGACCATCTCAAGTTAGAATAACAATACAATATTATGTCAAATTAAGTTGTTTACGATGGACACTCATACCAATGCAAATGTAGATAATTAATGGTAATTTAACACGCGGGTGTCTCCGGGCCGTGCAATTGCATGTTTAACAATTATTACTTTGCAGTTATTAGTGCGTTTATTAAGTTTCTTTGCACATCATTCGTTCATCTAAGGGCTGTGTGATTTATTTTACAGTCTGTTTATGGGGTTATTAGCGAATGTCGGTTAGGGTATATTCTGTCATCAAGCGAAACATCAATAAGCTCCAAATTTTGTCATTAGGTTAATCTGGTACTGTTTAGGATGATGGTGGTGATGATCGTTATGGTAATGAACGTTGGTAGTATGACAATGATGATATAGCTGACGACGACGATGATGATGATAATGATTATTATTATCAACCAGGTTTTTTCTTGAAAACTGGTAATTACAATGGCGTAGTCGTATGTCGGGCGGGCGGGTGATCGTCAAACATTTGGTTTCCGCTCAATAACTTCAGTTAAGAGTGACCAATTGCAATGAATCTTGGTGCGTATGTAGCTTGCGTAGAGAGGAAGTTTGCGATTGCATTAAGGGTTCTATGCTCAATGTCAAGGTCACTGTTACTACAAATAGAACAAGAGCTGTCACATGACAGCACGCTCGACTATTCGAAAGGTTGTTGGTAAAATGGGTTTTTTGTCAAAGAACAGGAGTATTGTGTAATTGTCTGTAAGAATTAAGGTCAAAGATATGAAACTTGTTCAAAGACCTTTGTAAATGTACATTACATTCAAAGCCTTACTCTGGATTCTGTAAGCCAACTGGAGGGAGGAGGGGATAATTTCAAAGAAATACATAACCTTGTAAATTTGATCATGAATAACTTTGTAACTTTTCAAAATTGAAATGTAAAGAATTAAAAAAGCATGACCGCTGCATGCTGCATAATTATTCTATGATATTTCAAAAGAAAGCCATTTCGAGTATTTCCATGTTAGTCTGGTAAAAACTGTGACAAAAAGTTAAAAGGGGCATAAATGTCAAAAATCAAAAACATTGGTGAAGATGTTGACAGTAAACATACATTTTAAGTCCATAAAAAAAATCAAAGTTAAAAAGGGGCATAAATCTGTCAAAAATCAAAACAGAGTTATGGGGATTGTTTCCTCAGGTGTAGATGTTGATGGTAGACACATACTTTGAGTTTCAAATCAATACCTTTGATAGTATTCAAAACATTTGACTTTATAAAATCTTTTACCAAATATTCTAAGTTAAAAAGGGGCATAAATCTGTCAAAAATCAAAACAGAGTTGCGGGGATTGGTTCCTCAGGTGTAGATGTTGATTGTAGACACATACTTTGAGTTTCAAGTCAATACCTTTGATAGTATTCAAGATATTTGAATTTATAAATATCTTTAACAAAAAAAACCTACGTTAAAAAGGGGCATAAATCTGTCAAAAATCAAAATGGAGTTATGAGGATTGTTTCCTCAGGTGTAGATGCTGATGGTAAAGATATATTTTGAGTTTCAAGTCAATACCTTTGATAATTTGCATGATATTTGAATTTATAAAAAAACTTTAACCAAAAATTCTAAGTTAAAAAGGGGCATAAATCTGTAAAAAATCAAAACAGAGTTATGGGGATTGTTTCTTCAGGTGTAGATGTTGGTGGTAAACATATAGTTTGAGTTTCAAGTCAATACTTTTGATAGTATTCAGGATATTTGACTTTATTAAAAACTTTAACAAAAAATTCTAAGTTAAAAAGGGGCATAAATCTGTCAAAAATCAAAATGGAGTTATGAGGATTGTTTCCTCAGGTGTAGTGTTGATGGTAAAGATATATTTTGAGTTTCAAGTCAATACCTTTGATAATATGCAAGATTTTTAATTTATAAAAAACTTTAACCAAAAATTCTAAGTTAAAAAGGGGCATAAATCTGTCAAAAATCAAAACAGAGTTATGGGGATTGTTTCCTCAGGTGTAGATGTTGATGGTAAACATATAGTTTGAGTTTCAAGTCAATACCTTTGATAGTATTCAAGATATTTGACTTTATTAAAAACTTTAACCAACGCAGACGCCGACGCCGACGCCGACGCCGACGCCGACGCCGGGGCGAGTGCAATAGTCTCCTTATTCTTCGAATAGTCGAGCTAAAAATGGTTTCCGCTCAATAACTAGAGGTAGGAGTGACCAATTGTAATCAAACTTGGTGTGTATGTAGATTGTGTGGAGAGGAAGCTTGGAATTGCATTTTGGGTCACTAAATTCAAAGTCAATGTAACTGTTACTAAAATAGGAAAATAGATTTCGATCAATAACTCAGGCTATACTAGTGGCGAATTACAATGAAAATCAGTGTGTAGGTAGTTTATGTGGAGATTTGCATTGTATTAAGGTAACTATGGTCTAGGTCAAGGTCACTGTTATTGAAATGATTGTTTTTAAGTTCTAAAATTGTTTTAAAAAAGCTTTTTTTCGGGGTTTAAGGTCATTGTTACTAAAAAGAGTTTTTAAATTCTAAAATTGTTCTGAAAAAAAAAAATAAAAGAATATTTTCTGGGTCCCCCATCCAAGGTCACTGTAATTTTATATATGTTATTTTTTAATATTAATAAAACATTTTCTTTGAGGGGGCGGATCGTCAATGTCAATGTATTTTTTTAAATTCTCATTTTTTTGGTCATATCACTGTTGTTTTTTGGTCAAGGTCACTTTTTCTAATTTTAGATTTTCTACCGGTACCATTCAAAACCTGTGTTGGGGACATTATTTGTTTTATTTTCATAACGGTACAACTGATGTTGATGAGACAATGACTCTCACGAAAACGACGATTTTGATAAAACTGATTATTGATTAATTTGATTGCAAGGATGAATCTCTTCATGATGATTATGATGATGGTGTATATGTTTAATCTTGTATTAGTTCTACAGTACACGATAGTAATGATTATTATTGGGATAATAGTGAATGGTATTATATAATGATGAAGACTTTTTAATAATGAACGTAACCAAGATTTCCTATGATACTAGAATCGTTTGAGATCACCCCCGAAATTAAGCAGTGGTACGTTGTACGTTTACATTTACGTGTGCGAGTGCGAGTGCGCTGGTCAGGTCTAATACGTTCCTTCGGGCGTTTAAGAATATATACACTGACTCAACATGAAAGCTTTACATGTTTATAATGGGATTTACTATGCATGAGAAATAAACACCAATACCTCACAATGCAGGAGGTGGAATTCTGCTCAATTCAATCATTTGTAAGAATGTTAAACTTTATCAGTTTGGGAGAGAGTTTATCAAAAACAAAATTAAAAATCAACACAGGAGCTATCAGATTTAAGGTCATACATTCACCTAGTATGTATTCAATTCAAAGAGAGGTAATTTAAGAATTTGAGCCTTTGGAGTCCCGCTGGGTTTTCATAAAACATTGTTGAGTTTTCTAGTCTTGACATTAGTTTCTTTCGACTGACAGCAAAAAGAATATTTTGTTTTGAAAACCAATTTTTTTTTATTAACTGTCTGTTTTCATTATATGAGTTATGTTCCTTTTATGAATGATAAACGACTTTTACTTTTAGGCCATTGTTATTTGTCTGATTTTATAGAGTCAGAGTGAAATACTTTGATTTGATATTGTGTTAAATCTTTGTATAATAAAAGTGTAAAGTTTTCATTGTGGATGAGTATATAATACCCTTTCTAAGCCGGAAGTGAGTGCTAATGGTATCGTATTATTTCAGATATACAATGGCATTTATTCAAATACTACGTGCACACTTTGTATCTCATTTATTTGAGACAAAATGCATGTGTAAGCATCTGTGGAGATATTAAAAAGGCATAACTAGAGCTATCACTTTTTTTAGGTGATGAATACCCCTATATATCACCTTGACACAGTGATTCTACCCATTCGCTAACCGTTTCGACCCGCTTGGATACATTATAGGAACAATACATATATGGCTGCCAGTAGCTGATTGTTGCAGTATATGTAAGACAATTCAAGAAATTCCATCCAAAACATTATTCCTGCACAATATAGTGCCAGCGATATGCTCTAATAAGCTTGGTATTTATCACTCATTAGAAATTTCACTGACTCCACATTAAATAAACAAGGATAAAATCGATTTAACCGTCATAACTTTTAAACGGATTTATATATCGTAATTGCAATTATCACAAAAGTTGGCAAATTCTTTTACCTAAATGGTGATACAAATTAAAAAAATATTAATTTAGTATTTCACCTACCCATTTTGGTTTGAAACCTACCACCACGTTTTCCCTATGAAATGCTTAAGGGAGACTTAGATTGCTTCATTTTTTCAGTGATTTGTTGAAACATTTCGTCTTATATATACTGACGAGAAAAAGAAACGCCTCATCGAAAAGTGGCGTTTATTTTGTTGCCAAGTTTACATTTATATGCAAACGTCCAAAATGTACATGTATTCTGACCAACAAATCCAACCAACCGAAACTCGCACGTTTTTACTCAACCAATTGTTAAATTCACGTACCTGCTCACGATTTCCTCGTGCACTCAGTGCGTTTTAACCATGTGGCTTTATCGAGTAAATTCTACACCGATACATGTGCTAGCCGACATACAACCATATATCCTTGTCTTTTTTGACAATTACCCAGTTTCTGATAATGCCGAAGCTAAATAGTGAAGAGAGAGCCAGGGTTTTGGCAATGCTTAAATGTGGGCGAACGCAAGAACAAGTCGCTAGACGTTTTAACGTCTCTCGTTCTACAATATTACGTCTCATTCGACGTGTCAGAGACACGGGAACGTTTGCCGATAGGACACGTTCAGGCAGACCGCGTGGAACGTCAGTACGGCAGGATAATTACGTACGTCAACGCCATCTACGTGACAGATTTGTGAGAGCTGAATCAACGTCACGCGTAGTAGTAGGAAACCATGGACGCCCTGTTAGTCGACATACGGTGAGAAATTGACTCCGAGAACGGGGGATTAGATGCCGCAGGCCGTACCGTGGTCTAGTGCTTACGCGACGTCATCGTCAACAACGTGTTATTTGGGCCCGCAACCATCGCGGTCAGCGCTGGCAAAATGTAGTGTTTAGTGACGAGTCACGTTTCAACTTGTCGAACGCCGACGGACGTATTCGTGTCTACAGGCGACGTCATGAACGCTACGCTAACAATATAGTTCAAACAGTTTGAATGAGGCGTTTCTTTTTCTCGTCAGCATAGAAAAAACCATTTAAAGGATCGCTTAGGCAAATGTTGCATCGGCAAATGGAATATATAAGGAATAAAATGGTGCAAAAATTTTATTAAAAGTAGGACAACAATTTATTAAAAAGGGGATTTTACATTACAAAACTCAAATGCATACTTCCTGTTATCAAAATTAAAAAAAAAAGGTCAGGCTTCCACGATCCAGACATTCAAACAAGGTCAATCACACTCACAGATCAAATTGGTCACCGCGATTGGCCTACTTTTTGGCAAACAATCAAATTCAATCTTTGGCTAAAACTGACTGGAAATTGCAATCAGGTAAATCTCTCCTCTTTTCGGCTTCAAAATTCTACTTTTCTAGGCATGAAGGGATACATGCATGGGTCTCATCCAAAACATAAGCTAAAAATTTAGCTTTTAGACGGACCTTGATAAAATCTCTTTCAAATCAAATCAAATCAAAAGCAAAAACGTTATGCTGCTGTCTGCCCCTCGTGGCGTGCACGTCGCAGAGCAGGCGTGGGGTCTCGACGGAAACTAGGTCAGCACACACAACAGGACTTCGGTCCATTTGTACTTCGGTACATCGACCTAGTAACTGTCGGGACCTCAGCTAACGACGAGGGGGTGACTCTAACAACAGCCGTTTGTTGTTTACCAGCGCAGCACTGAAGACGCACGGTGTGTGATGGCTACCACTCTACCAGAATCCCTGTGTGCCGGTGACGAGTGCCGTGTGACAGGGGACTCTACACCACAAACAGCACGATGGCGGCAGACGGTTCTCCTACAGAAGACAGAAGACCTCCCTTACAGTGTCTGTGCGGGGATGGGGGGGCATCCTTACTTGCCACGTTTCGGACAGGGTCACTCACATCCAGGTCGGAATTGGCCGCGTGGGTGACCTACTTTTGGGACTCTAAATTTCTCTTTAGCCAGTGGAACTGGGGAGAAGGCAGATAAGTGACTGACAGCAGGTGCTCTGGGAAGCCTGAGGGCAGGGACTGGTACCGCTAGTCTCATTGATTAGGCTACAGAGTCGCATCATGTGTGGGGCAGCTCGGATTCTTGGGATCGTATCATGCAACAGGAAACCTGGAATGGGTGGTGTGCTTGCTAACCTTTTTTTTAGTAGGCCCGCCCAGGATAGGGAGTTCTGGAGTGAGTGGTGACCTACTAACCTATTTTTGAAAGCAGGCCCACTCACATTGGGTGGAGTCGAATTACGCCTAGTTGTGTTTTTTGGCCGCCCGGGTGAGCCTTGACCGGCACTCACCAAGTCTCTCGGCAGTGATTGTGAAGGCTTCTCAGCATGTGGGTGACATGCATGCTTCGTCTCTTGAGAAGCTCTTTTCGGTCACTGTTAGACAGCGACCTTCTGTCGTGAGATGACTACCGGAGAACCTGCTGTGTGATGGGGCCTCTCGAGGATGGACTTCAGGATTGGGCTGATGGGCACAGACGACTAGTTTTAGCTGTGAACATTGGTTCAGACTGGATAATGACTGTTTTTCAGCAGTGCCGGATGAGGGTCCACCGACCAAATTTCGGCACTGCTGAAACGTGCGAAATGGCACCCGGTGCCTTAAGCACCCGTAGTGGGGCGTTCGTACGGTTTAGCAGAGAGATATCAGTAGGCCTTGTATATGCTGCGGCCGTGGTCGAGGCCTGAGTTAATCACTACCACCAGAGTACTGGCTGTCGAATACTCATTGGATATCTCACCAGGAAAGCTAGCTGATACTGACTGGAAACTGCAGTCAGGTAAATTTCTCCTTTTTCGGCATCAACATTCTTTTTTCTAGGCATGACGGGAGTCATGCCGGGGTCTCATCCACAAATTAAAGCTAACATATTTGCTCTTATGAACGGACCTTGTTAAAATTTGCTTCAAATCAATTGCTTCAAATCAAGCTAAAATGTTATTACATAGTTTCCGATTTCTCCTACCCATTTAATGATTTATAAACTGCTAACATATAGTCTGACTGATCGGATGTCTCCGTGGTTTTCACGGAAATTATCGAATATCATACGGAAATCACATTAAAGCCAAGTTGTTAATAAGTATTTAGATTAACTTAGGGGCCGTCAATAAAGAGTTTTTAAATTGTTTGCTTCAATGAAATGAAAGAAATATGGTAGAAGTGCCACCGTTTTTCTGCGTGTTGTGTACATTTGTACTTTTTGTTTCAACTCTTACAGTTAAACGTATATATTAAACTGGCTTCTTTAGAGGGCTATTTGTATTTTGACTGCTTAAAGGTCCAAAGATGGGACATGCCACCTGTACGTGTTTTTACAAGCTATGGCTTCTATCAAATGTACCCCCCACTTGTCAAAGTAGTGTGAATATTGTTGTTAATTGAAAAAAGTGTGACACAATGGTCCAATACCTTTTCTGGTTATTAAAGTCGTTATATTTTTCTATAATTATATTATTTCGCAAAACCTCACTGAAAAACATTAGCATACAAACGCGTTAAGTAACCTAATTTCGTTTTTTTCTAATTTTCTGTTTCATGAATTATGAAATGAACATACTTGCAGAGAGAAAGACTGAGATGTGTGCTTGTCTCTTCGAAACATATTTACATGTTTTGCTTTAATTCTGAAATAAATTCAGTGCAAAATTATCTTTCTTCTTAAATTATATTTTCGACAATATTTAATTATACCCGGATTTTAAGATTGCATTTGCTTTGCTTTTTTATTTTAAAATATATATGGAATCTATAAATTTTCATCATCAATGTTACCGCATTATTTTTGTTCCGCCATAAATTGGCTTAATCCGGATGTTGATTATTAGGTAGTAATAAACCCCTCTTGTTCGATAATTCATTACCACGTTTTGACAAACCTAACCTACCTGCTTCGGTTTTAAATTATGAACAATTACAAAGCAACAGTCTTGTGTTAAATACAAAAAAAAAACACATTTAATCTTAGACTTTCAATTCATTTTTTATAGACTTACTAATGTGTTACTAACTTTCTTATACTAATGAAAACATACTGTTAAAGTTCGTTGTCAAGTGTCTAAGTGTCCAATGTGTGGTCTAGATCCGAGGAAAAGATAACTAAAATAATACAACACAATACAATAGTAGTTTGTCTCTTACAAATCCTGTAACGTACAAGCTTCGGTACATGAAAATATTGTGGTATATAGCCCCAACTTACTAGCATAAAGAATTGGACCACATGTATAAATTTTGTTTTTTTATGTGGGACTAGGATGATTCTACAAAATAAAGTTCATTTCAGCAGTCGGTGAGATTTTGGGTAGTCGCACCGGAAGAAACCCTTATAATGTAAGTCTATGGAAATGTATTTAGGCGTCTCATACCAACTGACGACAAAATTGTCTCCACTTTCACGTTGTCAGAACAGTTTTACCATCTATAAATAGTTCAACATCATCGTAATAAAAAATGACAGAACCATATATCAAAATAGCATCACCATATATAGAAAGGACATCACCATATATCAAAACCACTGCACCATATATAAATATGCCAGCACCATATATCAAACTCACATCACCATTTGTTAAAACCACATCACCATATATAAAAATGACAACACCATATATCAAAACCACAGCACCATCTATAAAAACGACATCACCATCTATCAAAACCACAGCATCATCCATCAAAACCACAGCACCACCTATCAAAACCACAGCACCATCTATCAAAACGACATCACCATATATCAAAAGGACATCACCATATATCCAAACGTCATCACCATCTACAAAAACCACAGCACCATCTAGACAGCACCGTCTATTAAAACCACAGCACCATATATCAAAACGACATCACCATTTATCAAAACCACAGAACCATCTATCAAAACGACATCACCATATATCAAAACCACAGGACCATATATAAAATGACAGCACCATATATCGAAACGACATCACCATTTATCAAAACCACAACACCATCTATCAAAACGACATCACCATCTATCAAAACGACATCACCATCTATCAAAACCACAGCACCACCATCTATCAAAACCACAGCACCATCTATCAAAACGACATCACCATCTATTAAAACCACAGCACCATATATCAAAACGACATCACCATTTATCAAAACCACAGAACCATCTATCAAAACGACATCACCATATATCAAAACCACAGGACCATATATAAAATGACAGCACCATATATCGAAACGACATCACCATTTATCAAAACCACAACACCATCTATCAAAACGACATCACCATCTATCAAAACGACATCACCATCTATCAAAACCACAGCACCACCATCTATCAAAACCACAGCACCATCTATCAAAACGACATCACCATCTATCAAAACCACAGCACCATTTATCAAAACCAAAGCACCATCTGTCAAAACGACATCACCTTCTATCAAAACCACAGCACCATCTATAAAAACGACGTCACCACCTTTAAAACGACATCACCATCTATCCAAACGACATCACCATATATCCAAACGACATCACCATCTACAAAAACCACAGCACCACCTATCAAAACGACAGCACCATCTATCGAAACAACATCACCATCTATCAAAACCACAGCATCATCTGTGAAAACCACAGCACCACCTATCAAAACGACATCACCATCTATCAAAAAGACATCACCATATATCAAAAGGACATCACCAATTAAGAAGTGTGTATAGAAGGCAGCTATGGCATTCCATACATTGCCATGACATATTTATATTCGGGTAGCGAGTTTAAATTTACTTAACTGTTTATATCTGGATGTTTTTGTATGATGTGCTAAAAGTTGTTCTCGAGATGACATTGACCTCGGCATTAAGAACAATACTTAAATGCCGCCCACTATCTTACATAAATATGGATGATACTTAATTGCATTTAATTATGTTAGCCTATCAATATTTCCACAGGGTTTTATTAAAATATACCCTTTCTCAAGCAACCACAAAAAGCCGGAAAGTTAGATCAAGTGGTATCTTATTGTTTTATTATTGCTGACTAAATTGTAATATTTATAGTAAGATTACATGTTGAATACGTGCGTATTTGTAGATATCGCATTAACCTGTCGCTCTAGCGTTATTTTTAAGGGATACTAAGAGCAAGGTAGCATGTTTTTAATGAGAATGATATGTAGAAAGCTGAAACGGAAACAATGATAGAGTAATTAGATACAAATTAAAGTTAAAGTCAAATTATTGGATGAGGTTTATAAAAATGCTGGATATAAGATGTCAAATGGGTCTATGTCAAGTTATTGTAAATGAAATATATATTATTGTTATTAACAGCTCGAGCCGTGCATCAGATCATAGGAGTGCTTATTTTAATTCATTCTGATTAAAAGTGATCTAGGAAGCAGGTAATTAGTACAGTAACTGTAAGTTTAAGATAATGTAAATTGGGATATATACACAATGATTTAAACTCACTTTTTTCATGAATTTCCCTCTTCGCTAATTAAAAATATGACATACAAAGTCAATGGGTAGACTTATAAAACTGAAATTAACAAAATACATTTTTATTCGAATCATAATTATACACTGCTATGTTCGCGAAATATTTCTTGATTAGGCCAAAGTGGGCAGTTCAGACACTAATCTAACGTACGTAGATACTTATAACGTTTAGTTGTTTTAATCTAACGAGGTTTGATTCATACTAGCTAGGTGATTATAATGTTATGAGATAATTTTAGCACAATTACATCAACGCAAGCGACATCTTATTAGTTTTTAAGACCACCTACAATCAAAATGATAATCGCAAAGTTAGTCACTTCCGTTGAAATGTCATAAAAACCCATGATTCATATCATATTGTGTTAGGTATATCTTTTTATGTCCTGCACCCATTCTAAAATTTAACCTCTTAAGGTATATGCTACCGCCTCTGTGAAAAATAATTAGTCATACATTAGTTTATTTTGATAGATTAACCTTTACCTTTTACTGCAAGCCTGGTAACAGTTGGGTTTATGATTATAAGTACATGTATACGTAACTGTGTTTAAATTAATTTTTAAATAAGAAAGTTTTGCTTTAGACAGTAAATAGAAACGTTGTTTTGCGGGCCTTTATTATGCCAAACTACAATACCTAATTACTTTTCGTACTTTTCGGGAAAGCGTGTCCCTTGTGTCTTTTGATATAGTGACGGAGTGATTGATATTTCAACATTCAACAAGGAAAGTTTCATAAAATATTTCTGATAAGAATGAGTTCATACTATAAGACACCAAGCAACTTATGTTTTCGACAATGTCAAAATTTCAATACAAATGAAACAATCACCTTAACAAAGTCGGTGATATCATTTTCTCAGGTTTAAATAGGGCCGAGTTTTGTAAAACAAGAAATAGATCTATACCAAACTGTTTAACTTAAGCTAATGCAGATAAAATCGTGTCAGTACCTCCTTGTAGTAAACCACGTCCAGTTTCTTCATATAGTCATTTCTTCTTTTGATTTATTAATTAAACCTTATAATTATGTATAAATCTCAATTCTATGCATCAGCATACATTGTGATAATAACGATTGTAACTGTCTACTCAGCTGTTTTGCCACAAGGTTCCTCTTTATAAGAGTGTAAACAGAAGAGGCAATAAAAGAAAACAAGCCAACATAAGTGATTCTGGTGCTATTATACGTTTGCTTGTACGATGTGACGAGCGTGTCAATATTAGGTTTATGTCGAACGAACACAGAAGGTGTATATTATGATGCAAGGAGACAAGCAAAAATAAAAGAGCTAAGCTAATTGCGTATTAAAGATATTTTCAAACCGAGTAAACAGTTATTACGAATTACATTTCCCTATCATCCTTGCATTCTACAATGTCAAAATCGATTTTTAAGTTTGAAATACACCGTATATTCAAAAGAAGGCAATGTTTGGCGCATGATGAACACTTTTGGGGTGATGTTCGGGAGCAGGTTATTGTATACATATCCGGTTACCTAGTGTGGTAATAACTTAAACCAGATAAAATAGTAGGCCTATTAATGAAGTGGTTCGTTAGCAGTTTTAATTAGTATATGAGCACTTAAATATTTATTGTATACCTTGTTAACTTAAGTTAATGCAAAAAACAAATCGAATCACTAGGGCCTAAAAATAATATGTTTATTTCAGGTTTCATGCCCCCCAAAAATAGGGTAGGTAGGTAGGGAAATTTTTTTGGGGGGATTTTTTTTTTAGTCTCAATCAAACCAAATTCAACATAAATTTTAATGAATTTATGCTTAAAACTAATAACTCGCAAAAAATGTTCTAGGGCCGGGGCAAAAAATAGGGTAGGTCGGGAAACCTGAAACAAACATATTTTTTTTACGCCTAGTGATTATAGCAACTACAAACAGGAAGTAAATTAACTTGACTGACTAGATATATATAGTAATATGAGGTAATCAAAGTTACGATAATAATATTTTATACGTACCTACACAATATGTAAACAGACACTATTAGTAACGGCAACCTTTATAAAGAACTTACACAGTAGACTTACACATAGTATATGAAGTTTTAGTGTGATAAAGTTTACACTAATATTTAAGACAGTTTGATTTTTAAGTTTGATTACACTTACGTGGATTGGATTTTAAAAAGGTCTTCTTTTAAGGTATGGTTGTGTGCGTATTTCATGTACAATGTTTTTTGTGCATAGAGTCGTATAAACCACATAAACCAGAAATTATCTTACTGTGTTAAGTAATCGTCAATACATGTATTGATTAAAGAAAAATCAATAGAAAGTTTATTTGATAATATTGAGCATATGTCCACCGGATCTATGGTAACTGATTTAGTGTGTGACTTGAGTCGATTCTGGTTACCAGTATTGCCTGTTCAGTATTTGCAAGGATTTCGGAGGTCCAAAAGACTGTCTATGTACAATATACTACTGTTATGATGGCTTTATATTTTTGTAACTGTACTTAGTTGTAACTTCAGACTACTTTTTCATGATTTAGGAATACTACGTACTCACTGCCATTACATATTTTCATTGTGGTAGCGAGTTTGAATTTACCTAACTGTGTTTATATCTGAATGTTTGAGTATGATATGCTAAAAGTTGTTCTCGAGATGACATTGACCTTTGCATCAAGAACAATACTTAAATGCCGCCCACTATCTTACATAAATATGGATGATACTTAATTGCATTTAATTTATGTTAGCCTATCAATATTTTAACAGGGTTTTAATATAATACCCTTTTTCAAACAACCACACAAAGCCGTAAAATTAGATCAAGTGGTATCTTATTGTTTTATTATTGCTGACTAAATTGTAATATTTATAGTAGTAATATGTTAACATTTGTAGTTATCGCATCGATCTGCAGTCTAGCGTTTTTTAAAAGACAGAATAAGTTTTAAGGGATAATAAGAGCAAGGTAAGCATGTCTTTAAAGAGAATGATATGTAGAAAGCTTAAACGGAAAACAATGCTAAAGTAATTAGATATAAATTATAGTTCAAGTCAAATTATTGGAGTAGGTTTATCAAAAAGATATTGGAGATAAGATGTCAAATAAGTATATGTCAAGTTATTGTAAATAAAATGCAAATGTTATATACACTGACACGAATAAGAAACGCAACAAACATATTTCCTCAACATTTCGATATTAGAGCAAATATCGATACTTAATGCATATACATGTATTCTACACTGTATACCTTCTACACACCATCAGTTATTTTGCATACAATACACAACTTCCGGTCATCCGCACAGCGGTGCACAAAATGCACGTGGACATCGTGCTGTCTTACCACGAGGCGATTCGAAACAAAACTTCCTGTGTACATTGCCTCATTTATTTACTGTATAAAAAGTATACCCAACACGGATTAAATTTTTTAATAAATATGCCAAGGCTAAATTTGGCTGAAAGAAATCAAATTTTGGGACTTTTGGCCGGTGGTATTTCACAAAATGTGGTAGCTGGACAATACAATGTTTCAAGATCAACAATTTCGAGGTTAGTTCAACGTGTTAACGTTACAGGAACAGTTCATGACCGTCCACGTTCCGGTGCGCCGCGTGTAACAAGCAGACGTCAAGATAATCTGATACGTCAAAGTCATTTACGTGACAGGTTTGTGACGGCGCAATCCACGTCATATGCTGTAATAGGAAATCATGGACGACCAATTCACCGTGAAACAGTGATTAATCGTTTGCGTGAGCGCGGGATTCATTGCCGTCGTCCAGCTCGATGTCAGGGACTTACCCGACGTTATCGTCAGGAAAGGCAACACTGGGCTCTTAATAACCGACGACGTCAGTGGGGAAATGTTGTATTTAGCGACGAATCGAGATTTAATCTCCATCACGCTGACGGGAGGGTCAGAATATACAGACGCCGCAACGAACGTTTCGCACACAACTGCGTACGTAAGTTTATCCGTACGGTGGTGGCGGAGTCATGGTATGGGCAGCTATAAATACCAACTTCAAGTCTGCCCTTGTTGTTCGTAATGGTACTAGTAATCTAAACGCGAGACGTTACATTGACCAGATTCTTCGACCTCACGTTGTGCAAATGTTTCGTTACGTTCATGCATGACAATGCACGCCCACACACCGCTATAGTGACAAAACAGTTCCTACAGCAAACCAATGTACCTGTGTTACCATGGCCTGCGCGATCTCCAGATTGTAATCCCATTGAGCACATGTGGGACGAACTTGGACGAAGGTTACGTCAACGTCCTCATGCTCCAAACAACGTAAATGAGTTGACCCAGGCTCTCCAACAGGAATGGAACAATATTCCAAGACGTGTTCACAGAAATCTGTGCACTTCCATGGCGCGTAGCGTTCATGCTGTGATACAGAGCAATGGTGGCCATACGCGGTATTAACTGTACTGACGTTGACGCGTAAAAATGTGATCTCATGTGATTTTTTTAATGAAATTGTTTTCTTTAATAAATTTTATTTACTGTTGCTTTACACACAAGTCTGTTTGGCTAAACATCAAATATGTAATAAATATTGACTGTTACATTACTTGTTGCGTTTCTTTCTCGTGTCAGTTTAGTATTGTTATTAACACAGTAATGTGATTTGCTCGAGTCGTGCGTCAGATCATACGAGTTCGAAGCGAATAAAGTTTCTTGTATTTTGAAGAAGCTACTGTATAAAAGGGCACTTTCTATTGTAGAGCTGCTTTTGATCAATGAGTGTTTTTACATTAACGTGGATGAAGCTTGTAATGAGTTTACTAGTGTTATCATTTTAGTACACTTGTAGTTGGAAAGCTGTCATTCTGTATTCATAATTATTCAATGATATCTTTTATCCGACGGCACCTGATTCTTTTGTGTCAATTTGAACATTGAATTTGGAAGATAAGTCTTTTCCTAATAATTTATTTTATGTTTGTGTGAAAATATGTAATTTATATTGTAGGAACGGTTACATTACGCAGTTTCGAAATATGCAAAAATATCTAAAATCGTAACGGAACCCGCCATCTCTCTCTCTCTCTCTCTCTCTCTCCCTCTCCCTCTCTCCTCTCTCTCTCTCTCTCTCTCTGTCTCTGTCTCTGTCTCTCTGTCTCTCTGTCTCTCTCTCTCTCTCTCTCTCTCTCTCTCTCTCTCTCTCTCTCTCTCTCTCTCTCTCTCTCTGCTATATGAGCTAATACCATGAATTGTTTAAATGTAATCGTCCGACTGAAAATATAACTCCAAATGTTAGGACTGTACTGTAGTGTAAAGTGATCAATATAGAAACTTATATTATCTCTGAATTTATTGTTTTGCACAATGATCATTTGTCCGACTCTACACATGTATATTGCTTTTCTTCGTGAGCATTATAAGGCATCTCTTCGTTTAGTATGTGAATATGATTTTGTCAACGCCGTCTATCTAAAGTTAGGAAATCAATAGCACTGGTGAGCAGGAAGTAAATGAGTATAAAAATAGATATTACATAAACAATCGTGATTTCTCGTAGCATAGCAAATGACAATATAAACCAATATAAGCAATGTTAGTCATCGTGATCTTAAACAATAGACTTATTAAAAGTATAGGACATATGAAGGTTTGATGTGATTAAGTTAAGAAAGTCTGATTACACGCTGTAGTACGTAAATTAAATTTTTAAATTAAATATTTAAAGAAAGGCCTTTTTGTAAGCTCGAGTCGTGCACATATTTTATGCATTTTAGTCGGTCATATAAACCCCACAAACTTACCAGAAATGATCATTCAATGTCAATTAATCATAATATTGCTTAAAAAAATTAACAGAACGCTTATTCAAAATAACTAAACTTTACATACAGATATCTGGCCCCGTGCTTATAAAAAAATCTCAAATTAGCACAAGTAGCATAAAGTCAAGTCAAGTCATATTTATTTACAAAGTCGGGCTTTATATAAAGATACATCAGCACAAGAATAGACCTTCTGATTATTGTTATGGAACACGACTTTGTAAATAAATACAACTTGACTTTACTTCACATAACTTGAGCATGATTTCGTACTGAGCATGAGATTGTGTTCAAGAAACTTTTATAAGCACGGGGCCAGATTTAGTTTTTGACGTGAACATAAATATGGATAATACTCAAGTGCATTTACTTTATTCAGCCTATCAAGTGTTCTGATATAATATACCCTTTTTCAATCAACACCCACACAGCCGGAAGTTAGTCCAAGTGGTATCTTATCATTTCAATAATACTGACATAATTGTATTTATTGTGTACTGGTAAACATTCATAGTAATACGTGTTAAATACGTGTGCAGATAATTCTACAGTTGCCTATATCCTCTAGTGTTACTTAAAAATAAGTTTATGGGATACTAACAGCAAGGTAAGCACGTATATAAAGAGATTGATATGTAGAAAGCTGTTTGTAAGAAACGAGAACACTATTAAGGTAATTAGATACATGTATATATCAAAGTTCATGTCAAATTATTGGATGGAGCCTATATCAAATTATTGGAAGGTAAGATATCAAAAAGGTATATTTGCATGTCAAGTTACTGTATGCAAGAAATATAATCAAATAAGTCAATGCCAAACTATTGGAATTAAGATATGTCAAGATTTTAAACATAAGATAACAAATAGTTCTACTATAGATATAGTGTAGGTCTATATCAAATTGCACAAAAAGATACAATGTTCGTACTTACCGTTAATAGTAAGATTATTAGCAAACATTTCGTAGTTGCCTTACGTATCGATTTCATGTTCTGTTTTGTTTTAAATAACCTAAATAGACATGTTCGTCTCGGGATTGCAATGTGAGTGGTTCGATTCCCCCCCCTCCCCCCCCCCCCTCCCAGTTGCAGTAGAAGTAGTGTCTTTTAGCAATTCCGTATCAGATATATTTCATCTTTTATAACCTTAATAAGTCACATTCTCGAAACACCTCTTTGTTCTTCGAATAGTTGAGCTAAAAAGAGGCATATCTTGATCAAATGTCACCTTGACACGAAGATTTTGAACCCTTCTAAATCTAAGTCAGACGGTTTGATTTCAGTTTGACTTGAGATTGTAAGGTGTCCGTCGGGATCAAAAGTAGGGGCAGCGATCAAATATGTGACGAAACGTTGTGAACAAACTAGATGCTCTTGTAAACTTTGAACTTTGAAACTTTGTAAGCACGAAACCGTTATAGAACGGAGTTGTGAATTACCTTATTTCGACGTTATTACATTCACAGAGGTAGAGACGGTGATTTAGTTAACTCTTTACAGTGTACCATTTCGCAATGACACCATGGGGGAATACTTGTGTATGTCTTATTCCTGCCATAAGGTCCGATTTGAAGGTAAAATGTGTTGGAATGTTTATTGATAGAGCTGTGTGTCCACAACAAAAGAATAAATATACGGAACCTTTCGATCGCCAAATTTTTCTCCATTTGTCTTATCAAATTTTGATCACTCCATAGGTTTAGCACATGATAGTGATATTAATGACATATGCTTAAACGAAAAATACAAACGAAAATAAAATGGCATGACTACACAATATAGTCTAACCCAACTAATAACAGAACCGACAAATCACATGGAGACATCACATTCTCATATAAACATGTTTATATATATATATATAATATATTGTATGGTCTTTGTGTCCAGTTACCCTACATTTTTGTATCTGGAGTTAAAGGACATTTCTTTGACCAGGACATGTATTTCATTCTCCTATTTTCTGATGTCTCAGTCTATCTAGACCTCATTTTTTTACAAACGATCAATCGGGCGATTCGAGCGAGACGATTATGAACATTTGAGACGGAAATCCTCTTCTGAAGACCGGAACACCCTTTTGATGACACTATCGACATCTATAATCAGAATCACAAACCCAATTATCCAGTTGGCAGAAAAACACGTTCCTCACAAAACTATTTCTGTACAACAAACAGATCAGCCATGGATGCACAATGAAATTATAAAATCTATACGAAAACGTAAAAGAGCATATGACAAAGCAAACCGCACACAGAATCAACATCGCTGAAATATATATAAACAACTCATAAAACAAAACCAAGGCCTTCTTATGAAATGCAAAACGAAAATTATCAATAAATTTGTCAGAAAATAATAGAAAATGAAAACCTGTCAATAACTGACTCTCGGATACTTAAAAACTTTATAATACATATACAACAAAACTCAGGAACACAAACACTGAAAAACACAGACAAATTTATAACTACCGATAACGAAAAAGCAAATCTTCCCAACAGCTTCTTTTTAAAGCACAACCACATCTAAATAAAACCAATAAACGTCTTATATATTAACCCTGACGATCCAAAACTGGACAAAATCATAATAAGTGATAATGAAGTGACTGAGCACACTACAATCGTTGTAAACGACATTGTAACAGCCATTAGTTCCATATTTTGTCTTTTTGCAGATAATAAAGCCTGTTTGTTGTTGTTGTTAAGAACCCAAATAATGCGACAGAATGCCTAAACTCAAATCTTTAGAGTATATCTGGTTGGGATGACTCATGGCTGGTCACATTTTAACGTAACATAACGGAATCCCTTCTTATATCTAGGAAAAAACAGTTCATCCTCTTCGTATGATGAATGATGTCAAACTATCCGACGGTTCTTTACATAAATATCTTGACACAACCTTCTCACCAGACGGCACATGGTATGAACACACTGAAAAGCCTGGCAAATCAGCTAAACCTTAAAATTGATAATGTAGATGTAAAACAAGTCAAAATTCAGAAATTGCACGGTGTATACATATTGACGAAAACTGAAAATGGATTGAACAAATCCAGCACATTTGCTGAACGCTTCAAAATGAAATTGCTTTATTAAAACGCATATCGTTCTTTCTGGCCGCAGAAATGAAACTTATTATTATCGTTAAAATATCAAAACTGTAGCATGACAACTCATTCAAATAAGGAAATTAAAATTCGTACTCTATCCGGGGTCACCAGAAACAGTCTGTTTTTCTTTTATTCGACCTCTATTAGAATATCCCGATGTGGTTTGGGATAACATAACAACATAATTATGAAGAAAGTGAGTTGGAGAAAATTCAGCTTGAAGCACGTAAAATTATAATAGATGCAACAACGTTTGTTTCCTTCAAAAACTTCTTGAAGGAAACTGTTTTTGAACCATTCAAAAGTTGAAGACGGAAACACAAACTACATGTAATCATGTTCTATAAAATGTATAATGGTCTTGTATGCTCCGCTATAATTATTTTCACTTGTCCCGTAAAATGTTGGTTACTACATGTGTAGTTTGGAACTTCGAAGACGTGGATTACCTGCTTAATGAATGATACTGGAGACATGCAAAATGCTTCAAATCATTTTATGTTTCACTCATATATGTTTAGGTTTTACGAACAGATCTAATAATGATAGAAGCAAGTGACAGTTTCCCCGAGCAAATTTTGAAATTTCTTAGTTAAGAAAGTTCAAGTTATTTTCGAAACTGACTCGCTCACGTCATCGTGGTAACGTTTCCTATAACGACAATACAAATTAAGATATTTAAATATTGATGAACATGTCACTTTAGTAGACCGAATATACTTTAATATATAATATAACTAAATTGGACCTTTAGATTGTTTATAATTTGTGACATACAATTTAACCGACTGGAAAGAAGATGTATCTTGCCTATATTAAAAAATAACCCTCAATATTTCCAAAGGATCACGTCGAATTATAGATTGAATACGCGGCACTAACTATTTTGAATTAACATCGGTGCCTTTAGTCATTTCATATTCAATGAATATAAAGTCCCATCACCCCTTTGAATTTGTTCAAAGAGAAAATCAAAGATGACATATGCTTTTTCCTCGTCTTCTTGTTGTTTCGTCACGAAACTAGGCAGCAAGAACACGTTATGGACCGTGATTTCTCCTTCTGATAGGGTGTTGGCCGCCCAAGCATGCCAAATTGGGTAAAGTTTACAAATTTAGTATGTAATTACTTTTAGTCTCATAACATAAATCATGGCATTTTGAATTATTGCCCAACTGTCCTTCATTACATACGAGGACGACCCGGCCACGACCTTTGACAATGCCTAAATAACCTGTATTTTCGATCTAAAAAGCTGTGTAAGAAATGGTTTCTTTGTACAATAAAGGTCAATTTCGTACGCAATCCTTTCAAGGTAATATTATCGCAACAATGTTTGGAACATCCAAAACTTAAGCAAAAGTAAGATAAACGAGAGACCGCTGCATTACTCACGTAGGCGTTAACAAGGAAGTACATTAGTCATAATTAAACAACCAGTAGATAGAAAAAGGGTAGTTTTGAATTAAGTTTTCAACAATAACAAACACTTTGACTCGGATTAAAACAATTAAATGATAGAAATATAACATTACACATTGGTACAAGGGGATTTATAAATTAAGAGTAAATCTTATAATTATTACAAGGTACGTATGTATATTTTGTATAGACCGGAAATGATATCATTAAAAACATGAAGCCCGTTACAACCACTTATTTCAGTTATTTTTACTACGACAAAAATATGTTTGTTTTCAGTGTCTTTGCAAGAATACCCTAACACTCGGTCAGTCGATCGTTTGGTAGGATGGTCAGTGTTTTTTTTATTATAACTGTTTTCCTTGTGCCCTTTTTGCTATAAAACGCCCCAAAACGGTCTTTTACCATTGTTCATGGATCCAATCGTTTGATTTACGTTTCAAGTAAAAACATTCTCGCCTCCAACATCCAGCAAGGCGTACTTTTGACTGCCAGATATTTTCCGGCTTACGCCGACGGACAATGGACGCCGGCGTAAGCCGGAAAATATCTGGCAGTCCATTTTCCGTCGGCGGTCAAAGACAGACTTTCACTAGTAACTAGTGGTAACCGAAAGATAGTGTTGATAAACATCTCATTCTACACTATAATATGCCAGAAAAAGATCAAAGGGCAATGACTCAATGGAACAAGAGCTATCCATAAAACAGCAAGCTCGACTAGTGTGGGTGCTTGCTAATAAAACAAAACTTTTATCAGTTTAATAGCAAAACATAATTCTGCTAACTATTAAGTATGAACTAGGAAAATTGAATCATAAACTAAGTCAAAATCTATCACTACATGTATATATATTTAATTTTTGGTAAGTTAATTGTTTGATACAAGATGTACCCCTGAAGATTGCTAAGTTTGATATAGTCAATGCTAGAACACCTAAAGATGATACTTGTGAATGCATTTTGTGAATATGTGTGATAAATGTGAATAAACGGGGTTACCCACTTGGGGCCTCAAAAAAAAAAAAGTTTGATATAACTACATGTACCATAAGTGGTTACTGAGATATGTGCATGAAAGAACATTGCATGCTAAACTTTAACCAACTTTTCAAAGTCAAACAAGGGCGATAATTTGTACTAAATTTAAACAAGAGTTATCTATCTTAACTGTGTGACACCACTTAAAACATTAACAAAGTTACAAGTTAATATCATATTAAGTTGTTACTGAGATATGTGCTTGATAGTACTACATGTAGTAGGCAAAACTTTAACCAAATTTTCAAAGTCAAACAAGGGCCATAAACGACTAAATTTATACAAGAGTTATCTGACTTGACTGTGTGACACCACTTAAAACATTAACAAAGTTTCAAGTCAATATCATAAGTTGTTACTGAGATATGTGCATGATAGTACCTAGCAGGCAAAACTTTAACCAAATTTTCAAAGTCAAACAAGGGCCATAATTTGCACAAAATTTAGACAAGAGTTATCTGACTTGACTGTGTGACACACCTAAAGGCATTGATAAAGTTTCAAGTCAATATCATATTAAGTGGTTACTGAGATATGTGCATGATAGTTACTAGCAGGCAAAACTTTAACCAAGTTTAGTACCTAGCAGGCAAAACTTTAACCACTTTTTCAAAGTCAAACAAGGGCCGTAATTTGTACTAAATGTACACAAGAGCTATCTGTCTTGATTGTATGACACCCCTTAATACATGAACAAAGTTTCAAGTGAATATCATAAGTGGTTACTGAGATACGTGCATGATAGTACTAAGCAGGCAAAACTTTAACCAAAGCTGCAACGCCAACGCCGACGCCGACACCGACGCCGACGCACCAGTGACTGTTACAGTAATAGCTCTCCATATTCTCCGAATAGTCGAGCTAAAAAGTATCTAGATATAATATACAAACAATTTTGCTTGGCAATAATCACTCATGTAAACTTCCATTAAAATTCAACGATCACGTGGCTACTGGGTACGTACAGTACGTGAATGACAACATTAATTTTAAAATGAGAAATCAACAGGGCGGAACACATGCTAAGGATATACGCAACTAGGCTTGTTACTGTCTCACTTAGGTGAGATTTCACTTGATGCCGACATACAGCGTGTGTTTCCGGTCTCTCGAGCAACCTTCACACCGGTAATGCCTATGTCACATATCCGCATGATCTCCGTACGATTTATAAAATCGTACGCTTCCATCAACTTTTAAAATCCTTACGGTTTCCGTACAATCGTAGCTTCTGGTTACATGCCTACGGGCCCCGACCATCTTTTGGAGGATGCAATTGTAGAATATCCGTACGGACATCGCAGACAAGTCGTACGGACCTTGGAAGGAGCTCGGACTTACCTCGTACGATGCACGTGTGTTCGTATGGCGCTCTTAACGTGCCTGCCCGTATATTAAGAATAAATCAGTTTTGGCGATATCTGAAAAGTTTTCAAATTTTAAAAAGAATCGTCATGGATGTCGAACGGAGCCCGTATGACTAACGTAACGCCCTGTGAGCCTCTTGCGGACATCGCAAGTTCCCTACCCGGTGTCCGAAGTACCGTACAAACATAGTACGTTGTCCCTGCGACTCCCCTGCGATAGTCGTGCGAACACTGGCAAGCTCTTACGGGCCTCGCGGTGCTCCGAATCCGCACGGATATCCTGCGATGACCGTACGTGCTCTACCGGGGCTCTTACCGTATCCGAACGTGGCCCTTGCGAGCTACTCTCGACTTTTGAGAACTCGGGAGCTCGGTTAAACATTTGCATCGAGTGTCCGAGTTCTCTGACCAATTAGCTCACAGCTTAAAACAGGTGGTTTGACTGTCCTATATTTACGGATTGTGAGTAAACAACGTATCGTGGGTACATGATGACACTGACGTGTTAATTTCTTAAAACAACTTCTGATTTCATGGAAAAAATGATTACTTGCCTCTTTCTAAGTATCGTATTGATCTTTGGTGTAAACATTAGTTTCTTTGTTTACGTTTTAAGTTCCTTGTGCGTACATGTAGCTTAGTTGTATATTACTCATGTTAACAAAGCTATTCCAGTGTATTAGTCAATTTACAAGTTTGAATTAACAGCTGAACTTATGTTAGTTATCTCTTCTACTTCAACATTCACCTGCCTTATTCACCCTTTAATTTTATACTGGTGTATTCTGATGTATTCCAATTTTATAGTTAACCCAAAATTTCGACTGAAAACCTACTCGTACGAAGCTCGTAGCGTTAATGTGACCAGGGTATAAAATATCGACCAGATTGCAGTAGGTAGTCGTACTTGTCACAAAATATAGATCTATGATTAAAACTGGATAGAAAATATTCTTTCTTAATAAGAATCTGTTGTCTAATGATAAACTATATTCCTTTAAAAGATATTAAATGTTCTCATGCTACGCTTTATCTTGTTTTTCAGGTAAACAGTGTTAGAGAAAAGGGGCAGCAGGAAATGGCAGGCAAAATGTTGAACACTGACTGGTAATTATTGTCTTACATTTTGTCAGCTAGGGTTATTTGATACAGGGTTACAATTAGTCATGATTTGTAGTTGTACGAGTTTAATGCCCGGACAGTACCTACTGTTCCCGGGAAGAACCAGTACACTGTACTTGTTACCAAATCCTCAACTGCAAACTTTCTCACAGAAATTCAAGAGACATGGTCGGTAGCAGTGGTAGAATCCACGACCCTCAATATTACAAAGATTACAGTGGTTTCAAGTCGGCGGACAAATAAAGTCATGCTTGCTGTACATCTGATGATTCATAAAATTAGACACATCTCTAATCCCTATTAGCAATACACATTATTGCATATAAACTACTGCCGTCATTTGTTCCGATTATAGTACATTTTGTTACATGAGATATGCTTAAAATACAACGTAAATTATTCAAAGAACATTATGCAAAAAAGGTCAAATTTAAATGCATGTACTATTTCTGAACATAAATCAGAATTCGATTAAACGGTACTTTAAGTATATTCAGTTCAAATGTATTAATATGTTCTTTTTGTTAGGCCTTCAAACTGTTCTGTTCTACCAGACTTACCAAACCTTGAGCAACAGCGGATTGGTGGACCAAATGAATCAAAAGTAAGCACGACATTATATATCTACATCAGTAGCGTTTCAGCATGATACATTTTAGTTACAGCGGAAGCGGGCGATGAATGAGGGGCTTAGAATGTAATACCGAAAGCAAAACTATAGGTAGTTAAAGGTAGCAGAAGAACGGACTTTTGTCATTCACATGTAAACCTAAAGCTTCTACAGGTAAGTAATTTAATACTTTTAGAATAGAAACTGACGCGCAAATGAAATTTTAACACGTGAAACAGTTGGTCGTAATTTCTCAAAAAAGAAACATTTTGACGCGTTTCCAACATGCAGGCAGAAACTGTTAAAATTTTAAGGCCTTTTACTGGTGATTAATCTGTCACTTAGCATATACAAGTAATGCTCCATGTTTGAAATAAAGAATCGGTCATCAGTTTGCTAGAACTATGTTGATAGCCCCTTTAATTCACTTTGTATACGTTGTAATATCTTTTAGAATCAGCATTTTGTATAAAGGAATACTATCAGAGCATTGAAACAAGTGGTTAGCTTAAAGTTATAGTTTTTTCTTGGTATCTGTTAGATAAAATTTGTCACAAAATCGGTCGTTGACAATATAAGTTGAAAAGTTTGACTATCTAAAACATGCACAGTTTTAGGAACCTTTGTAACGGAAACATGAAAACAAAGGACGCGCCTTCGTGGCCGACTGGCTGAGGACGTTGAATGGGATATAGTCTCTGGCCGCTTCACCGCTAAGTGTGTGTGAGACCTGCCTTAAGTTCAAAATAAGACAGTCCAGCCAGACATTGCATACATTAAAGAATTAAGATGCTTTCTTTGGTTTTTAAGAAAAGTGCTCACAATGGCATAATATGCGTGGTCGGTTCACTTGAAGTACCATTAAGCGGATAATACTTCATAATACAATGAAACCTGACAACAACAACAACTACAACAACTGCAACAACAATAAATTCAGATACGTTTTCATTTGGAAGATTTTAATGGATAATCGTGTTAAAATTCAGTTGCTTTTATAAATTTTAGCAATTTCCGGATACCGAAGGAATACGGAACTGTGTTTTTCGTACTCAGAACGTGTCGAATAGCGATGGTCCATCTGGGAAACAGTTGGTGCCAAACACAAAGGAGGTGCCAGAAAAGCAACAGAGGACATGGGATGCATACAATCTACCAAAAGATGTGGTAGAGTTGGTTCTGGACCATGAAACAGGTTGGTGCCATTGCTTATTAGCATTTAGAGGGATAAATCATACGTGTTCAGACTTTCGGAGTAAATTATAAACTCCCCTTACCGCTCCTTATTGCCCTTTCCCAGTAAAAAGTTAATACTCCATATAACCCCAACCAATTAAAACGATATTTTTATCATTGATATACACAAGAGTATATTAGATCATGACCGCTTTAAATTTTAGATTAAACGGTCAAAGCTCAACGTCAAATTGGTCATTGCTCGTTTAATGAGTAATATATATAGAGCACTGCCTGCGTAGCCTCCAAGTAATAACGCTATTGTTCGAGCAAGCAGTTCTCTATCTGATTTGTACCATGGCCAATTTCCTTTACTACTGTATTGGAAATATGCCTTTTTAAAGATAGAGTACAGTTTTAAGCTCCGTCCCTTACACAAAGCAAGGTATCGTAAATAGATTAGTTTGCTCTAATGTAGTTTCGTCCAAAAGCCATGATACAATATTCAATAGGTACCTATGGGTTGATGATTAGGAAGGTGTGGTCAAACGAAAGTGGTATACGCTTTCTTAGAATGTGTATCGAGTCCCGACCGACCTTTTAATCACGGGTCAGACTTCCAAGATTCCGAAAGGGTTTTCTCAAGTTTTTATTTAGTAACAGCATGTATATTTCCAATTAACACAAAGTTAATGTCTCTTTCAGATTGCCTGGATAAGGGTGAAAGGAGATATATTACCGATGATATGTTCATTGACCTTGGAAAAGGAGAGCTCTCGCACCATGGAGACAGGAAGCAAGACACAAGTAATCAGAAAACATTTTCGAAAGCATCTGCTTTCAAAACGTTCAGTGAATTTGAAAACGTAACGAAAGCATATGAAGGCGTCATGTTTCCTCCGAGATTCCAAATTGCTGTTGAAGAGCCCGCGCAAGAGGATGTGTCACTTCGTACTTCAGCCACTGTTAGTTTAAGTCGAAATAATGCAGTTGCTATTGAACCAACAGTCGAAAGTAACGGTTTTAATTCGGTACCCAGGTCCTTTGCAGTAGAGGACAAACCAGATCTTACTGCAGAACAGTTAAGCGGCACGTGTGAGACACCCAATGAGGTTTTGAATATCTCTAGCCTTGGCCCTGTAATGGCTAAAGGCAACCCGTCAGAAACGCAGTCTTCTTCCTTTGGACCAGGTGTTTCGAATGGCTCTGTTACGTGCACAAGGCCTTTAGAAGGGGACAATAGTGATGCAAGATTAAATGCTTTGTTACTAAGTATCACATATCAGGAAAATACTGAAAATGTACCTGCAAAACTTCCTGATCCTAATAATTTACAAGTTTTGGAGTCTTCATTCCAGACTGCTGGAAATTCTCCGTCTTCTCAATTCATAGGAAACCATTTGTCTAAAACACACGTAAATCATATCGCCAAGACAAGAAACAAACCTAGATGTAGGAAACTAAATGTAGAAGACTATTTGTTTCAAACGGAAACTGACCCAATGCATGAAACAAAAGTTAACCCTTCTTTCCACGCAGCTAAAAACCCTATGTACCAAGCTCGAGGTAATTTTGAATCCCAAACAGTACGTAAGCATCTGAAAACACCTGTACGGCACCCCACATTCCAAAACGTTGGAGATATTTTGTTCCAAGTCAGAGGAAAACACAAGCAAAACACTTCAGTAAGCTATCCTTCCGAAGCAGCAGTATTTTCCCAGTACCAAGCAGCTGCAGGACAACGTTTTTCCCAGTCAACAAACAAATTTGCTGAATACGCTGTAGAAGACCCTTTGTCACAAACAGCAGACAAATTAATGTCTGAAACAACAGGTTATAGTACAGTCTACAAAGCAGAAACTCCTCAGTTCCAAGCTGCAAGTGAGCTTGAAACACAGAAAATCCGTAACCTTTCATCACAAACTGCAGGGTACAATTGGCCACAAGATGTAAGAAATCCGCTCCTTCAAATAACGAGTGAACTACTGCCGGAAACAGCCGGTAACCCCACTTTCCAAACAGCAGAATGTCCTGTCCCGCAAAAGACAGAAGACCACCTGTCCCAAATGGAAGTGGATCCTCCGTCTCCAGCTCAGCATAAAAAATCACAAAATATGCAGCTACAGACAACGGAATACTTTCATTTTCAAACTGTTTTAACGCCCCATTCACAAACACATTGCAACCTTTCAACTGTACCTGGTAGTCCAATGTCGGTATGTAGTGATGTATCCATGTCATCAAGCAAAAGTAGATTCCCATCTACTACACTATGGCCTGACCAACCGGACAAGCCTCCCTGCAGTGAAAATGTGAAACAGGCTTTAGTGACAAAGATTCAGAAAAACAGGAATGGCCAAAGGTATCAGCCATATCCTGAACCTGAATCTGGGCACCAGTCATTCTTGCCAAATCTGTATACCTTTAGAGGGCTCTTTCTGCAATGAATGTGAGGAATATTTTCTTGCAGGAAAATGTAATCTTTTCGCATTTGAAAACCCGATAACGTCATATTGTTTATCTGATAACTTTTTTCGAATTTCGAATTTTTGTATATTTTTGTAAGTTTAATCAGAACTCTAGTTCATGTAACTGCAGTCATTTTCACTAAGATCTTTTATGCGTAATATAGTAACTTCCTATTATCCCCCCTTCCACTCCTTAAGCTGACGGCGATCAAAAGTTACTAACTGATCACCAAAGATTGCGAAGGTAGTGAGGTGTGTTTCTTCACAAGAAACATTATGTCTTTCTAGATAATAACCTTCAAAAGCTTCTCCATGTTAAAGTGCATAATGTTGCTTAGCAACAAGAGATGTTGAAGGCTTAGAATTGTGATTAAGCGTTTTTGCACAGTCAAACCTGTTAACAAAAAAACAAAAATAATATCAAACAGGGAATGCCACATACCAAAAACGCAGCCTCCCCAAAACGAGCCCCATAGCACCCAGAAGTGCACACCACCAACACACACACACACACACACACACACACACACACACACACACACACACACACACACACACACACACACACACACACACACACACGCACACACAATCATGTACACACACATACATACACTACCAACACACACTAGCATACAAAGCAAACACACGAGGACAAAACGAACAATTAAAGGAACACAGTGGGGCACCGCCTTGGAACGGTCAGTGGCAAAAACACCACTGGGGAGCTTAAACCGGTTTATGGTGCGCACCCAGCCTCACTCTTACCCCCACCATGTTCCAAAGTCACAGGACAGTGTAAATAAAAGTAATCCCTGCTAGGTGAATCTCTAACACACGCAATGGAAACAAAAGGCATGGTATGTAAAACACAAAAATGCTCGTGTATGAATATATAAAAAGCAAACCTTGAGAACCAAAAAACGTATGTACTCAATGCCTTTGCAGAAGGCAGAGCACCAAGAGAAACACCCTTAAGGGCCCGACGAAACAGGCCAGAGGACAGAAATCAAAGACCACTGTTGGGAAGCTACAAATGTGGTCTTTGTTTACAGGATGTCTTTATTCACATGTGTTTCTTCTGTATATATGAATAGTGCACGGTGATCTCCCTGCTGGTCTTTTCTCGCAGGGTGGTCTCTATTCGGGAGTGGTCTTTAACACAGGTTTGACTGTATCTGCAATGAAAGAGCTTAGGAAACAAGCAAAGGATAAAAAATACTTAAACTCACAAAAAGTACGTTCTTCTATCTCAGAATTGCTGACTTACCCAATTCTTTTCCGAAATCAATTAAATGGTTTATTTTCAATTTAGGTGTAGCTAGTACTTATGAATTTGAATACGTCTTTATGCTTTTAACTTAACTCTTAACAGGCCAAATTGTGTTTTTTTTAAAAGAGGACCGTATTTTAGTCATTTTACAGGCGGGTAGTTTCCCTACCTAATCGTTCCTGGGAAGAATTAACCTGTACTCGAAGGAACTATAAAGAGACATGACTAGTAACAGAGTTTGCACCCATGCATGTAAAAAGCCATCATGCACTTGTGTGTACCGAGTGGCTTTTTCCATTTTAAACTAAATTTGATGTTTAAAGACATCTGTATTATGCAGTTAACTGCTTTCAATAACCAACTAGCTCACAGATTCAGATATATTTGACTGTACTATATTTACGGATTGTGACTAAATGACGGATGCTACTGACGTGTTAATTTCTTAAAACAACTTCTGATTTCAAGGAAAAAATGATTTCTTGCTTTTTTCACAAGTATTGTATTAATATTTGATGCAAACAGTATTTAGTTTCTTTGTTTACGTTTATAAGTTCCTTGTGCGTAGCTTAGTTGTTTATTACTCATGTTGACAATATGTATGTGTATGAAAATCAATTTCAGAAGTTTGAATTAAAAGCTGGACCTATGTTACTTATCTCCACTATCTAACCATGTCTGCCTACACACTTTGCTGGTGTATTCTGGTGTATTCCAACTATCAATTTTATAGTAAAATCCAAATAATGAAAAATATAAATGTGTGTTCCGGTCACCCGACCGACCTTAACTTTTTACTACCAACTTCAAACTGATTAAGAAAATGATAAAAAAAGACCCAATTTTCAAATGGTTCAGAGAAAAAAAGGGAGACCGGAAACACGCATATTTATTTTTGACTTAATACTTCTATATTAATTAAGGAGTCATTTTTGACGCTGTGTCTGCGTAAGGTATGTTTGACTGTAATTACAATTACATTTTATTTGAGTCTAATTCATCTTATGCTAATTTTAAAACCTTTTATGATTTGCAATGACATCTTGTATCTTTAAATCTTATTAAAATGTTTCATTCGTATTGAATTATGTTTGAGTAGTTATTTATTTTGGAAGTTTGTATGGGTCAGTTGCAGTAACAATTAAGCCGAAATTTAATTATTTTTATACGTCCGAAGGTATGAATTATCGTATGCCCCCTGTTTGTCCGTTTTCCCGTCCGTCCGTATTTCTTTTTACCAAAAACCTCGAGAACGCTTTGGAGTCTTGAAACTTGCTAGTCATAATTCTCATGGTGAATAGATGCCTCGCGTTGAATCTGATCTGGCTCAATCGGTCAAGTCAAGGGCGCATTGGACTCATTAGAAAGTTGGGAATTCAAATTGGCTACTTTAAGATATGACAATTCAATGGTATTTAGTTGGTCGTACGTAGCCCGATCATGTACTAAGATAAGCGAAAAAAGACCACCTTGACCCTCTTGTTTCATAAGCTTCAGCTTTGTTTTCGGCATACATAAAATGAGGCTGAAACAAAATATAACTAAAAGAATATCCACGGCGCTTATTGATTGACTGAGGGCCACAGTCAACACCTAAAAGACAACGCAATAACCGGGCGCCAAGGGCCGTAGATAGGACTACAAAGAGCCGTAATCCAATTTCATTTTTCGATATTCAAGATCTTGGCCTCTGATCTCCAATCATGAAATAGGGCTGAACTTTTGTCTCTGTGACCTCAAGGCTTGATCATGTTTGGTCCAAAACTAGGTCACCCGGTCAAAATATAGAAACTTCTTCTAAACACTTAGCCACATTTTCCACCAATCATCATGAAGTCAGTCTGGATAATAACACGCTTTATGGCCTTGATATATGTGACTTTCGTTACTGGGCACATCTTTACCACACTTATTACTTTTCATTACCGTGTGATGTCGTAGAATGTACTTATTAGAAGAACAGGAGGCACAAATAGGCATATAGCAATAGACTAGTTTCAAATTAACAAAACGTGACAAGTGTCAGATAGAACAAATTGTTTTTTTTTCTTTTATTAATTTCAGTACAGGGATGATTTACACACAGTATTTGGGTACTGACTTTATATTTCAGAATATTTTTTGAAAAAATGTGTTACTTATGCTTGTTCCGCATTGAGCCCTCGATATATTATACTGAATAACAATACAACGTGCCAATGCCGTTTTCAAAAAAACGATGTTTTCCGAGGTGTATACTTGATGACGATAGATGTCTGTCAAGTAAAACTTTCGGTCATTGTTTTATGAGGAAGAGATTTTTAGACCAAGCTGACACGCTCACCTGGAACAGATCCTCAGGTGTCTGTGAGACAAACACTCTATACAATACTGGCGATGGCATAAAATTGAATAATCCACGCATGTGAGAGGCATCGTTGCTTTAAATGGAAGGGAATATTTGCAGGTCATGTCGGTACATAACGATGATTCTACGTTTTGTTTCTTTTGAAATCCATTTAAATCTAATCGAATGAAGACATGAACACGATGTTGTGAAAAGCTTTTTGTTTTGTTTGAAAGTGACGAGTTTTCACATTTTAGCGAATGAAGAAGTGAATTCGATTGGTTAAATGGGAAGCTCTCAACTTTCGTGCGGGTCTGTGTTGTTTTTATGCATGCAAATGATAAGTTTGTAGATGCGTCTTTGCTCGTTAATTTCATAATAAAAAAAATCTTTTTTTTTTTGCTTTGTCAGTTATTCTTCTAAGTGTATTTTTTTACTTAGAAAATTTAGTTTTCCCTGGGTCCTAATACTGTCCATAAGTTGTTTAGGCTCTATTATGCTGCAATAGCACAATAAACCAATGGTTTCTCTGGCCTTTTTTTATTATGTTTTTCCTATTTCATGTCATCATTGTCTTATCATTCAATGTATGAACACTAAATCACATAGCTGTCATTGTACACTAAGTTATACATTATACAATTCACTATACACATAATTTTGAATAATCTACTTCAGTTTTAATTCACTTCCTCATTGAAAACTAGTTAACAGCTTAGAAGTAATGAGTTGTCAGTTAATAGCAGTTTGGCAGAAACTTGTTTGAGGCCCCCAGTTTTTGTTAAGTCTTGCTTTAATATATATATACAATATGTTTTATTGCTTTAAACATTTTACAATGCTTTTGGCAAATACACAGTATACAGCAGGTAACATGGTTACAGCAAGTATAAATGTAATGACATTTACTTGCAAATTGTGTTTTACAGAAGAATGTATACCGATAAAATGTCATAAAAAATAAAGATGGCTTTGTGAAAAGGGGTGATACTTAATTAAATATAAATGAAAACAAATCATTTTATGTTATATGAAATAGTTTTTGAAAAATGGGACAGTTTTGCGACCGTGTGACCACATACATGCATAAGAAAGGAAACTCCCGGTATTCGATGAAATTAGGAAACAATTGCTAACTTAAGTAACCTGTCAAGCTTCCCTGATGAAGATTTGCAAACTGATTGATAAGTTAACGTTTATATATGTAACTTCAAAACTTTTACTACAGTACTGTATATATAGCAGAAATGTTTGACATTTCAAACAGTAAATAAATTTCGAAATATCAACAGATTGAAGGTAGCATTAACTTATATTTTTATTTTTAAATTGAATTGCGCCATTTAAATTTTAAAAATGTGAAAGAAGAAAGTGTTTTGATACAGCCATAGCTAGCGTTTTCGTTGTGCTTAAAAGTACGTCTCGTGTACGTTTTAGCTGGCAAATAACACTTTACATCGTATACAAATGACAAAACATGTTACATCGAACCAATTCAAAAGTACAACGAATGTGATGAAAGAAAGGTGTCAATTGAATGCTTTTGCTGTCAGAATAAAATCTTAGGGACTGAATGGAAGACTCTTCAATGATTATCTCAAATGTTTAGTTAAACAGACAGCGATACAAGTTAAATTTTAAAAATCTGTTGAAATTCCAACTCACAGTCATTATTGTAAATAGGATTTTTAACATAAAATGTTTATGAAATAACATCCGTTCCAGCGGTGTTAGTCGTTTAATAAACAATGATTTGGAGTACTTGTACTGATACGCAGTAATTAGCCACGAGTAAACATTCATATGGACATTGAGTTAATGCGGAGATGATTGTGGACATTTTAAGAAAAGAAAGAGTCTAGCGTTTGGTCTTACGTTTTCAGGACATGCAAGACTATGTATGCTTAGAATGTGATTTTAAATTATTTGAATAAACGCCGTGATAGCTTTTAACTTTTTCTACATGTTTATATCCCTTATGATTAATAATTACAATTCGTAAAACGAAGAATGGTCCCACTAACAGTTACTAGTAAGGGGAGCGGGCTTCTATTGAGTGTGTATAAGGGTCGTGGTCACGGAAATCATTTTAAGAAGTAAACAAACAAATGTCATAGGAAAGGTAAAGGTATATTATATATATAGCTTCTAACACAGATTTTTTGCTTTACTACTGCTCTTAGTCTTACATTCATCAAGATGAACTCGAAGAAATTGATTACCGGACGACCAGCCTAGCGTACTAGTATAGGCTGCTCATCCGGTTACCGGACGACTAGACGAGCAGCCACTTCCTAAGTTATTTCCCCTCGGACTTTATACGCCATTTGTCTTGCAGCGTGAAAGTCAAACAAGAAAAACTGTGATACAAAGTATCACAGCGGGCCAACAAACAAAAATTCCATGTAAATATTTTGAAAATTGGTGATAATGGATATTGAGGCATGGCCCCAAAAGAACTCGAGGGAACCAATTCTGGCTGAACAAGCAAAACCTGACACGACACCACATCTACTGACTGACCTGTAGTATCGAAACTTTACTGCTTTCAAATAATATTTATACAGTATGTCCAGGAATGCTCTATAGACCGTTCCTGGTATGTCTCAATTTTTCATTACCATTATCCTTATTAATTTGACATGAATGAAGATTTTTATGATTATTTGCCGTAAAATATTCTTAAAAAATTAAAAATGATTATTAAAACAGCAGAAAAAAGTTTTAAAAAAAATTGGGTGTTGATGGGATTCGAACTCGTGGTTTCTAAAAGTACACGTACACAAAAGTGTTTGAGCTATCGGCTTTATCCATTATACCACGGAGGCAGACTTAATAAGGATGGGAAAAAATTAGCTAAAACAATATCATATATGTCTAAAAAGGCCATAAAAGAATATTCAGTCAACTCGTTTCGTTTCTATAATGTCAAAGGTTGTGTTAGTGGAAAAAGCAGTCATATATCCATTTTTTCAGGTGTATATTGCGACTGAAACGTGAAAAGCGCTTTTTTCTTTTTTTACTAGCGTATATTAGATTGCGCCTTCTATGAAACGAACGACAGCTCAATAACAAACGACAACTCTTGCTTTTCCAAAAAAATTGACTGTGTCTACAGTTTTCATCTCAGAAGTACCTCAATTTTATAATGAAGAGAGACGCATATGTTCGATCTAGTGCTTAAGTCTCCATGCATCTTTTACTCACCACGTATTAAATATAGCGGGCCGCTGCTGCGGCCCGCAATGAAGAGCTTCAGCGAACCCGGTTTATATACTTCACAAACCCAGTGAGTGACCAGAACCAAAAAAATGGTATATCATAATCTACACACCCCCATCAAGTAAACAACATTTTTGAAAATAGGCTTAGAATCTACTCTAGTACAGAAATCACTAACAAAGTTCTATGCTCCTGCGTTTATGAATAAATTATGCAAATGAACCGCCATATTAGAATTACGGTAAGTGCGCTATTGTGCGCTGGAAATCGACACATGTCTGTTTACAAAGCTTGCCGCGTTTAACTGTTTTCTTCCATGTAAGAAAACTTGATGGTTTTTGATTGCATATTGAATGATGAATAAAATAAAAGAAATATGATAAAAATTGACCGATGATTGATAGTTTATGAGCGGGTAGCGGCTGAAGATAGCCTTTTAAACCAACTTTGAAATTTTTTTGAACATGCAGACAATTTTTTCCCAATAGATATTTGAATACTTTACGAAACTACCAAGTTTATAATGTGTCCACTTATTAAAAGTGTCTGGGAAGTTAAATTCGTTTGTTTACATAAATTTGTACCGCCATTCCGAAACAAACATCTGTATTGGTGATAAACGAAGTTATACGCTGTATCAAGCAAAGCCTCGGTAGTGCAGTGCCATGTATTCCAGCTTGTCACGCGGGAGATCAGAGATCGAAACTCCGCCAGAGTAGGAAAAATTTATTCTATTATGTATATGAGAATGGCATTAAAAACGTAATTCTGATTCAAAACGTAATGAATTAATTTGAATATATGGGTTGGGTTAAATGCCCACGCATGCTCTATGTGTGCGTGATGTTTACATCCGGTCGTAGCATACGAATAGAGAGCAAACTTTGTTAGTGGAAATATGACTAAACTTTAGTCTAAAGTCTTTTAGTTTCCGTTTAGAGTGGGTCGACCAACACTCGCCGTAAACATTCCATGTTATAAATCACTAGCCTAATTAATTTGGCGTTTCAATGTGACCCCTTTCACAGATCTGGCTCCATGCTCAAACTCAAACTCCGTGCTCAAATTGGAGAACGTTCTCAAATTTTTGTGATTATAAAGCTTTTTCAGTTTGAGAACGTTCTCATTTTGAGCATATACTCATTTTTGTGTGAGAATGCTCTAAAGCTTTCTCAGAATACAAAATGGCTGCTATACTACGCGTTCGGCAGCGTTGGCGTCGTGCCCTTTTACGGCGGCCAAGAATTTTTCGGGACAGGCTTAATCCACTTGAAATGTTCAATGAGGGGGAGGTATTTGAAAGATACAGGTTTAGGCCTGTAACCATACTCCATGTGTTGGGTTTGCTGCCGGATCTTGCTACACAGACAAGAAGGAATATGCCTGTGCCGCCCCTCCTTCAATTGTTGGTAACATTGAGGTTTTTAGCTACAGGAGCCATCCACCAATTAACTGGTGACTCCTTAGCTCTTTCAAGGGCAACAGTTAAGAGGATCGTAAGGAGAGTAATGCTCCTATTATCAGGACTGGCTGGCCAGTTCTTGCGGTTTCCGACTGGACCTTCGGGGAACGAGGTGAAGAGAGGTTTCACCAAACTAGCAGGTTTGCTTCCTTGTTTACAAATAATGAACTTCATATCGAGGCTGAGATTGACATTTCCATCTAAAAATAGATATTGTGCTATCTTACCGGCAACGTGCACTTCAAAGTCAAGCCAGTCTGTACAAACATTTCATCTTTTGTGCTACAGTATCCTGATAGAATATTCGCTCTTAAATGATTTAATTGAAACCTCTTGTAGCATCTATGTAATCTAAGAATGATGCAAATATGACATATGCATGACCGACTGTCTATAGATAGCAAATGTTACTGGTGTTTGTACGTAGCCATAGTCTTAAAATAGACCTAGATATTTGGAGGTACTCAGTGGGGATTAACCCATGATAATAATGTCACTCATATAGGTAGATTTATGTTCATTATAGTTAAGTAGTGTATATATGAATAAAGTCTGGAAACATTGTTTTCTTAGGAAATAATTCTGTATCAATAAATGTATTATTACAATATATACAGGTAAACCTGTGTTTTAAACACCTCTGAATAAATGCCACCCTGTGAGTAAAGAACAGTAGGGTGAAAACATTGCATTGTATATCTGCAGTAGGAAGACATTTGACAAAATACCTTAAATTGATATTTGAAGCCAATGTGACTGTAGTCCCGGACTTGTACTTAGTAAATGAACACAGTTTGATATCTGCATGTTGCATAAGGCATGTGCCCTCTGAGTTCAGAGGATCTCAGACACTGGAACCATTAGATAATGAAAAACTTTAAAATGCATAGATGGTACTTTCATCAGGATTCAAAGACCGAAGGAAAATGAAAAGGACTATGTCAACAGGAAAGGATATCACTCCTTGAATGTTCAGGTACTAATAACCTACAGTATTATTTATATAAATAGAGTCAGTATCTGTCTACTATCTGTCTCAGAGTTCCAACAAACAAATTAGTAAAAGATTAACAACATTCTGTACTCATTATATTTTGACATTCATACACCAACATAAATATACATTCATACATCTTATAAATACATATAATCATACAGGCACACACACATTTTTTAAAACATCTATGCGCTATAGCCAAAATGGAAAACACAAATCAGCTGACATGTATTTGATACAGGTCTATATTACAAAGAAATAAAATTATCACAAAGCTGTTTTGAACAACATATTTTCGACTGTATTGTACCTCTTTTTCATGTGCAGTGAAATTACTATGTATATGATAACAAGATATCATGTTTTTTCATGTAATACTGACATTTAAATGGCTTACATTTTGTTCCATCTACAAACAAGATTTTTATTGAAATATATTTCTATTACATTTGTAGCAGGGATGCCTTTTTCTTTACTTTACACAACTAATCCAATTACTCTTGTACATGGTGATCTCTTGCTAGATCTGGGTCGGAAAGTAGGGTGATTTTAACCATTATCGCGCTGATTTTCTGCAGACTGATCATGATCTACATTGGCGTCACAAGAGCAGAACCGCCTTCAACTCCACTTGCAGGGTATTGTGATGGTTTTGTAAAAGTGTAAAATGTTTATATGGTTAATCAAAATAATTTCAAAAGATTTTTTCTTAATGTATTTACCATCAAAACTAATCAATTATTTTATGACACAGATGTGCTGTGACTACAAGTTCAGGATAACCAGTTGCAATGCCACATGGCCAGGATCAGTGCACGACAGTAGTCTTCAGAAGTTTTGCATTGTGTACAAAGTTTGAAAATGGTAAGCATATGTAATTAATAAGCTACTTTTGTATAAAAAACATGAACATAACATACTGAATACATGTTTTTCTTACAAATAACTATCCACTCATACTATTTTACAGGAAGTTGCTAACACAATAATTGAAATACTTAAAAGCATACGTGTATGAAATTTTGAAATGATGCTTTCTTTATAACCTAGGTGACCACAACGGTATTTTATAACTGTCTAGGTGAACAACTAGTCCAAATAGATACTCAACGGGTGAATATCATTATATTTTTCGCTAGGCGCTATCCAGCCTACGATAAACGCGCAGATATCTATAAAATGTCTGTATGTAAAATGGGTCTGCATTTGGAGTCGAATTATTGAGACTAGCTGAACAACTAGAAAATATCGGCTTCTAAAATTGGTTCGCCTTCTAAGACGAAATAGTTAGACTTACAGCAGGAATGTATGTCACATTATCTAAAATATTTATGGTCAGTTTGAAGACCAATTTCGACCTTTCAACCATCATTGTTTACACATTTCAAGTCAAATAGTGACAAAAGTGGCGAGAGCTGATATGGCCGCTGAATATAGGCCTAGCAAAACAGCCCAAAACTGGTGTGGTTTGTTTGAAATTCTACCATAGCTCGGCGTACTGCAATATAAAACGTCCATTTACCAACACAAATGTTTAGCACACCAAGACGATGTGTCATGTGCAAAACCCACGTTCCTACCTCAAAGGTCAAGGTAACACTTTGAAGGTAATAAAATCCTCTATATTGCACGCATTTGTGTCCGGACTGTAACTTTGTCATGCATTGAGCGATTTTAAAATATCTTGACACAAAATTAATCAACAGCACATCAGGACGATGTGTCCCGTGCAAGACGCAAGTCCCTACCTCAAAGGTCAAGGTCACACTGTTAACATGTTAACGTAAAGTAAACACATTTTGGTTTCCCAACTTGATCATTTCTATCTCAAAGAATGATATAATGAATTATGAGGAGATGATTGCACCTTTAGTTCTTTTAATAAAGGCTGCAACCTACCGCAAATAATTAAGAAATAAAAAGAGAACTTAAAACAGTGGAATCATTTTTAAAAGTAATTGGCTGAATAATGGAATGAGTTTGGTTACTTTGGTCTCAATTAATAGGTTTTGTTTTTTGAACATTAGTTTTTAGCTGCCATAGTTTTCATGTAAATAAAAGGAAACTCCAGATATAGGGAAATATCTTTGAAGTCAAACGTTTGTAAGTTTGTACAGTAACAGAAATAGAGTAAGTTCAGGGCTGTGATTTATTTATACCCCCAAAACGAAGTTTAGGGGGGTATATAGGAGTCACCCGGTGGTTGGTCGGTCGGTCGGTCTGTTGCATTTTCCTTGTCCGGAGCATAACTTGAAAACAACTAGTTGGAATTCAATACAACTTCATACAATGGTCAAGCACATTGAGAGGAAGTGCAGTGCACAAGAACTATAACTCCATCTTGACTAATTACAGAGTTATTACCCTTTGTTACTTTTCCTTGTCCGGAGCATAACTTGAAAACTACTAATTGGAATTCAATACAACTTCATACAATGGTCAAGCACATTGAGAGGAAGTGCAGTGCACAAGAACTATAACTCCATCTTGACTAATTACAGAGTTATTGCCCTTTGTTACTTTTCCTTGTCCGGAGCATAACTTGAAAACTACTGGTTGGAATTCAATACAACTTCATACAATGGTCAAGCACATTGAGAGGAAGTGCAGTGCACAAGAACTATAACTCCATCTTGACTCATTACAGAGTTATTGCCCTTTGTTACTTTTCCTTGTCCGGAGCATAACTTGAAAACTACTGGTTGGAATTCAATACAATTTCATACAATGGTCAAGCACATTAAGAGGAAGTGCAGTGCACAAGAACCATAACTCCATCTTGACTAATTACAGAGTTATTGCCCTTTGTTACTTTTTCTTGTCCGGAGCATAACTTTAAAACTACTAGTTGGAATTCATTACAATTTCATACAATGATCAAGCACACTCAGAGGAAGTGCAGTGTACAAGAACTATAACTCTGTCTTGAGTATTTACTGAGTTATTGCCCTTTGTTACTTTGTCTTGTCCGGAGCATAACTTTAAAACTACTAGTTGGAATTCATTACAATTTCATACAGTGATCAAGCACACTTAGAGGAAGTGCAGTGTACAAGAACTATAACTCTATCTTGAGTATTTACTGAGTTATTGCCCTTTGTTACTTTTCCTTGTCCGAAGCATAACTTGAAAACTACTGGTTGGAATTCAAAACAACTTCATACAATGGTCAAGCACATTGAGAGGAAGTGCAGTGCACAGGAACCATAACTCGATCTTGACTAATTACAGGGTTATTGCCCTTTGTTACTTTTCCTTGTCTGGAGCATTATTCGAAAACTACTGGTTGGAATTCAATACAACTTCATACAATGGTCAAGCACATTGAGAGGAAGTGCAGTGCAAAAGAACAATAACTCTATCTTGACTCATTTCAGAGTTATTGCCCTTTGTTACTTTTCCTTGTCCGGAGCATGATTTGAAAACTATTGGTTGGAATTCAATAAAACTTCATACAATGGTCAAGCACATTGAGAGGAAGTGCAGTGTACAAGAACCATAACTCTATCTTGACAAATTACAGAGTTATTGCTAAGAACAATATCTCTTTTTAGTTTGTTTCCAAGGTATTATGTTACTACGAACTTCTTCAGTTTATAAAGCAGTCTTTTGGGGGTATTAATCACATTTAGTGATAGCTCTAGTTTCTGCTGATTTTGGGGCGGAATTTCGGCCCTAGTCCCCCTTTAAAATAGTATGTTTTTTCCCCCAACTGAGGCCTAAAAAATTCTAACAATAAAATTTTAAAATAACCAAAAGCATGTCCGAGATGCATTTTATGCTGAAGATTTATCATTTTCTTTAAGTTTATCACAAAATCCCCTTTGCCTTGAAAGTAATACATTTTTCCTCTCTCCAAGGGCCCCGTCCCAATTCCTCCAAAAGCCACTGACAGCCCTGATTTAGTTTCATATCATGTACTGTTCATGTTGTGAATTCTGGAAA
The DNA here is from genome assembly GCA_022818135.1 of Saxidomus purpurata. Taxonomy (NCBI): domain Eukaryota; kingdom Metazoa; phylum Mollusca; class Bivalvia; order Venerida; family Veneridae; genus Saxidomus; species Saxidomus purpurata. The sequence continues at coordinate 14,345,755 of JAFMSR010000015.1, forward strand.
GGAGTCCCATGTTGAACAATTGTCTAAGTTATTTTGTTACCTTATAATTGTAAATTGTTTGTTATTTTAAAGTTCAATGTCAAGCATGGTGGCAGTTCATGTGGGCAAATCAAAATGAATTGTAAACTAAATGCTGATGAGGGAAAAATGATGCCTATATTATGTATGTATATCCTCTAAATGTGAATAGACACTGTTAATTAAATGTGCTTAAATGCTAACTTTAATTTTTTGACAGTCTTATTTTTATAAAGAATGCCCTGAAATGGCGATTCATATGCCAATTGGAAATATAGTACCTGGGACCCAAACATCTCAGTTAAAGATAGTCTTGTGACTATTACAAATAATGATGTAGTTACAGTCACAAGGCTTTTTTTAACTAAGAATGAAGATGCAGACGTGTTAAGGTCCATGACCTGTAATTTAGATTTGCGCATGTTATAAGTCTGGTACTGATATATATCCCTTTGCAGCAACTAATTGTCATTTTTTAAAAACTTACATGGGGTGTCGATATTAGGATGATAGGGTGTTGGTAATACAGCAATTTAGTTACGTTTTTGCCTAAATTTACTTTAATTAGAAAACATCGGTTCATATTCAAGCATCTTTGTTCAGACCAATGAAATGCTGTTTTACAAGGACTTGATGCAGGAATCACAGGTAATTATAAGTGACTAATATGTTATATCTTAAGATGTAGGTAATAGGGCAGTTTATTCTAATATGGATTGAAATAATCTATTAGGTATGTTAACATCAATTTGATTAACACTGTCTCTCTTCCAGATTTTTGTTGAGTTTTACGAACCAGATTTGACATGACATTGTCTATTATTATAGAAACAGATTTAACAAACATCATATGGAAAAAATCTAAAATTTTAAACTTGATTCATCTATAGATTTAATTAAATACATGTATAATGTGGTCTATTTTTAGCTCACCTGAGCACGAAGTGCTCAAATATGAGCTATTGTGATCACATGGTGTCAGTCGTCTGTCTGTCTGTCGTCTGTCTGTCCACACTTTACCTTGTGTATGCAATAGAGGCTGCATTTTTCACTGAAACTTAGTTAGAATGACAACCTTGATGGAATCTAGGTCAGCTTCAAATATGGGTCATCTGAGGTCAAAAACTATGTCACAGGGTCAAATCATAGAAAAACCTTGTGTATGCAATAGAGGTTGCATTTTTCATTGCATTTTCATGAAACTCGGTCAGTATGATTGCTCTAATAAATTCTAGATCAAGGTCGAATATGGGTCATCTAGGGTCAAAAACTAGGTCTAAAAAAGTCGACCTAAAAAAGGAAAAAACTTTAAAAAATTCTTCTTCTCTGAAACCAAATGGCCTGAAGCTTAGATATTTGGCATGTAGCATTGCCTAGTGGACCTCTACCAAAATTGCTCAAATCATGGCCCGTGTTAAATTGACCCTGCCCGGGGTTGTCACTTGATTTTACATATGTTTCGATATGATAAACTTTAAGAATCTTCTTCTCCAAAACCGCAAGGCTTAGAGCTAAAACATTTAGTATATAGCATTGTCTGATGAACCTCTACCAAGTTTGTTCAAATCATGCCCGTGTGGTCAATATAAGCTCCGCCCAGGGGGTGACACTTGTTTTACATAGATGTATATAGGAAAACCTTTAAAATTCATCAATTCCAAAACCACAAGGTTTAGAGCCTAGATAGTGTCTATATGACTTCTTTAAAGTGTGTTCAATACATGCCCCTAGGGTCAAAATTAACCTGCTCAGGGAGTCCCTTTTGTATAGAAATTATTTTCCTAAAACTCAATAGGGCCCAGATCTTAGATATTTTGTATGTTACATTGTCTAGTGATCTTCCACCTAGTTTGTTCAAGTCATTCCTCTGGACCCAAAATTGACCACACCCACCAAGCAAGGCTTAGTGGACTGAGTAAGGAATATAGGGCCATTATCTTGTATATGGATCTCTCACCGTCCGGGGTCCGTCATATGTTGTACGTCCGTCCACCATTTCCTTCAAGCAACATCTCCTCTGAAACCACTAGGCCAATGTTGATGAAAATTTGCAGGGATGTTTCTTGCATAAAGCTCTATCAAAATTGTTCAAAGAATTTCATTCAATGCACAACTCTGGTTGCTATGGCAACAACTGGAAAAACATTACAAATCTTCATCTCTGAAACCACACAGTTCTTGAAAATTTCAACAGGGTAGACATGGCCTTAAAAAAATCGCCTCACCTGCACTTCCTCTGTGTTAATGTCTTCTAATCTGAGATTGCATGCTTTGCACATTTTATGCTAAAAATCAATAAAGGGAGATGACTCAAAACTAGGATAAGTTTGCGTTATGGTTCTTGAACACTTTACTGCATCCTAATGTCCTCTATAACTATATTATGCAGTTTGAATCAATTCAATTCAGTACTCGAGAAGTTAAGGTCCTGACAAGCAAAAGTAATAAAGGGAGGTTATAAAAAAAGTACAAGCTAGAGTTAAGGTCCTTGTACACTGCACTTCCTCTGAATGATCTCTGTCTATAGTTTTAACAAATTCCATTGAATTCTTTCAGAGAAATGGTCCGGGCAAAAGTGTAATATGAAATATCAATAAGGGGAAATAATTCAAATATAATGTAAGGTACTGTTATGGTTCTTTGAAACTGCACTGTGTGTTAATGTCCTCTGTAAGTGTATGCGACTGGAATCAGTACTTCATGAAGGGAGATAATTAAAAAATAGGACAAGCTAAGTTAAGGTTCTTGTAAATGCACTGCACTTTCTCTCAATGTCTTCTGTGTGTAAGGTTTAAATGAATTCCCTTGAATACTTTCATAGAATGCTCCAGACAAAAATGTGACAGATGGGCACACGCAGCCCATTACCTTATGCCCTGTGGGGGGATAATAAGCACAAAAATTGTTGAAATCAGTATCGAATTGTCCCTGGTCAGCTAGTGAAAATATCAATTTTGGTGCCCACTCTGTGAAATTATAACTTGATATTGCACAGAAACCAACAAATATAATCCATTTCATTGTGTTTCTCTCAATATTTATTCTTCAGTGGATTGTTTGTGATATTTTTCATATTTATCTTCATTTTTTTAGCTCACCTGGCACAAAGTGCCAGAGTAAGCTATTAGGATCGCATTCCGTCCGTTCGTACGTCCGTCCGTCTCCGGTCCGTCCATCCACCATTTCCTTCAAACGACATCTCCTCTGAAACCACTGGGCCAATGTTGATGAGACTTTGCAGGGATGTTCCTTGCATGAAGCTCTATCAAAGTTGTTCAAAGAATTCCATTCCATGCAGAACTCTGGTTGCTATGGCAACAAATAGGAAAAACTTTAAAAATCTTCTTCTCTGAAATCACAAGGCCTAGAGCTTAGATATTTGGCATGTAGCATTGTCTAGTGGACCTCTTTCAAGATTGTTCAAATTATGACCCCCGGGTCAAAATTGACCCCGCACTGGGGGTCACTTAGTTTTGCATAGGAATATATAGGAAAAACTTTAAAAATCTTCTTCTCTGAAACCAAAAGGCCTAGAGCTTAGATATTTGGCATGTAGCATTGGCTAGTGAACCTCTTCGAAGATTGTTCAAATTATGACCCTCGGATCAAAATTGACCCCGGCCCAGGGGGGTCACTTAGTTTTACATAGGCTTATATAGTAAAAACTTTAAAAATCTTCTTCTTTGAAACCACAAGTCCTAGAGCTTAGATATTTGGCATGTAGCATTGGCTAGTGGACCTCTACCAAGATTATTCAAATTATGACCCCTGGGTCAAAATTTACCCCGCACCGGGGTCACTTAGTTTCCATAGGCTTACATAGGCTTATATAGGGAAACTTTAAAAATCTTTTTCTCTGAAACCACAAGGCCTAGAGCTTAGATATTTGGCATGTAGCATTGCCTAGTAGACCTCTTCAAAGTTTGTTCAAATTATGCCCCTGGGGTCAAAATTGACCTTGCCCCGGGGGGGGGGATCATTTGTTTTACAAAGGCGTATATCCTTTGAACACCTGTAACGTAATAAACCGTATATGCGGGTTAAGACAGGTTTGGCCTTCCATAGAAGTGACAGTGACCGTATGGAACACGTTTTGTCTGTATGAATTTAAAGGCTATGCCGACAGCTCCTGAATGTTGAAAACTCAGACGTCCGAGGCAAATGCTGACACTTTAAGACGACCTTGAAAATGACCTTGGACACAATTTTACCAGCTTTGAAAATTTTCATTTTACCAACGTCACGTACAGGCCCCAGTGGGATAGTGTTTTTGCCGCGTGCAAATATTTTTTCACAGACATAAAGCAGACATGTCGTACTCAAACCTAGGTATATTGACATCTTATGATCACGCTCGAAATTGACCCTTTACCAAGAAACAAAAAAAAAAAAAGAAGTCCATGCGCAGGTTAGCAGACAGGGTGACCCCTGCGCGTGACCTCTGTAGGTGGGCCAATGGAAATTTTACTTTCATGTTACAGCTCAATCTATTTGCTGACGTATACAACACCAGCGTAAACCAAAGTAGCCATAACGTGATGTACAGTGTTTACAAAAATGCATGCATGTCTGTCGGTTGTAAGTAAATATGCGGTGTGCAAAGGTTATACAAGAAAATTCTGTTTTTATGCCAAAGTCTCATGTTTGTCCCATTTTCAACCACTGACACACACTAAATGCAAATTCAGGTGAAATTAACCAAGACACGGGTCTTACGGAATTTTATATATCCTTTGAACACCTGTAACGTAATTAACCCGTACCCCCCGGTTAAGACAGGTTTGGCCTTCCATAGAAGTGAAGTGACCGTATGGAACACGTTTTGTCTGTATGAATTTAAAGGCTATGCCGACAGCTCCTGAATGTTGAAAACTCAGGCGCGAGGCAAATGCTGACACTTTAAGATGACCTTGAAAATGACCTTGGACACAATTTTACCAGCTTTGAAAATTTTCATTTTACCAACGTTCAGCGACAGGCCCCTCTGGAGATAGTGTATTAGCGCTGCAAATATTTTTCTCAGACATAAAGCAGACGAGTCTTACTCAAACCTAGGTATATTGACATCTTATGATCACGCTTGAAATTGACCTCTCGTTAGCAAAAAAATAAAAAAATAAAAAAATAAAAATAAAAAGAAGTCCAATGCACAGGTTAACAGACAGGGTGACCCCTGCGCGTGACCTCTGTAGATGGGCCAATGGAAATTTTACTTTCATGTTACAGCTCAATCTATTTGTGACGATGAGCACACACATACCTAACCCCGCCAAAGTGGCCATAACGTGATGTACAGTGTTTACAAAAAGCATGCATGTCTGTCCAATGTGAAAAAAAATTTTGCCGTGTGCAAAGGATATAGGAAAACTTATTTGGTATATAACATTATCTAGTGATCTTCCACCAGGCAAGTGGACTTGTACCAAGGTGAGCGATATAGGGCCATCTTGGCCCTCTTGTTTCGTAATACCGGTACAAAACTTTCACCAAACAACTAATTTAAAACAAAATGCTATTCCTACACATTTTAATGCAATGGACTTCTATAAATAAAGCTATTACATAAATAGAGTACTGTAAAACATGCAATATCTTTTCAAAAGATATAATTATGGCTGTTGTGGCTTTTGTATATGAAATCAAATATCACATTTTTCCCTTCTTTATAATTAGAGTCTAAGAATAGGTGAATCGTTTTCGTTAAACCATTGGGATGTGAAGATAAATAGTGGTTTAAAAAAATAATTTGATAACACAGTCAAATGGATGCGAATTTATGAATTGAGACAAGGTACACGTACTATATTCTTATTTTAAAAAAGTAGGTTGTTTTGTTTGAATATCCAGTCTGTATTTATGGTACGGTTAAGGACGAGAGTTTATCAGTTGTCTAGCCGCCATTGCGGAAATAATTTGCATGAAAACTTTTAGATGTTTTGAATGTAATTACAGTCTATGGTTCAGCTACAGAGTAAGTTATGATTTTATAGAATATCTAAATACTTCAATTTTAGACTATTATACATTGATATAAATCTGTAATGTGTAAATCCTTAGAATTTTGCTATTTGAGTAATTATCTCCCCCTTACAACTTTATTTAAGTTTTGTATGATGACAAGATGTGTATTAGGCATAATTAAGAAGCACGCTGTGAGTACATCTGTTATTTTTGCAAATAGTTACAAATGTAAGAATTGAAAATGATGCAGATTAGCAATAAACAAGAATATCTTTTTTGTAAAAGGATATAAACAGCGTTGAGCGGGATAAAATACCCGAGAGCTGTATATTCCAATCTGCACCTGCAGCTATTGATGGAGTCTTTCTCAAGGATATCATTAAATTTTGTAAAACAGGCACCTAAACAGTGAATGGCAGTCTATTTTAAGAAGAGTGACTTATACAAAGTCCATATGTAACATCTGATTGGTCTAAAAAGAAGGTCAAAAGCTAGCTAATGTCGAAAAAGTGATATTGTTCTGTATGAGTATTTCTCAGTTCAGTCATAGGAATTGCACATAAACTTTTTTATAATGTGGAAGGTAACATGCAGTTTAAATTAATCATACAACAAGTCACAAATACCTGGTACAACCTTGCTGTTGAGTCCCGGCAATTTAGTCTAACTTATTTGATGACTTTTCAGGGCCAGTAGCATAGTTATAATCAAAGCTTAAAATCATTAAATTTTGTTAGCTAAAATTCAGAGGGTCCACTTAATTTGGCTATTGTCTGTCCTATTTAAAGTTATTTAAATACATTTTACGGGATAGATACCTTTTATAAGCTCATCTGAGCACAGAGTGTTCCCTGTCAGTCTGAGATGTGCATCGTCCGCAATTACTTCAAACGACGTCTCTTCCTTCACTACTAGGCCAATTTCAACCAAATTTACAGGATTGTTTCCTTGATTGTCCTCTACAAAAATTGCTCAAATGGTTCCACTGAACTCCAGGTAATAGCTTCCAGTGTTAAAACTAGAAAAACCTTTAAACAACATCTCCTCCTTAACCACTGGGCCAAGGTCAACCAGACTTCACTGGCTTGTTCTCGGATGGTCTTCTAAAAAACTGCTCAAATTGTTCTGCTCTGGTGCACATACATGTAATGGCCCAAGAGCTTAAAATAGAAAAACATTTAACTAATATCTCCTGTACCACTGGGTCAATTTCATCCAAACTTCACAGAATTGTTCCTTTGATGGTCCAGTTTTGAAGTAATTTCACAGAAATGTTCCTGATGTGACCCTCTTCCAAATTTGCTCAAACTGTTCCACTCCATTATACAAGATGGCTGACAGGACTAATCAAGGCACTGAAAGTACTAGTGGGACTTTGTGTTGGCATAAATAATGTAAAATAGTTTAGGCAAGCAATACTGAAATGTTCAACTCCAAGTGATATAGAGCGTGTTCGGGTATTTTTGGACACTTATCATCATACCTTGACAGTAACATTAATTGTCATACAGACCAGCTTTCGGTATATTTTGAAAATATATAGCTTTCTTGTCGGTATTTTGTGAACCATGTAGATTTAAACAACCATTTAACATGTATAAGAAGCAGAATTGTGAAACATACAAAAGAGGCTATTTCTGAACCAGTCGGGTAATTTTGGACACATTGTCGGATGATTGTGGACACTTTAGGATTTTTAAAAACAAGAGCTGTCAGTAAGACAGAGCGCTCTACTTTTTATTGCTTGCCTATAAAACAAAACTTTGACAGTTAAAGTGACATTATGCTCATCTTACTGCACATAGTGTATTTTTGGTGACAGTTTTATAAAAGCAATTTTTGGTAGCTGTGCATTTGAATGTGTTAAACTAATGATAATGCCGCATTAATATTTGAAGTTCGTGCTTTAGAAATTAAAGAAATGGACTAATAAAATAATAATTCCTTCCTTGGCAGTGATCTCCCTTGTGTTATTAGTGTTGCTCAGCAGTGGAAGGGAAGCAACTCCGACATGCATTTGTTTATTTCTTAAATTGACTCTCCCAGTCAAAATAGGAAAAGTAATATTTGGAAAGTTATTATTTCGTACTGGTAGCAGGAAAAGTTTGTTGTATTGGGTCAAAAGTTATTATTTCCTCTACCCTTTTCACACACACCTATTTCAGCTGGAATTTTACTTTAAAAAAATTGTGCATAATGTCACTTTAAGGGCACACAAGACTTTAACTAGGAATTTCTGAGTACAAATCAAGAAACATTTTCACAGAGTTATCTTCTCTTGCTTACAGATAGGTCTCATGATGGTACATAAGTACTCCAACTTTCAAAGTAATATCTCAAATGGTCAACAAAAGTCAAACAAGTGGACAAGAATGAAAATTTTAACTGAGTTCCTAAGTCAAAAAGGGCAATAATTCAAATAAAATCCTTGACAGAATTACCTTCTCCTGCCCATGTTTGGGGATCATGATGGTATACAAGTATTCCAACTTTCAAATTAATATCTCAAACAGTTTAGTCAAAAAGTGGACTGGTACGAAAAACTTAACCAAGATTCTAAGTCGATAAAGGGCCTTAATTTTTAAAACAAATCCCTGACAGAGTAACCTTCTCTTGCCTACGGATTGGGGTAATGATGTAAACAAGCATTCAAAGTTTCAAAGCAATATCTCAAAGGGTTAAGGCAATAAGTGGATTTTACCCATATTCAATGTATTTTCTAAGTAAAAAAGGGGCATAATTCTGTCAAAAACCTTGACAGAGTTATGTACTCTTGTCTGTTGATGTAGGTCATGATGGTAAACAAGTATGGTTAGTTTCAAAGCAATACCTCCAATGGTTTTGAAATAAAGTGAGGTGGTACAAAAAACTTAACCAAGCTCAATACACGTTTAAGTAAAAAAGGGGCCATTATTCTGTGAAAAACCTTGACAGAGTTATGTACTCTTGTCTGTAGATGGAGGTTATGATGGTAAACAAGTATGGTAAGTTTCAAAGCCATACCTCTAATACTTTTGAAATAAAGTGGGGTGGTACGAAAAACTTAACCAAGGTGTGACGCTGACGCCGGGCGAGTAGGATAGCTCCCCTTTTCTTCGAAAAGTCGAGCCAAAAATGAATAAACTCCTCCTTTTTAATACCGTATGTTGCATACATTTCATTTAAATCATTTGATGCGTCATCTTAATAAAGTTAATTAAGAAATTACATATGTGTTTCCACTCTATGCAAGATCAAAACTATGGAACACAATTTAAATCAACAAAGTAACCGTTGAGCAGCAGAACAACAAAGCTGTTTAACAATAGTCACACTCAAATTGGACGTCCGCAATTTCCCCCTCACTCATCGACAAAAGGTCGATAGTTTTAACACATGCCCTGTGCAGCCACCTGCCACAGTTTTGACAGAGCACCCAATTTTCAGTTTCATATGGTGCTTCACAAGAGTAGCAAGCCTGTTTTATATTGTCATCAATGTCATTCATCTCGTCATTGTCAACAAGACCATTTTCTGAAAAATCTGACTCACTACACTCTCATTCTTACGTTTCCTTTTAATTTCATTTTCTAACTGTTTTACTTTGTGTACTTTTTTTTTGTTTTGAGCAGTTCTTCTCTTCTGCTTTTTTTTTTCTTCTCTAAGTAGCTTCTTAGTTTCCAATTCAGCCAATTTTTGTTTTTGCTTTTCTTCCCTAATTTTCTTGCCTGCTTGTTTACCTCTTCCTGTTCCTTTTGTTTTCTTCATTCTGTGAGAATTTCATTATATTTTTTACCACTGATAGCCTTTGGTAATTGTAAACCGTTTGAGAAAGGTTTTTTTGTATGGCTCTTAATTGCGACTGGGGTTTTCAAAACTTCGGCAAAGACCGGAGAGACAGAATCGCAGTAAGTGCTACTTGCTTGTGTGTGAAACACAGACGTATGAGTAGTTTAGCATGTACCAGTGCATGTTAGAGGAGTTACCAGATTACTTGAGTTATCAGGCTGACTGTTTGGAGATTTAGATGCAGTACTGCCGCCACAGTGATATATAGAACTCTGACAATGAGTATTTACTTGTGGATTGTCACTTTTTTACTCCTTATTTTCATTTTCTATATCAGTATTGGATTTAGGTGGCACAAAAATCTTGCTAGGCTCCATTTTTAGCTCGACTATTCGAAGAATAAGGAGACTATTGCACTCGCCCCAGCGTCGGCGTCGGCGTCTGCGTTGGTTAAAGTTTTTCATAAAGTCAAATATCTTGAATACTATCAAAGGTATTGACTTGAAACTCAAACTATATGTTTACCATCAACATCTTCACCTGAGGAAACAATCCCCATAACTCTGTTTTGATTTTTGACAGATTTATGCCCCTTTTTAACTTAGAAATTTTGGTTAAAGTTTTTTATAAATTCAAATATCTTGAATACTATCAAAGGTATTGACTTGAAACTCAAAGTATGTGTCTACCATCAACATCTTTACCTGAGGAAACAATCCCCATAACTCTGTTTTGATTTTTGACAGATTTATGCCCCTTTTTAACTTATAATTTTTGGTTAAAGTTTTTTATAAATTCAAATATCTTGAATACTATCAAAGGTATTGACTTGAAACTCAAAGTATGTGTCTACCATCAACATCTACACCTGAGGAAACAATCCCCATAACTCTGTTTTGATTTTTGACAGATTGATGCCCCTTTTTAACTTAGAATTTTTGGTTAAAGTTTTTTTTAAATTCAAATATCTTGAATACTATCAAAGGTATTGACTTGAAACTCAAAGTATGTGTCTACCATCAACATATACACCTGAGGAAACAATTCCCATAACTCTGTTTTGATTTTTGACAGATTTATGCCCCTTTTTAACTTAGAAGTTTTGGTATTTTTTTTTTGTAAATTCAAATATCTTGAATACTATATAAGGTATTGACTTGAAACTCAAAGTATGTGTCTACCATCAACATTATACACCTGAGGAAACAATTCCCATAACTCTGTTTTGATTTGACAGATTTATGCCTTAGAAGTTTTGGTATTTTTTTTTTGTAAATTCAAATATCTTGAATACTATATAAGGTATTGACTTGAAACTCAAAATATATGTTTACCATCAACATCTACACCTGAGGAAACAATCCCCATAACTCTGTTTTGATTTTTGATAGATTTGTGTCCCTTTTTAATTTTGAATGTTTTGTTAAAGATAGAATACTATCGAACGTATTTACTGTCAACATCTTCACCAATGTTTTTGATTTTTGACATATTTATGCCCTTTTTAACTTAGAATTTTGTCACAGTTTTTCCAGACTAAAATGGAAATACTCAAAATGGCTTTCTTTTGAAATGTCATAGAATAATTATGCAGCATGAAGCGGTCATGCTTTTTTAATTCTATACATATCAATTTTGAAAAGTTACAAAATTATTCATGATCAAATATACAAGGTCATGTATTTCTTTGAAATTATCCCCCCCATCCTCCCTCCAGTTGGCTTGCAGAATCCAGAGTAAGGCCTTGAATGCAATGTACATTTACAAAGGTCTTTGAACAAGTTTCATATCTTTGACCTTAATTCTTATAGACAATTACACAATACTCCTGTTCTTAGACAAAAACCCCATTTTACCAACAAGCTTTCGAATAGTCGAGCGTGCTGTCATGTGACAGCTCTTGTTGTACTTAGATTTTGTCACGAAAACTTAACGTTGGCTATAACTTTGCCATTTCTTAAGATTTCTTCATCAAACTTTCAAATTGTATTGCTTATGACATAAAGGTCGTGATGCCGCCAAATTGTGTAGGTCAAGGTCATATTTGACAGAGTTATGCCCCTTTTTATACTTAGATTTTGCTATAACTTTGCCATTTCTTAAGATTTCTTTATCAAACTTTCAAATTGTATTGCTTATGTCAAAAGGGTTGTGATGCCGCCAAATTTTGTAGGTCAAGGTCATATTTGACAGAGTTATGCCCCTTTTTGTACTTAGATTTTTGCTATAACTTTGCCATTTCTTAAGATTTCTTTATCAAACTTTTAAATTGTATTGCTTATGTCAAAAGGGTTGTGATGCTACCAAATTTTGTTGGTCAAGGTCATATTTGACAGAGTTATGCCCCTTATTACACTTAGATTTTGTCACAAAATTGTTGGTTATTCTGACAAAGCATAAGAGGGCGACACAAGTGTTCTACTGAACACACATCTAGTTACTTTTCCTTGTCGCAGAGCATAACTTGAAAACTACTGGTTTAGGAATGCAATACAACTTCATACAATGGTCCAGCACAATGAGAGGAAGTGCAGTGTACAAGAACCATAACTCTATCTTGACTAGTTACAGAGTTATTGCCAAGAACAATATCTCTATTTTAGTGTTTTTTTGCAAGGTATTCTGTTACTACGAACTTCCTTAGTTTATAAAGCAGTCTTTCTGGGGTATTAATCACATTTAGTGATATGTCAATTTTTTTTAGTTTTTTTTTGGGGGGGGGCAGCTGGTCAAGGTCAAGCAAGGTTACATTGACCTCTGTTATCTTTTCCTTGATAACATTCCAAAAGATATTTTACAAAGCTTACTCAAAACAGTCCAGTTGAGCGATACTGGCCATTATGGGCTTCTTGTTGCTGAGCCCGCTTCCGGTGAGCTTGATATAGTTGTCACAACGGCGGTTTGTTGTGTGTGCGTCTGTTTGTGTGTGGGTCCATCCGAGTTTGTGCAGGCTGTAACTTATCCATGGATCAAGGGATTCTTAAATAACTTGTTTTATACTTGTCAAGCCCATTAAGAAATAGCCAATCTAAAAACTATCTTGCTTGGCTTCAGCTTCAAATTATTTAGACTAAGTTTTGCCCAAATCAGTACCATAATTAATTGTTCTGCTCATTCTAAGTGAACTTAGGTGTTGAAACTCACTGAAAATTTACTGGCTAATGGTCTGAATAACATGCAGTGCAGACCATGATCAGACTTGTACCAGCACAGTTCAGGGGTTCATAAAAGTTGAACAGTTTGATGATTTTAGGTTTTTTTCAGTAAATTATAATTGGTTTAAAAAATGTTATTTGTTAACGCATGAAATTGTGAATTTATGAATAGAGAAGGAATCCTATTTTTATTATAAAAATTATGGTAAAAAAGGGTGCATTTGAATTTATGAATAGATAAGGTATCCTATTTTTATTATATGGTAAAAAAGGGTGCATTGTAGTTAGTAAAGGGGGTTATATGAAAGCTGTAATTAGAAAGTAATGGCTTCTATGAAAGGGAATTCACTATTAATATACCATGTAAAGCGCATTGATTTTATCCAGTGTTTATTATTATGTACGATCAATAACGGAAGTTAATCAGTCCTATATAATGTGACCGTGCCCGTGATCAATGTCATTTGAAAGTGAAAACACTTTTGTGATGTTTTTAATAATTCCTGCGTTTGTGGACCAGATTGTAGATTGTAAGTCATGGTTTTGATTTAAATACTATAAGACTTGATAAATTAATCCAATCTAACATGTAAATCTTTGTTTTAAATTAGGTTATTTCCTGGTCTCATTGCATGACCTTCACTAACTTTACAACAATGTTTGTGATATAATAGGTTAGCCAATTTAATCATTGACCTATTTATGACCGAGGATATTTTAAGTTTTATCTTATGCATTTCTTGGATATTTACTTTACTGTGCATTTCTTGGATACTTATACTATCACATTTTTCTGTGACATAAAAATTATTAAATACGTACAGTTTTCAACTAAAATAATCATGGGACTGTTGTGTTGGCATAAATAATGTAAAATTAGTTTAGGCAAGCAATACTGAAATGTTCAACTCCAAGTGAAATACTGAAATGTTTAACTCCAAAATTTAATGATATACTGAAAATGTTCACTCCAAGAAATGAAAATGTGATACTAAAATGTTCACTCCAAGACGTGAAAATATTCACCAATTTATTTTGTGAACTTCTGTTCAGCTACTAAGTGAGCTTAAGTGCTCAAATACAAGACTTTAGTAGGTCAAGGTCATATTTGACAAGAGTTATGCTGCTTTTTGTACTAAGATTTTGTCATGAAATTATTGGTTATTCTGACAACGTGTAAGAGGGCAAAACAAGACTAGTGTTCTACTGAACACCTATCTAGTTATATAAAAAGTTATAAACCATGCCAGAAATTTAAAGGATTTGGTAATATATGTTCAATGCAAGTAAGTTATGAAAACTTTCGCAAAGAGACTAAATGTGATCTTTGTCCCAAATCGAGTGTCCCACTCTCCCCTACTTGTTTAAATGTAAATGTATTAAGGGTTGTGAATGTAATATCAACTACAGTGGCACTAATGACTCATCTACCACTGTTAGTTTTGTTATCAGTGAATCAACCACTTTTAGGACCACTCACTGTCGGTTGTACGTCATCCATCTGTCCCCTATCTCCTCTGGAACCACAAGGCCTATGTTGATAAATGTGTTCAGAAAATTCCATACAGAACTCTGGTTGCTTTTGCAGCAAATAAGAAAAACTTGAAAAGTTTCTTCTCGGAAACCACAAGCCCTAGAGCTTAAATATTAAGTATGTTGCATTGCCTAGTGGACCTCTAACAACATTCCTCAAAATAACGCTCAGTGACATGGACCGATAATTCCGATTCCTGTCCCTGGTGGTTCTTGATTTAACACTCGGCATTTTTGCATATTTGTCAGGAAAATCTTGGTCAGCATGTTTTTCCCTGAAATTACAGGCCTCAAGAGCTTCGATATATTGGTCATCTCGCATAAAAACTAGGTCACATGACCCAAAAATAGAAAAATCTTGTTAAGGTCTAGAGGCTACTGTTTCAGTCCAAATTCCTGGATTGTAGATGATTGTTTGGTTTGATTTTTAGCTGGTTTTAATATGGGTCACCTGGGGTCAAAAACTAGGTCACAAGCCCAAATATCAAATAACCTCTGTTTTCTTTTCCTAGAGGTAACATTTTCAGCCAAAATATCCTGGAAATTTGTCAGAAAGGTTGTTAAGATGATTTCTAGCTCAAGTATGGCATTTGGGTCATACTAGGTCAAAAACTAGGTCACACAGCCTGAATATGAAAAACTACCTTGTTAACATTCTAGAGGTAACATTTTCAGCCCAAATATCCTGGATATTTGTCAGAAAGGTTGTTTGATGATTTCTGCTCCCTAAGTTCGAACTATGGTGTCATCTGGGGTCAAAAACTTGGGTCACAGAGCCCAAATAATGGAACAAACCTTGTTAACACTCTAGATGTTACATTTTCAGCCCAGATTCTCATAAATTTGCAGAAAGGTTGTTTCGATGATTTCTAGCTCATGTTCGAATATGGGTCATTGGGGTTAAAAACTAGGTCACATAGCCCAAATATGGAAAAACCTTGTTAACACTTTAGAATGGTAATATCCCAAATATCCTGGATATTTCTTGGAAAGGTTGTTTTGATGATTAATCTAGCTCAAGTTCCAATATGGGTCATCTGGGGTAAAAAAGTCACGGCCCAAATGTGGAAACTTAGTTAACACTCTAAGGGGGGTTACATTTTAGCCCAAATATCCTGGAAATTTGTAGAAAGAGTTGTTTATGACATTGGATATAATGTATCAATTGAACCTATAATACTGGTTTTCGATTGATTTGCTTATCAGAACGTGGCCCCGTCTGACATTAACCAGGTCATTAACAACTTTGTTAAAAGCATTTGTACTCGTGAAAGCATAAACCTCTTGCCCTCTTTTTTTAAATAGTTACTGCATTTGTGGACAAGATTCTAGATTGTAAGTTATGATTTTTATTTAAATGCTATTATAAGACTTGATAAATTAATACAAAGTAATATATGTAATACGTGAATCTTTGATTTAAGTTAGTTAGTTTCCTCGTCTCATTGCATGACCTTCACTTACTTTACAACGTTTGTGATACATTAGAATAGTCTGAAGAAGTCTTTGTGAGTGCATTGAATGTTCTGTCTGGTAATTAAACTACAAATGTAGCTAGTGCATGTCCTTGTTTTTCTCAAATGGGTAAAAACAAAATGACTCAATATGATTATTTTGCCTATTTAATCATTGACCTATTTATGACCAAGGAAATTTTGAGTTTTATCTTACAGTTTTGTGATGGTAATGGGACTGTGTTTAGCACACATCTATATAACTATAACCAATCACAAAAACAACTTGTACTGTTGATTGTGTCCCCCCAAGTCAAATAAATTTTTTTCAAGCGGATGTGTTAGCCAGTCAGACTCTTAGCTTGTGGATGGTGGCTTCTTTATTGGGAGAATTGACAACTACTAGCTAGCTAGCTAGACTATAAAACATCAGATCATAAAATGTTCCAACTAAAAAACTATATATTAAATAGTCAAATGAACTTTGCTAATTTCTATCCCATACAATCTAATAATTGCATTTGTCTGCATTTTATTATTTGAATATGTATATAATCACAGATACGTTTTATATCAATATATTTTTCCTTGTACTTTACTTGTGCATTTCTTGGATATTTATACTATCACATTTTCTACGACATTATGTACAGTTTTCAACTACATTTTGAAATATAATCATATAAGTATCTTTATTTTCATTTTCTCAGATACACAGAAAGCTCAGAACTGAATATACAGTCTCGTATATTCTTGGAAAATCAAGTTTATAGCAATCAAGATTATAGCCAATCCTTCTTGAAGCTATAGTTTGACACCTATAGGTCCGACACCTAGCAGAGGGAGTTACATTCAAGTGTCACTTGATACAAAGGTACAGATGTTTTGCAGTTCTTAAAAATTCAAAGTCACCTCCTCCAGGGTGCTATGGTTACAGTCAGTGACTTGTAGTTACTAAACCATCTCCTGATTTTGAAGGTCTCTGGTTTGATTTCTGCTACTGACGCGACATATGTGTGAAATTTGGCAGACTCTTGTGCAGGATTTGAGTCTAGTACTGTTTCTGGCTAGAAAATGTAGAACACTTCTTGCCTGCACATACTGTTGAAACAATAAACCTTGTGCCATGTTGGTTCATGTGCATTAGCAAGAGTCATTCACATTTATTTCACATGTTGCCTGTCTTTTTCTCTACCAGGTTTATATATAACTATCAGATGTGAGTCTCAAAAGAGATTAATATATATATCTCAAAATATATTGTCTTTACGTTTAAAACCCTTAAAATGCTGGAAAAGGCAATATATACGATGAATTTGATAAAATGACTATAATATTTGGCTTTATCAGGCACAATTATACATGTATAAAAAAATAAAAATAAACAACATTATATAGGTTTTTACGGTATCTTTTTGCAACTGGTTTTACTATAAGATCATCATGGCAGATACTGGTAACATATACAATATAAAATCATGTATACAAGTTGCAACTAGTTATTTCACAACTGAGAATACATAAATTACACTAGTAATAGTATCAAACAATTATTACTGACTGCATGCGTGTATCAGGCATACATGACTGTACGTCTGATTTTCAGCTATTGCAAATAAATTTGTCATGCATTCACAGTCACTGTAGCAAAAGTCCTACTAGCAAGCAAGGAAAAGCCTTTGCATTTTGCAAGTTTTTTTCCGTTTAATATTAGAAATAGATGAGACAGAATAAAAAGGTTGACTATTTTGCAAATCTTAGCCTTGGCCTCCGTCGGTGGAGATAATTTTTATTTACATTGGTAGCGCATGCTCGTAAATATGGGGCCTTAAAATGGGTACTTAGAGCACACTAAAAATGGTCATTACAGCAGGAAATGTTGGTGGCTTGCATTTATCTCCGATATTCAGCTCATGTTGCATATAACACAAAAATATTTGAAAAGCATTAAAAATAATCATTTCTAATGGTTTTTAACAATAAATTGTCTTTGAGAAATGATATTAATTTGCGGCTTGGTAAGTAGGTTTATATACCTACACCTACGTGTGCCATTAAATGTTGGCGGAAGTAACCGTTTTCTACTTAGTCAAATAGGTGCAACTTGTTTTGCTAAATACCCTGCAGAATAAGCTCTCCAGCCATAGCTAACATCAGATTAGAACTCCCAACATTTTTCTCTGTGATTGTTTGGCAATATAGCCTATGACTTCCCTGCATTGAGCCTCCCTCAAACAAAGGGGAAGTTCTATACAATAAGTACCAATTACTTGCCTTTAAATTTGAAGAGTCAAATCATTCCGATATACTAGTGTACGGTTTGAATATGTTCTCAATACCTTTTTATTGCATGTTGAAATGTAATTTAACACGATTTTTAATGTTTTAAGAAAAATTGAAGTAATATTTTCGTGCGGAAATCAGAAGTTGACAGCAGTACATGACCCCCACGTGACTTTGTTGACAACATATGTCAAGGTTGCAAGTAAGCTGAAATTAAAAGTCGATATTTAAGTAAATATTTAACACTTTGATTTTAGTCAGTCAGCTTCAAACAAATCCTCTGATAGATTTTGATATCAAGAATTCCTTTCTACAGACTAATTATAGAGGCATGTAACAGGAAAACTAAAAAGCCACCAACAATTCCTTGCCACCGGCTTTTCCTTGCTTGCCAGTACATACTTTAGAATTTTTAACCTTTCAGAAATTAAAGTCAAGAAAACCCAACAAGTGAGCGAGAATGCCGTCTGCTGTAAACTCTCCTACAGATTCAGATGAACCAGGTATGCCTTAGGTTTATTCTTTATTAACATCTGCATCTTTATAAATGTATTCATGTATGTACTTGATTGAGTAACTATCACTTTTAATAACATTATAATTGTGCTGAAGTTTAATCATTAAGTTATCTCATATTTAGCGCTCTAGATGCCATGTCTTTTACCTAAAAAGTCATTGCAGGCCGCAGAAGAGGCCCGCAATATTTAATACATGATAAGTAAAAGATCCATGGAGACTTAAGCACAAGATCGAATAAATATGTCTCTCTACATTTAAAAAATGACGTACTTCTGAGATGAAAACTGTAGACACAGTCTATTTTTCTAGAAATGCAAGAGTTGTTCTTTATATAGATTTATATAAGGTTTCTAGAAATGCAAGAGTTGTCATTCTTTATATAGATTTATATAATGTAATTTTTCCAGCATCTAAGTAGTCGATCTTCGTAGTGTAATTGGTTAAGGCATCTACGCTGTAATTTACGAATGGAGTTTAAATCCCATCGAAACCAACTTTTCTTTTTTACTCTTTTTCTTCAGTTTTACTTATCATTTTCAGCTTTTAAACAATTTTTAAATGTTTTACGGCAAATAATCATAAAAATCTTCATTCATGCGAAACTAATATGGATAATGGCAGATTTAAGATCTGGTTATTTGAAAAGCTAGACGGTAAAAGTTCATCATTTTTTGCCATTGTACTAAGAATATTATAAAGATAAAGTTTATCAGAGTGGAATGGATGCCCCATTATTAGCTCGACTATTCGGAGAATATGGAGAGCTATTACAGTCACTTGTGCGTCGGCGTCGGCGTTGCTTCTTTGGTTAAAGTTTTGCCTGCTAAGTACTATCATGCACATATCTCAGTAACCACTTATGATATTGACTTGAAACTTTGTTCATGTCTTTAGGGGTGTCATACAATCAAGTCAGATAACTCTTGTATGAATTTAGTACAAATTATGGCCCTTGTTTGACTTAGAAAATTTGGTTAAAGTTTTGCCTGCTAGGTACTATCATGCACATATTTCAGTAACCACTTATGATATTGACTTGAAACTTTGTTAATGTCTCTAGGGGTGTCACACAGTCAAGTCAGATAATTCTTGTATGAATTTAAAACAAATTATGGCCCTTGTTTGACTGAAAATTTGGTTAAAGTTTTGCCTGCTAAGTACTTAATTGTTAAAGTTTTGCCTGCTAGGTACTATCATGCACATATCTCAGTAACCACTTATGATATTGACTTGAACTTTGTTAATGTCTTAAGGGGTGTCACACAGTCAAGTCAGATAACTCGTGTTTAAATTAAGTACAAATTATGGCCCTTGTTTGACTTTGAAAATTTGGTTAAATTTTTGCCTGCTAGGTACTATCATGTACATATCACAGTAACCACTTATGATATTGACTTGAACTTTGTTAATGTCTTAAGGGGTGTCACACAGTCAAGTCAGATAACTCTTGCATAAATTTGATACAAATTATGGCCCTTGTTTGACTTTGAAAATTTGGTTAAAGTTTTGCCTGCTAGGTACTGTCATGCACATATCTCAGTAACCACTTATGATATTGTGAAGACAGATAACTCTTGTTTAAATTTAGTGCAAATTATGGCCCTTGTTTGACTTTGAAAATTTGGTTAAAGTTTTGCCTGCAAGGTACTATCATGCACATATCTCAGTAACCACTTATGGTAGTTATATCAAACTTAGCAATATATATAGTGTTCAAGGGTACAATTTGTATCAAACAATTAATTTACCAAAAATTAAATATGTAGTGATAGATTTTGACTTTTTTATGATTCAACTTTCCTAGTTTATACTTAATAGTTAGCAGAATTTTGTTTTGCTATAATACTGATAAAAGTTTTGTTTTATTAGCAAACACCCACAATAGTTGAGCTTGTAAATTGCATTTTCTTTGAGTTTAAACCCATTTTATTAGCTTTTTTATCATTTCTTTTTAACTTTGTAAATATATCTGCATCACTATCTATTGGGCAGGCTCATATTTTAGTGAATGTGTTGTCAATGTATTTCTACAGTGTATACTGAATACTTAATTACCAAAATTATGTTGAATTGTTATATAATGCAGGTTACTGAATATTGATAGATTAGTCTTTCTGGTATACTGTTCAGTTAGTTATTTACAAGATGAGGCTATAAATTTCACGTGTATTTTTAATAAGACAGTAAATTTCTTTCAGGATTTGAATATGAATCATTGAAAGGATATAGTTAATGAAAATAACAATTGAAAAATTGACCGTTATTGGCTGGAAACCTTAAGTTTGCTTTTCAACATATCAAACTTGATATCAGATGTACTCCTGATAGGTATTTGCTTAAGGTATAAGTTAAGCTTGGTCTCCTTGAATTCTTTGGGGCCATGCCTCAACATAAAGCATCATCATTGTCCAAAATCTTTACATGTCAGTTTTGTTTGTGGGCCCGCTGTGATACTTTGTATCACAGTTTTTCTTGTTTATACTGTTTTTGGGACTGAGGTCAGTCCATCTGAATAATTCTAATAATTATCAACATTTTTTCAGACATAACAGAGTTGGATGAACATGTATTTAAAAAGACACCTATAGAATTAGAAGACGTCTTGATGCCATTGGAGGATACAGATTCACCTATGTTTGTATACATACATGTATTAATATTTAATCCTAGCTTTTAAAATATAAATCACTAAACCTCTCAACCAACTCCATGGTCAAGTGGCTTTATATCACTTTAACCATTCATTGATTGATGGTCATGGGTTCGAGCCCTCAGCTACCGACCATGTCTCTTAATGTGAGATAGTTGGCAGTTTCTTGTGGAGGGTAAGGCTTCTTGTGGTGATCCTTCACAGGAACAATGGTTGGGATTCTGCTTGCCTGTAAAATGACTGAATCACTGGGTCAATGGTCAAAGTCAGATGCCCCAGGGTAGGGATGTCATTGATTAAAATTTTTGTATCGATATATCGATTTAGAAATATTGACGATACAGCGATATATCGATACATGGGCGTTAAAAAGTCACTGACTATTCATATTCTACCAAATCTCTTGACTTAATTTGTCCTTAACATTATGGTTCTGGTCTATAATATATATCAAACCTTGCAGTGCTGAAATATTTTTGCCTACGAGACCACGTTTCATTAAATTATCATTCGTTAGAAAAACACTGAACTATGGGTAGAGTGGTTGTTTATATTCCGGCTGAGTTTTGATGGAATTTTCGAACGTGAAACTGTAGATCATTGCACGGTAAAATATTATTCAATATACGATTTTTCAAAACTGCAATCAATATCGAATCGAAAGTGTTTTATCGTTGATATATTGATATCGTTTGAATCCATTACATCCCTACCCCGGGGTCACTTGACCAACTGACCTACTTTCTTGCTTTTAAAGCTACAGAAATTAAATTTGAGATGTATGGGTAGTTTTGCATGCATTTCAACTTTGATCTTGACTGACCATGACCTTTTGACCTACTTTCTGTGTTTGAAGGTAGATCATTAAAATTTGGACCATCTTAAGTTTACAGTTTTGCTAGTTCCACATCAGCTGACTTTGACCTACTGACTCACTTTACTGTTTTTGAAGCTTAAGTAACAGCAATGGAATTTGAACTACATGTACAGTTTTCAAAAACCATGAAACAGATTTACTTGATGTTAGATATAGTGATAGAAGATATTTAGAGGAATTGCAGCATCTGTTACCCTTGAGACCACCTTGTCTCTTTATGAGTGATCCCCCTTTGTCATGTGAAATTATGTCCGTATGTAAAATAGCTCAAAAGCCTTCAACAGATTTTTAGCTCACCGGAGCACAAATTGTCCATGGTTAATTGTTGTAACAGATCTGCGTCTGGCATCCAGCATCAACAATTAGGCTGTGTAAGCAAAAGAGGCTGGAGTTCATGGAATCAACATGAAATAGGTTGGATCATTGAAACCGGAGCACATGGGGTTGAAAAACTAGGACATAAGGCCATATCATAGGAAAACCTGGTGCACACAATAGAAACTGCATTGTATAACCAATCATCATGAATGGTTGTCAGAACGTATGTCTTGGTAATTTCTATTTTGAGTTTTAAATAGGTCACATTTGATAATCAAAGCACTGAAGGCACTGAAAATGTTCGGTCTGAAACATAGATTATCGTAAGGATTGGTACTTAGGAGAGGAATGTTAAACACATGTTTTGCAATATGTCTGATAGTTTTAAGTGGAACATCTGACCACTTGATGTAACAGCATACTGAGCAATGTTACGGGTGGTGAGATTCCTCCTTGGTCAAGTGGTTAGAGAAGCTGAAACTTCTCAATTATTGAGAGTCTTTGGATCGAGCCCCGCTACTGACCACGTCTCTTTATGTGAGAAAGTTTGCAATTTTTAAGAAGAAAATAGTTAAAGTACTGATCCTTACCAGGAATTATCATAGAATTAACTGCCCGCATGTAAATAAAATTACATGTAACTGAAATGTATTTCCTTTGACGCAGATCTTTTTTCTAGACTGAGTAATGAATAAAGAACAAAGTCGGAATATTTAATATGTAGTATACATTGTACTGAGCACTTGAGCATGACTTGCAACTTCTTTTTTTCACCATTGTAAACATTAACACAACATATTTCTTTAATATCGACATGAAAATTAATGATCGATTGCATTCATGGTATAATACATATTATACGCGAAATAATCAAACGACTTTCTATTGGTGTTCCATTCATAACAAATTGTTTCCCGCCGGGTGTTTAACCCGAACATTCCTATCTAGCCCGTTCACAATAAAACAGTCGTATGGTACATGTAACATAAACCATGAAACACAACATTAAACAGAAACTGCTTACACATTGATGGGCGACCAGTATCGATCCAGACCAGCCTGCTTGCATGGTCGCAAAGTCCATTATGTTGGTTATCCCATGACGCGGCTCATTTTTTTGTCATTTGATTTCACTGAACCATGCAAAACACACGAATGATGGGTATTTCAAAATGAATGAATGGTGGTTTAAGACGAAACTATTTTGCTACTAGCTCACTAACAAAATCTTCGGTGCATTTTAACAGTCTGTTTCGCATGTTCAACTATATTAACAAATGCACACCACGGTGCTTCCCTGAATATGGCAGTTAAAGGGTATATTTCATAATTATCGCTAATAGCGACTGGCTCTTTTTTTACATAAATTCTATAGTTAAATAACAATCATCTTTAAACTCCAAACTGCGTAATATCTTCGTGACCTCGCTACTTTCGATTTTGGAGTGAAACATATCGTAACCGCGTAGTTAACCAGAAAGACTTTCCGTCTGTTATCAGAACCTACATTTTCATTAAATAACCGATGACATGGCGTTTATAAATGCAAAGTAGGTAAAGTATTGCCAGTATAAATGGTATATGAGGTGAGTCACTTTCAGCGCGTTTTGATCGGCTGCTTATTAAAGAAGTGCATGTCTAAACTGCATAGTAAGAAACACACCACTAAATTGCCATAATGCTGTATCTGTCGAACGTTTAAGAAGTACTTACAACCTATGCACATGAACTTAGAAAAAAATTTTATGATAAATTGTCACATATTGTTCTTATCTTTGAAACAATATAAATCTTTGCAATTATACCAACACTCAAACTGTTGATTACCTATGTTACTTTCTATAAATATGAGATGATGTCAGTCTGAAGAATTATTTAGAATTGAGGGGTAATTCGGTTTTAAAAGTAGAAACTGCTGTTCTTGGAAACCGGGTACAATAAATGTTAGGATTTGAAAATCCTCACATTCAAAAACTTAAGGTGACCTAGTCAGATTTTAGAAAAACTTTGTGCACACAATAGAGGATGTAATTTATACACAGACATCAACAACGTTGGTCATAATGTTTTAGTGAACTCTATGCTGAGTTGTTATCTTAGTCACATGGGGTCAGAAACTAGGTCATCAAGTTGGATCATTAAAAAAACTACTTTTTAAAGTTAGAGCAATGAAATTTGGATTTGGTGTACTTCTTTTTGAAGCAGATACCAAACCTGTCCTTGGCGGACCTGGGTCATGACCTTTAACCTTCTTTCTTGTCTGTTGGTGCAACGGTACTCAGGTGAGTGATATAGGGCCATCATTGTTTGAATATTGGCAAAATGAAAGAGGTTTAATATTGAAAGGAAGTGCAATACTCAAAAATCATGGTCCGGACCTGTGATTGAATAATATCCTTTAATACTATTTATTTAGTATCGTATATTAGGGCTTTATCGTTGGTACCAGTTTCCCATATGACCAACGCCCCCAGAAGAGGTTAGTTATTTTAGGTTTCAGAGGATAGTGCAAGATACACAAAACGTCCCAATTCCAGAGACACCCCTCAGGTTCTTATACATGCCAGGTGTATAGCACCCATACATGGGACCTCGGTATAAGTCTCATCCGAAAGACTGTTAGTAATTCTAGTTGGTCAGCCCCGTGAATCGTACCCGCTACCCCGAGATTACAAGTCTCGAGCTCTACCGATTGAGCTATCCGGGCTGACATTTTATTTTGTATCCTTTATTAGGGCTATATCGTTGGTACCGGTTTCCCATATGACCAACGCCCCCAGAAGAGGTTAGTTATTTTAGGTTTCAGAGGAGAGTGCAAGATACAGAAAACGTCCCGATTCCAGAGACACCCCTGGTTCTTATACATGCCAGGTGTATAGCACCGGGAACCAGACGTTTCTGCCACAGTACGTTTCGGCCTCAAGAAAATTGTGATGACGTTTCGGCCACATGACATTTCCGCCTCACTTTATGTCCATTTCGGCCCCAATTTACATATAACAGTCTACTATATCACGGATAGGTCCGTGATTTTATTGTTTGATGTTAATATTTTTTGTTTTGTTTTATGGTATAATTAAATATAAATATTGAATTATAAGTGGTATTTTAATTTTTTCATTGGTATTTTGTAGAAATAATTAAGAGCCTTTTGCTAACAAATACATTAATGAATCATTGTTATTTTGCGTATTGAATAAATGGTGATGTATACAATAAACGAGTCTGTTGTTATTTTCTAATTGTGCAAAAAGTTGTTTGTTTCCGCAATTAAAAGATGTAATTTTAATGCATTTCGTTTCCTTTGATACAACTTTGATACAACTTGTTAATAAGTGAAACAATTTGAAAGGATAATAGATAATTAATTTAATTGCGTGATGATTAGGGATTATGTATGTAAAGAAACAATTTGTTGATGCGGCGGCAATTATTCGGTTACTTTGATACATCTTTGCGCTGAAGTATATTTAAAATTATAATATTTTCATTGGTTAAAAAGTAGTGAATGACGGAAAAGGTCATTGGTGTTTTTTTATTAAATTTCTCAAAATAATCAAAGATGCTAAAATTTCATCGGTGATGTACGATATTACTCAAACAAATTAAGGTTTGAGGAATTCATTGGTGTTTAAGTAAATTACTAAAAAATATTACAAGATAAATACCCCGTCTTGAAATTATAGTAAAATTAAGTAAATTTGTGACTAAATTTAAGTGATCAGTGTTGTTTTGTGTGTGTGTTTATTTTGATTAAAGATATGTCGCTCTATTAATTCTCTCTAATCATATATTGATAAGTAATAATAATTTTCTTTTTGAAAACTTTAAATTTCTCTAATAATCACGTTTGTAGGCAGTGATAAATTGTTTAAATCATCAAAAACGTCGGTATGTGTTGGTTAATTGATTGAATTAAGTTGTTTGTTCACACATGTCATGCCTAATTCACACGTGCGTGTCATAACCACTTTAATTGTCAATAATGCTTTTAGTAACAAAACAGAACAGAAGAACAGAACTTTATTACTCTAAATACATGTAAACAATACAGGGGAGTTTCAGTTAATCCTGATAAAACAGTTATTATGATATGTCAAAAGGGAAATAGACAAGAAGATGCTGAATTAAAATATAATAATGAGATACTTAAAATTGTTGATAAGTTCACTTATTTGGGTTTTACAATTTCTGCAAACGGTAGTTTCTATCAAACTAACTTTAACTTACTTTTTTATAAAAACTGAAACTGGATCAATAATCAATTAGAACTGCCCGTTACACTGTAATTTGGGAGTATCATAAAAGTCTTGCTGTTGATCTCGATGCAATTTACGGAGAATTCGGAAGAACTTAATATCTACTTACAGCAATGAGATACATCTTTGTTATTTTAAACGTATTATCACTCAAACAGATAAGCCTGGAGACTTGCACGGATCTGTGCAAAAAATCGTATTATTGCTTTGTGCGTTTCTGTACTTTTGTATAATAATCTTTTGTTTTGTTGTGTGAATTATTGTTTTGTGCGTTTCTGTTCTTTTGTATAGTAGATCTAATCTGTTTTTTTTCTGTTTCTTTTTTTTTTCATGCAGTAATCAGTTTTCCTATGTTGACATACAATTTTATATCTAATAAAATAATTACATAAAGTATATACTACTTCTGTTTTGATATCTTTCGGTAACAACTCAACTGAAATACACATCGATTTCAATTATCATTGCATTGATGCACAATGTGTTAAAATAAGTATCAAAGTGAAGAAGACATTTTTTAAAACTTCAGCCTCATCATTTCACAGGTTTAAAACCACATAATATGTCATTAGCTTTCTGGGGGGCCGAAACGGCAATGGGGCCAAAACGTCGGGGCCGAAACATCTTTGGGGCCGAAATGTCATGTGGCCGAAATGTCATTGGGCCGAAACGTCTGTAATTCATAGCACCCATACATGGGATCACGGTTTTAGTCTCATCCGAAAGACTGTTAGTAATTATACCCCTACAAAACGAAGTTTGGGGGGGGGGGGGGGGCGGTATATAGGAGTGAGCTTGTCGGTCGGTCGGTCGGTCGGTCTGTTGGTTTTATGGTTTCCGGATGATAACTCATGAACGACTTTACCCTTTTGAATAATTTTTGGTACACACGTAGCTTGCGTGGAGACGCCGCTTGGGATTGCATTTGGGGTCACTAGGGTCAAGGTCAGTTACTAAAAATAGAACAAGAGCTGTCTCATGACAGCACGCTCAACTATTCGAAAGCTTGTCGGTAAAATGTTTTTTTTGTCTAAGAACAGGACCTGGTGTTTTGTGTAATTGTCTATCAGAATTAAGGTCAAAGATATGAAACTTGTTCAAAGACCTATGTAAATGTACAATACATGCGTTGCCTTACTCTGGATTCTGTAAGCCAACTGGGGGGAGAAGGGGGGGGATAATTTCAAAGAAATACATGACCTTGTATATTTGATCATGAATAACTTTGTAACGTTTCAAAATTAATATGTTTAAAATTAAAAAAGCATGCCCGCTGCATGCTGCATAATTATTCTATGACATTTCAAAAGTAAGCCATTTCGAGTATTTCTAATAATGTCTGGTAAAAACTGTGACAAAATTCTAAGTTAAAAAGGAGCATAAATATGTCAAAAATCAAAAACATTGGTGAAGATGTTGATAGTAAACATACATTTTAAGTTTCAAGTCAATACGTTTGATAGTATTCAAGAATTGACTTTATAAAAATCTTTAACTAAAATTCTAAGTTAAAAAGGGGCATAAATCTAACAAAAATTAAAACAGAGTTATGGGGATTGTTTCCTCAGGTGAAGATGTTGATGGTGGACACATAATTTGAGTTTCAAGTCAATACCTTTGAAAGTATTCAAAATATTTGCCTTTATAAAATCTTTTATCAAAAATTCTTAGGTAAAAAGGGGCATAAATCTGTCAAAAATCAAAACAGAGTTATGGGGATTGTTTCCTCTGGTGTAAATGTTGATGGTAAACATATAGTTTGAGTTTCAAGTCAATACCTATAGATATTTGACTTTATAAAAAAATGTAACCAAAAATTCTAATTCAAAAAGGGGCATAAATCTGTCAAAAATCAAAACAGAGTTATGGGGATTGTTTCTTCAGGCGAAGATGTTGATGGTAGACACATACTTTGAGTTTCAAGTCAATACCTTTGATAGTATTCAAGATATTTGAATTTATAAAAAACTTTAACCAAAAATTCTAAGTTAAAAAGGGGCATAAATCTGTCAAAAATCAAAACAGAGTTATGGGGATTGTTTCCTCAGGTGAAGATGTTGATGGTAGACACATAATTTGAGTTTCAAGTCAATACCTTCGATAGTATTCAAGATATTTGAATTTATAAAAAACTTTAACCAAAATTTCTAAGTTAAAAAGGGGCATAAATCTGTCAAAAATCAAAACAGAGTTATGGGGATTGTTTCCTCAGGTGAAGATGTTGATGGTAAACATATAGTTTGAGTTTCAAGTCAATACCTTTGATAGTATTCAAGATATTTGACTTTATGAAAAACTTTAACCAACGCAGACGCCGACGCTGGGGCGAGTGCAATAGTCTCCTTATTCTTCGAATAGTCGAGCTAAAAATGGTTTCCGTTCAATAACTCAAGTTAGGAGTGACCAATTACAATGAAACTTGGTGTGTAGGTAGCTTGCTTGGAGATGCCGCTTGGGATTGCATTTGGGGTCACTAGGGTCAAGGTCAAGGTCACTGTTACTAAAAATAGAAAAATGGTTTCCGCTCAATAACTCAAGTTAAGAATGACTAATTGCAATCAAACTCAGTGTGTAGGTAGCTTGTGTAGAGAGGAAGCTTGGGATTGCATTTGGGGTCACTAGGTTCAAGGTCAAGGGCACTGTTACTAAAAATAGAAAAATGGTTTCCGCTCAGTAACTTGAGTTACGAGTGACCAATTGTAATGAAACTTGGTGTGTAGGTAGCTTGCATGGAGAGGAAGCTTTGGGTCACAAGGGTCAAAGTCACTAGGGTCAAGGTCAAGGTCACTGTCACAAAAATAGATTTTTATTTATTTTTAGTGTTTAGATTGTTTTGAGCAAAAAAAAATTTGAGGGGGTCAAGGTCACCAGGGTCAAGGTCAATGTCACCGTTACTAAAAATAGATTTTTATTTATTTTTACTTTTTCCATTGTTTTGAGCAAAAAAAAAATTTGGGGGGTCAAGGTCAATGTCAGTTACCAAAAAAAGATTTTTATTTAATTTTAGTTTTTAGATTGTTTTAAGCCAAAAAAATTTTTTTGGGGTCAAAATCACTAGGGTCGAGGTCAAGGTCAGTGTTACTAAAAATAGATTTTTATTTATTTTTAGTTTTTGGAGTCTTTTAAGCAAAAAAATTTTTTTGGGGGGGGGTCAAGGTCACTGTTAATAAAAATAGATTTTTATTTATTTTTAGTTTTTAGATTGTTTTAAGCAAAAAAAAAAATGTGGGGTTCAAGGTCACTAGGGTCAAGGTCGAGGTCACTGTTACTAAAAATGTAATTTTTTTTTCAGTTTTTAAATTGTAGCAAAAAAAATAAAATTTCGGGGTCAAGGGTCAAGGTCAAGGGCACCGTTACTAAAATAGGGGGGAGTCAAGATGACTGTTTTTTTTTAATTCTACAATTTCTGCAGGCGCCGTTTAAACCTGCTTTGGTGGCATTGCCGCGTCTTCTTGTTGAATAATAACTCAACTCTATTGCCATACCTATGTGACAAAGCTGTATTGTGGGGGTATAATTTGTCACTCTTGTGACAGTTCTAGTTTTAGTTGGTCAGCCCCGGGAAACGAACCCGCTACCCCGAGATTACAAGTCTCGTGCTCTAATGATTGAGCTATGCGGGCTGACTAATTTATTTTGTTTGTCTGCAATTACAATTTATAGGGATTACTCTAGCACGGAATGGCAGGGCGCTCCGATCATCACACTATTTTTGATTGCAATACTGTAACCAGTCACCGCATTTACACAATTTGAATAGCAAAATCGATCACACGAAGTGCGGACAATAATTACATGTGCTTAGTTAAAGATGATGTTTTTCGATCGTTGTGCTTTACCGTCAAGATCTTTGATGTCACTTTATGAATTGAATATAATAACCCTAATTATTTCACGAAAACATAATAACTAGGTCAGTCGCACTCACAGATCAAATTGGTCACCGCGATTGTCCTACTTTTTGGCAACCAGTCATATTCAATCTTTGGCTAAAACTGACTGGAAATTGCAATCATGTAAATCTCTCCTCTTTTCGGCTTCAAATTCTTCTTTCTAGGCATTATTGTCCGATACAGTAATCAATGTATGTTGATATTAATCTTCATTTCAAGTTTTGTTTTCGTTATCCTAACGTTGGAAAAATGCCTTCCGTTAAGCGAAAATTAATAGAGTCAGGAAAAGAACGATCTAAAATAAGAAAAAATTATAGATCTACACATTTAACTTATATTCATCCGGTTTTTTTTAAAGTCTTGTCAATTTCGGGCGTATTTATTAGAAAATATTTATTGTTACACAAAGCATGGTGATAGTATTAATTATATAAACTGAAAACATTGTATTAGTACTTTTTTTAATCTTTGGAACACCGTTTTCTTTGAAAAAATAACAAAATTCGGGATCGCCAAAATATATGACAAACGAAAAATCAGCGATTTTCGGCTGACTATTTCTCATGTTAGGTATCAAATAGTTGCATTTTTGCGTTTTAAATAATGAAAACTTATGTTTTTATTACAAGTTTGGCCAATTCTAAATTAAATAAATCAAAGAGTTTTTCAACATTTTGAGGGGAATTTTTTGCCCCAAATGGGGAAAATATATATTAATTTTGGAGGGAATGGGGCAGAATTTCGGCCCGAAAAAAAACACTGATGATGTATTAACAACAATAATAATATTGACAAGAAACAGATACTACCTTGAACTTATTTCTAGTCTAAGCAAAAACACTTAGAAAATGAACAAGAATAAATGAATTGGCTAGTACGTACTACATGAAGTTTGTTATATTCATTAAATGTAAAATATGGTTTAACTATAAAATAAGTTTCCATGACAACATTAATTGATTTTATTTATAATTATTTTCAGTGTGGTAGAAGCACAGGTTCAAGCAGAATTACCCTTGCCTACAACAGAGGCACAAAAATAAAATGAACCATTGTCAATATGGACATGAACTTTGCCCGAACAATTTGCACTTGCGCATTGTCTGCACCCTGCCCCTTTTTTGGCACACCCTGCCCTTTTTAGTGTCTAGAATAATCCCTACAATTTAACTTTTTATCTACAAGTCTTAGAACAGATTATGTGTGCTGAGTCACTATGCTCTTCATCCAAAAATGCATGCTTCAGGGACCATCCGATAATGGGTGTTGCTGAAGTAAAAGTCGCAAGAATAACATGCATTATGGTAAGGTGATCCAGCTCAATTGATCTTAACTACATAGTAATTAGTCACAGACTTGGTCCAGGTAGTATGTAAAACTTGGAATAGATTGATTAAATTTGCCAGTATTTTGCTAATGTTTGTAAAAGTAAAGAGTAAATTACATAATGTACTTGTAAAATTCATGTTTGTTTGCAGATCAGTCAACAATGATTCTACCACTGATACTTTTGAAAAATTCTTAAGTGGTGTAATGGAAGAGGATATATACAGCAATTATGCTACTATCCAGAGTATTCGTTCATCAGAATTAGGAATGGTTCCAGGTACAAATATTAATGTATAAATTTGAGCTTATCAGTCTGAATCATTATCCCCCATTCCTCCAAAGAAGTCTGTTGGTTGCTTGGTCGATAGATCTTTGGTTTCTATTCAATAACTTGAAAATGTCTAAAACTTGGTAGGGGCAGTAGATGAATCCAATTCAAAGGTGAAGGTCACAGTGACATCAATTTTTTGCTCAATAACTTTAGAAGGCTTTGGCCTAGAGACCTCAAACTTTGTTAGGATTATTATGATGTGAATTTTGGAGCCAAATTGTTAAAAATAAAATTTGGTTATTGTTTAACAAATATGTTGATTTTGGTATCAAAATGTTCAGAATTTACAGTAGATTTTCTATGTAGTAATTTAGGATTTGTTTTATGCAATTTAAATCAATATTTAAAGAAAATTAATTTATTCAAACTTGTAATTTTTGCTAAATCTCAAATCTTTTAAGATGTTGTTAAGTAACTCAAAGCCATAATACCATTTCTGCTCAAGGAAATAGTTTAATTGTTCAGGTATTAATCGTGAAACCTTTGTATTTACATCATTGATTGGCCACCATTATCAAACAATGACTTTACTAGCTCAAGGCTTATCCAGGCTGCCATGCAATCACTTTGAAGTTAAATCTTTTATTTTGTTTGATTTGTTGTTAAGTTTTTATTGTTAAATGAGTTAATAATTTCATAAGTGACAGATAAAATATCACAGAAATATTGGTATATAAACCTCAGAATTTTATAGGTTCATGATTAATTAATTAATATTCAGAAATACTTGAATTATCTTATTTACTCTGTGTTTTAAAACTTTGTGTACTTAGTGAAAAACTGGACATTTTCTAATTCTTTGTGACTCTTAAAAATATATGGACTTTGTGTAAATCTATGTGATATTCTAAGTGAACTGTTATTTAAATGAAATAAAAGATTGTCATAATTTGCATAGTGTCTTACTTGGAACTTAGTTAAAAAGGACTCTACCACTTGATATTTATTCGAAATTCCCCGAAACTTTAACATTAAGAACAACGCTTCTTAATAAATTGGTGGAGAATCCAGGTAAGATTCCGGAACCTCAAAACTACATTGCCAAGCTACTTGCCAGTCAACATTATGCCGGAACAACAAAATTCTAAATGTGGATCACTCAAACAGGATACCACAACAAAGTCATCCGGCCTGGAACCAGTGTGTGATACAGAAATGGTATGTGCAGCCATGCGATTTTCTGCAATCTCCAACTATGAACTATTCGACTCAGTTCCAATGCAAACTTTGCAAAATGAAGAGCTTAACCGTTACAAGGAGAAGTGTAACAATCAACAGGTTCTTATAGCATCACTTCAAGAAACTGAAAGTGAGCTAAGGAATGAAATTTCATCCAAAGTGAATGAAAACTGTGTTAACATTTCTGCATTAAGTGAAGTCAGTCAAGCAAATGAGTCGCTAAAAAAGACTGTTCAAGATCTCTTCAAATTTGTGGTGGAATTTGATATGTTTTGGTTCAATTCAGAAATGGAGAACAACACCATCCAAGAAGAAAAACAACAGCTCCTAATGTTTGCAGTGCTACATTGCTGAACAAACAGCGCACTGGAAGGAAGTTCGAGTGTAACAGATGTGGCACTAAGAACTTCCATACACTAAAGGACTGTGCTGCTCAAGGTAACCAATGTGGAAGATGTGGCAAAGAAAATCACTTTACCTTCTTGTGCAGAAACCCATTGGATATTCCCAAGATTAATGTTGGACTCAAAACAAAACAACTTCTGGATGGTTTATTTCAATCAGTGAGCAGCCAGCATCCACAACAAGGACTTTATTTATTTGAGACAGACCACTATAAACCAAACTGTGATTAACTGTGATTTTAGAAAAAATCTTTAAAATTCTTTTTACTTTGGGGTCCAAAGCAAACAGACAAGGGAGGAACTATTATGATGTGAATTTTGGAGCCAAATTGTTAAAAATAAAATTTGGTTATTGTTTAACAAATATGTTGATTTTGGTATCAAAATGTTCAGAATTTACAGCAGATTTTCTATGTAGTAATTTAGGATTTGTTTTATGCAATTTAAATCAATATTTAAAGAAAATTAATTTATTCAAACTTGTAATTTTTGCTAAATGTCAAATCTTTTAAGATGTTGTTAAGTAACTCAAAGCCATAATACCATTTCTGCTCAAGGAAATAGTTTAATTGTTCAGGTATTAATCGTGAAACCTTTGTATTTACATCATTGATTGGCCACCATTCTCAAACATTGACTTTACTAGCTCAAGGCTTATCCAGGCTGCCATGCAATCACTTTGAAGTTAAATCTTCTATTTTGTTTGATTTGTTGTTAAGTTTTTATTGTTAAATGAGTTAATAATTTCATAAGTGACAGATAAAATATCACAGAAATATTGGTATATAAACCTCAGAATTTTATAGGTTCATGATTAATTAATTAATATTCAGAAATACTTAAATTATCTTCTTTACTCTGTGTTTTAAAACTTTATGTACTTAGTGAAAAACTGGACATTTTCTAATTCTTTGTGACTCTTAAAAATATATGGACTTTGTGTAAATCTATGTGATATTTTAAGTAAACTGTTATTTAAATGAAATAAAAGATTGTCATAATTTGCATAGTGTCTTACTTGGAACTTAGTTAAAAAGGACTCTACCACTTGATATTTATTCGAAATTCCCCGAAACTTTAACATTAAGAACAAGGCTTCTTAATAGGATGTTGGTCATAGACAGTAGATGTCTGTAGCATAAGTTGAAAACTACTAGTTGGAATTCAATAGAACTTCATACAATTGTCAAGTACATTGAGAGGAAGTGCAGTGCACAAGAACCATAACTCCATCTTGACTCATTACAGTGTTATTGCCCTTTGTTACTTTTCCTTGTCTGGAGCATAACTTGAAAACTACTGGTTGGAATTCAATACAACTTCATACAATGGTCAAGTAAATTGAGTGGAAGTGCAGTGCAGAGAAACCATAACTCCATATTGACTCTTTACAGAGTTATTGCCCTTTGTTACTTTTCCTTGTCCGGAGCATAACTTGAAAACTACTGGTTGTATTTCAATACAACTTCCATACAATGGTCAAGTTCATTAAGTGGAAGTGCAGTGCACAAAAACCATAACTCTATCTTGACAAAATGCAGAGTTATTGCCCTTTGTTACTTTTCCTTGTCCGGAGCATAACTTGAAAACTACTGGTTGGAATTCATTACAACTTTATACAGTGGTCAAGTACATTGAGTGAAAGTGCAGTGCACAGGAAACATAACTGTACCTTGACTCATTACAGAGTTATTTCCCTTTGTTACTTTTCCTTGTCCGGAGCATAACTTGAAAACTACTGGTTGGGATTCAATACAACTTCATACAATGGTCAAGCATAATCGGAGGAAGTGCAGTGCACAAGAACCGAACTCTATCTTGACTAATTACAGAGTTATTGCCCCTTGTTACTTTTCCTTGTCCTGAGCATAACTTGAAAACTACTGGAATTCAAAACAACTTCCTACAATGGTCCAGCACAATGAGAGGAATTTCAGTGTAGAAGAACCATAACTCTATCTTGACAAATTACAGCATTATTGCCAAGGACAATATCTCTATTTTAGTTCTTTTCTGCAAGGTATTCTGCTACTACAAACTTCCTCAGTTTATAAAGCAGTCTTTTGGGGGTATTAATCACATTTAGTGATAGGTCTAGTTTAGATTGATACTCAACGGTTGTCAAATATGAAACCAAAGCAGGTTTCAACACCGCCTGTAGAAATTGTAGGATTTAAAAAAAAAAAAACAGTCAAGGTGACTTGACTTGACCCAATTCCCCCCACCCCCCCAAATAAAAAAAAAATATATTTTTTTTAGAACAATTATTTCATTTAAAAAACTTTATTTTAAGTATATTGACCGGCAGAAGAAACACAACTGAGATTATCCTTCAATTTATCATGTAAAATAAATTAACAATATAAATGAAGAAGGGATAATAACAAAGTTATCAACAAGTTAATTGATCAGGTGCTGATGTTAAAAGTCACAAAATCGCTTATGTTCATAATGGCTAGTATCCAGTGTGTCCTTCATGTGCCCGATCACATTCATCACATCTCGTCCTCATTGAATAGATTACACATGCTATCAGGTGATGTTGAATGGTGTTCCATTCTTGTACAAGGATGTTGCGGCAATCTTGGACTGTCTTTGGTGGAATTGTCGACCCTTAGTCGGGACCTTGCTCCGATCAAGCATATCTTGGACGATCTCGGTCACTGGGTCTTTTGACGACAGAATCCGCCACAGACAGTCCAGTATCTCCACAGCACCCTTTTTCAAAAATGGAACGCCATTCCACAATGCCTTCTAGCGCGTGTAATCTATTCAGTGGGGATGAGATGTGATGAATGTGTTTTTTCGCATTAAAGGTGAACCTCTGCATACTCATTATTATGAATTTGCATAACCATCCCTTTTCATCTGTTTCTATTGTACATTTGAAAGTGGACAAGAAAACGCGACAATGCTGCTAAAGCAGGTTTCAACGGGCCTGTAGAAATTGTAGAATTTAAGAACATTTTTTTCTAAAAATCTATTTTTTAGTGACAGTGACCTTAGTGAAAAAAAAACCCAGTCACCTTGACCCTCCCCCCACCACAAAAAAAAAACAGTCACCTTAACAATAATTGTTTTTGTTTAAAACAATTATTTCAGAATTCAAAAACAAAAAATCTATTTTTAGTAACAGTGACCTTGACCCCAGTGACCCGAAATGCAAGCTACCTACACAAGTTTCATTGCAATTAGTCACTCCTAACTCGAGTTATTGAGCAGAAACTGTTTTTCTATTGTTAGTAACAGACCTTGACCCTAGTGACCCCAAAAGCAATCCCAAGCTTCTTCTCCTTGCAAGCTACCTACACACCATGATGTAAGACAACAATTTAAGTTCGAACTCTCTACCTTGAATGGTTGCAAAGAAAAAGTGGATTTTAACAAAAAAACTTAATCAAAATGGGCATAGCTTTGACAAAAAGCTCATCTGTCTGAAACAGACGTGCTAAAAATACCATTTAACTATAATTTAAACTGTGACCATTATTATTATACCCCCGCACACAAAATGTAAGGGGGGTATACTGCTGTCTGTCTTTCTGTCAGTCCGTTGGTCTGTAGGTCTTGTGCGCTCGTAATCTCCAAACCCCCTGGTCAGAATTTAATGATACTTCACAGAAATAAGTACAATGCCTGGTTGGGCATGGTCTATGTTTTGGGTATTCACCACCTTCAGTGATAGTTCTAGTTTATACAGGAATGCTATCATATCCAAAATAATACTCTATCAATACATTCTATACATAACTAGTTAACCACATAATTATCACGATACTTATATTACTAACTAGTTAACCACATAATTATCACGATACTTATATTACTAACTAGTTAACAACATAATTATCACGATACTTATCTGACTAACTAGTTACATAACTAGTTAACGACATAATTATCGTGTTTATTATGTGATTTACTAGTTACATAACTAGTTAATCACATTATTATCACGATACTTATTAACTAGTTAGTGAGATAAGTATCGTGATAATTATGTCGTTAACTAGTTATGTAACTAGTTAAACAGATAATTAACACGATAATTATCTGATTAAGTAGTTACATAACTAGTTAACAACATAATTATCATGATATTTATCTGACTAACTAGTTACATAACTATTTAACCACATAATTATCACGATACTTATCTCACTAACTAGTTAACGACATAATTTTCGCGATACTTATCCCACTAACTAGTTACATAACACATTAACCACTTAATAGATATCTAAAATATCATTTGGCAGTAGTGGGCAGTAAAATATACTTTTTTGTGTTGACGTAAGTATCTGTTAACATAAAAATTAACGCGTTAATCAGATATTTATCATGATAATTAAGTGACTAACTAGTTATATAACATGATAAGTGGTTATGTGGTGGCAGAAATATGCCACCATATAAAACATATCTCAGAAATTAAGTTGTATTTACATAATAATTATCAACTTTTTTTCAGATGAAACAGAGTTGGCTCAATTGACACCTGAAGAAGAAGTTGAAGGGTATGAACTTATATTACTATTTAATCTAAGCTTTAACGATACAATTGAAAAGGGCTCACCTCCATGGTCATGCTGTCTTGAAACAACTATACCTCTCAACCAACTCCAAGGTCGAGTGGCTAGAGTCGATGACTTGATATCACTTTAACCTCTCATTGATTGATGGTCATGGCTTTGAGCCCTGCTACAGACCACGTCTCTAAATGTGAGGAAGTTAGCAGATTCTTATGGAAGATAGTAGTCTTGTACTGGTTCTTCCTAAGAACAAAGGTTAGACAAACTGTCTGCCTGTTAAAATGAAATGAAATGGAGATACTCCCCTACCTTTTTATGCCCCCGAAGGGTGGCATATTAAAATCGCACCGTCTGACCGTCTGTCCGTCCGTCCGTGCGTCCCCACTTACAAATTCGTGTCCAGACTGTAACTTTGTCATGCATTGAAGGATTTTAAAATAACTTGGCACACATGTCTAGAACATCAAGACGACGTGTCGCGTGCAAGACCCACATCCCTACCTCAAAGGTGAAGGTCACACTTGGAGTATGAAGGTTATGGAATCCTCTATATATGCACACATTCGTGTCCGGACTGTAACTTTGTCATGTATTGAAGGATTTTCAAATAACTAGACACACATGTCTAGCACATCAAGACGACGTGTCGCATGCAAGACCCACGTCCCTAGCTCAAAGGTCAAGGTCACACTTAGAGTTTGAAGGTAATGGATTCCTCTATATATGCATATATGCACACATTCGTGTCCAGACTGTAACTTTGTCATGCATTGAAGGATTTTAAAATAACTTGGCACAAATGTCTAGCACATCAAGACGACGTGTCGCGTGCAAGACCCACGTCCCTAGCTCAAAGGTCAAGGTCACACTTAGAGTTTGAAGGTAATGGATTCCTCTATATATGCATATATGCACACATTCGTGTCCAGACCGTAACTTTGTCATGCCTTGAAGGATTTTAAAATAATTTGGCACAAATGTCTAGCACATCAAGACGACGTGTCGCGTGCAAGACCACATCCCTACCACAAAGGTCAAGGTCACACTTAGAGTTTATAGGTAATGGAATCCTGTATATATGCATACATTTGTGTCCGGACTATATCTTTATTATGCTTTGAAGGATTTTAAAATAACTTGGCACAAATGTCTAGCACATCAAGCTGATGTGTCGCGTGCAATACCCAAGTCCCTACCTCAAAGGTCAAGGTCACACTTAGTGTTTAAAGTAATGGAATACTGTATGCATGATTACTCTGTCATGCATGGAAGGATTTTAAAATTACATAGCACATTTATTGAGCACATGGAGAGGACACAGACTGTGAGGCACCTCTTTCGGGGGCATTCGTCACTTGTGAGGGACAGCTCTTGTTTTATCTGGTTATCCCATGAATTATGCACATTTATATTTACTTTCAAGTCAGTGAGAGCATGGTACATGTATAACTGTACAGAATGGGAGCAAAATGAGACCAAGGTAGTTGAGATTCATGATCCTTTAATGTGCACTGTTGGTATAGCTTCAGTCTGAATGTTGAGCCTCACAAAGTTGGGCAATTTATAATGGAAGGGCGTGTGTATGGGGGTAGTATAATTATAGTCACCGCTTTGTATTCCATCCATGCGGATATTTCTTGTCTAGAGCATAGCTCCAAAAGTGTTCAATTTGAAGGGATGGAGTTGATACTACACACATTGATAGAGGTTATTGAGAGGAAGTGCAGTGACAAAAAACATAACTCTAACTTACCTCATTTTAGCTCACCTGAGCCGTTCAGGATCAATGAATGTACATCGTTCATAACATTGCTTTAGTTAGAGTTTTAATTTGGGTCACACGGGGTCAAAAACTAGGTCATCAAGTTGGATCATAAAAAATAACTAGTTTATGAAGTTAGAGTAACGAAATTTGGACTGGGTGTACTTTTTTAAAGAAAATTTCAAAATTATACCTGGCTGACATTGGCCAAGACCTTCCACCAACTTTCTTGTTGGTGCAATGGTACTTTGGAGAGTAATATAGGGCGATCATGACCCTCCTGTTTAAATATAAGCAAAATGAAAGAGGTTGTTAACTTTATCTGGGCCTATGATTGAATTATATCCCTTTATTATTCATGATTTTGCTTGTCTGCAGTTACAATTTTCATGTGAATGAATTAAAACTTGTTAAGTTTTCATCCGCAAGAACAGGATATGTATGCTCTTCATTCAGAAATGCATGCTTCAGGGAGCATACTTGGTGTCACTGCAGCTCTTATCTGACAGTTAAAGTCGCAAGAATAACATGGATTATCATAGATGATTGGGCTCAAATGACCCAGGGACTTGAAGACTGCCACATGATTGATACTCCAACATATAAAGTAGTTAGTCACAGACTCCGCCCAGGTAGCATGTAAAACTGGGAATAAATCAATTCAATTTACAAGTATTTTGCTTCTGATTGTAAAAGTTACATGAATATGTACTTGTAAATTTCATGTTTGCAGATCAGTCAGCCATGCTGCTACCACTGATTGTTCAGAAGAAGGTAGCTACAGCAATAATTATTCTGCAACTATGCAGAATATTCTTTCACCAAGATTGCCGATGGTTACAGGTATAAATATTACTGTATAAATTTATAAATTTGTGCTATACTGTCTGGATCATAATGTCCCTACCCCCAGCCCCTTTGTTGTTGGGCGGTCAGTTGGTTGGTAGTATTCTGGTTTTGTTCAGCAACTTGGTGGGACAGTAGATGAGCCCTGTTCATTTCAAGGTCACTTGGTCAAAGGTCAAAATCATTAGTTTCGCCAGGGTTATAGTTTATGAACATTAGATGATTCTTATAATTCTGAGGTCACTTGCCAATAGTGACTTTGCATTTAGAAATTGTTCATGCCCAATAACTTAAAAATGTTTTTAAAAACAGTATTCAAACCTGCTAGGAGTAAAGCCTATGAAGAGTAGATGACCCCTATTGATTTGGATGTACAAGGTTAGAGGACAAGGTCACAGTGACATTAGGTTTAAAAACTGTTTCCCCTTAATTACCTATTGCCCTTGTGTCTTTAAATTTGCTATGATTATTGTTTATGAGAATTTGATTACTCCTGTTGATTACTGATCTCTGTAATGACGTCCAAGTTACTAGGTCATCAGCAATTTTTAGCTCGACTATTCGGAGAATATGGAGAGCTATTACAGTCACTTGTGTGTCGGCGTCGGCGTCGGCATTGCTTCTTTGGTTAAAGTTTTGCCTGCTAAGTACTATCATGCACATATCTCAGTAACCACTTATGATATTGACTTGAAACTTTGTACATGTCTTTAGGGGTGTCATACAATCAAGGCAGATAACTCTTGAAAAAATTTAGTACAAATTATGGCCCTTGTTTGACTTTGAAAATTTGGTTAAAGTTTTGCCTGCTAGGTACTATCATGCACATATCTCAGTAACCACTTATGATATTGACTTGAAACTTTGTTCATGTCTTTAGGGGTGTCA
This sequence comes from Saxidomus purpurata, assembly GCA_022818135.1. Classification (NCBI taxonomy): domain Eukaryota; kingdom Metazoa; phylum Mollusca; class Bivalvia; order Venerida; family Veneridae; genus Saxidomus; species Saxidomus purpurata. Next base: position 14,387,714 of record JAFMSR010000015.1, read on the forward strand.
TACAATCAAGGCAGGTAACTCTTGAAAAAATTTAGTTCAAATTATGGCCCTTGTTTGACTTTGAAAATTTGGTTAAAGTTTTGCCTGCTAGGTACTATCATGCACATATCTCAGTAACCACTTATGATATTGACTTGAAACTTTTTTCATGTCTTTAGGGGTGTCATACAATCAAGGCAGATAACTCTTGAAAAAATTTAGTACAAATTATGGCCCTTGTTTGAGTTTGAATATTTGGTTAAAGTTTTGCCTGCTAGGTACTATCATGCACATATCTCAGTAACCACTTATGATATTGACTTGAAACTTTGTTAATGTCTCTAGGGGTGTCACACAGTCAAGTCAGATAACTCTTGTATAAATTTAGTACAAATTATGGCCCTTGTTTGACTTTGAAAATTTGGTTAAAGTTTTGCCTGCTAGGTACTATCATGCACATATCTCAGTAACCACTTATGATATTAACTTGAAACTTTTTTAATGTCTTAAGAGGTGTCACACAGTCAAGGCAGATAACTCTTGTTTAAATTTAGTGCAAATTATGGCCCTTGTTTGACTTTGAAAATTTAGTAAAGTTTTGCATGCAAGGTACTATCATGCACATATCACAGTAACCACTTATGGTAGTTATATCAAACCTTGCAATAGTGTTCAGGGTAAATTTTGTATCAAACAATTAATTTACCAAAAATTAAATCTATAGTTATAGATTTTGACTTTTTTTATGATTCAACTTTCCTAGTTTATACTTAATAGTTAGCAGAATTTTGTTTTGCTATTATAGTGATAAAAGTTTTGTTATACCCCCAAAACGAAGTTTAGGGGGGTATATAGGAGTCACCCGGTGGTCGGTCGGTCGGTCGGTCGGTCTGTTGCATTTTCCTTGTCCGGAGCATAACTTGAAAACTACTCATTGGAATTCAATACAACTTCATACAATGGTCAAGCACATTGAGAGGAAGTGCAGTGCACAAGAACCATAACTCCATCTTGAATAATTACAGAGTTATTGCCCTTTGTTACTTTTCCTTGTCCGGAGCATAACTTGAAAACTACTGGTTGGAATTCAATACAACTTCATACAATGGTCAAGCACATTGAGAGGAAGTGCAGTGCACAAGAACCATAACTCCATCTTGACTAATTACAGAGTTTTTGCCCTTTGTTGCTATTCCTTGTCCGGAGCATAACTTGAAAACTACTGGTTGGAATTCAATACAATTTCATATAATGATGAAGCACAATGAGAGGAAGTGCAGTGCACAGGAACCATAACTCAATCTTGACTAATTACAGAGTTATTGCCCTTTGTTACTTTTCCTTGTCCGAAGCATTATTCGAAAACTTCTGGTTGGAATTCAATACAACTGCATACAATAGTCAAGCACAATGACAGGAAGTGCAGTGCAAAAGAACAATAACTCTTTCTTGACTCATTTCAGAGTTATTGCCCTTTGTTACTTTTACTTGTCTGGAGCATTATTCGAAAACTATTGGTTGGAATTCAATACAACTTCATACAATGGTCAAGCATATTGAGAGGAAGTGCAGTGTACAAGAACCATAACTCTATCTTGACCAATTACAAAGTTATTGCCAAGAACAATATCTCTTTTTAGTTTGTTTGCAAGGTATTCTGTTACTACGAACTTTCTCAGTTTATAAAGCAAGTCTTTTGGGGGTATTAATCACATTTAGTGATAGCTCTAGTTTTATTAGCAAACACCCACAATAGTCAAGCGTGCTGTCTTATGGACAGCTCTTGTTTATGTTGCAGTAACTGGGGGTGGGGAAGGGGGTATACGTGTTTAACAAAAATATCTTGTTACACTTAATTTGCCAAAATCAATAAACATCCGTGTTAAGCTCAACAGCATTATCTGGCTGATATTATATAATTTTGTTTTTGAAGAATAAGTTTAAAGTGTTTTAGAGTGATTCTGCCTAAAAACATCTTGTTTCCTGTAACCCTACCGACCCACCTTTTTTACCCTAACCCAAATCTTTTTAAGACCCTGAAAAAAATTGAACAAAAATTTCTATTTTCATCGAATTTGGTGTTGTCTGTGTTCAAAAAACATTTTTATATTGATTTCTTCTTTAAAAAATACATCAAAGCCGTAGTAATAACTCAATACTGTTATAGGTACTGATCAAATGACAAGTTCACATTAAAGAAAAAGATCTCTACCTTAGTAACCGACCTATCTTTTTATGCTCGCGAAGGTGTGCTTATTGAAATCGCACCGTCTGGTGTCTGTCCTAACATTTGTTCATGTCCGGGCTGTAATTTTTGTCATGCATTGAAGTTTTTAGCTCACCTGAGCTGGCTCAGGGTGAGCTATTAGGATTGATGAATGTCCGTTGTCCGTCGTCCGTCCACACTTAGTTCGTTAACACTCTAGTGGTCACATTTTTGCCTCAATTGTCACAAAACTTGGTCAGGATGTTTGTCCCAGTAATTACTCGGACAAGTTCGAATATGGGTCATCTCGGATGAAAAACTAGGTCACATGACCCAAAAATAGAAAAATCTTGTTAAGGCTCTAGAGGCTACTGTTTCAGTCCAAATATCCTGGCAATTTGTCAGAAAGGTTGTTTGGTTGATTTCTAGCTCAAGTTTTAATATGGGTCACCTGGGGTCAAAAACTAGGTCACACAGCCTGAATATGGAAAAACCTTGTTAACACTCTAGAGGTAACATTTTCAGCCCAAATATCCTGGATCCTGGAAATTTGTTGGAAAGGTTGTTTTGATGATTTCTAGCTCAAGTTCGAATATGGGTCATCTGGGGTCAAAAACTATGTCACACAGCCCAAATGTGGAAAAACCTTGTTAACACTCTAGAGGTTACATTTTCAGCCCAAATATCCTGGAAATTTGTCAGAAAGGTTGTTTCGATGATTTCTAGCTCAAGTTCGAATATGGGTCATCTGGGGTCAAAAACTAGGTCACACAGCCCAAATGTGGAAAAACCTTGTTAACACTCTAGAGGTTACATTTTCAGCCCAAATATCCTGGAAATTTGTCAGAAAGGTTGTTTCTATGATTTCTAGCTCAAGTTCGAATATGGGTCATCTGGGGTCAAAAACTAGGTCACAGAGCCCAAATATGGAAAAACCTTGTTAACACTCTAGAGGTAACATTTTCAGCCCAAATATCCTGGAAATTTGTCAGAAAGGTTGTTTCGATGATTTCTAGCAACTTTGTTAAAAGCAGTTGTACTCGGGTGAGCGATAAAGGGCCATCATGGCCCTCTTGTTTAGCATAACTTGGCACAAATCTTCAGCTAATCAAGATGATGTGTCGCGAGCAAGACCCACTTCCCTACCTCAAAGGTCAATGTCACACTTAAGAGTTTATAAGTAATGGAATCCTGTATAATTATATGCTCACATGGAATACTGTGTGCATGGTAACTCTAGAATTACATGGCGCAATTGTTGAGCACATGGAGAGGAGACAGACTGTGACACACTGGAGCATTCGTCACTTGCTCTTGTTTAAGCATGTTACAGGAGACATAAGGATTGGTCATGGTCTGTCGTACGTCATGGCCCTCTTGTTTTTAAATCTTCTCTGAAATCACAAGGCCTAGAAGTTAGATATTTAGTATGTGGCATTGCCTAGTGGAGCTCTACCACGATTGTTCAAATTATGACCCCAAAGTCAAAATTGACCCTACCCGGGGGTCACTTAGTTTTACAGTGGCTTATGTGGGAATTAAAAAAAAATCTTCTCTGAAATCACAAGGCCTAGAAGTTAGATATTTAGTATGTGGCATTGCCTAGTGAACCTCTACCAAAATTGTTCAAATTATGACCCCAGGTCAAAACTGACCCAGCCTTGGGGCTCACTTGATTTTACATAGGCTTTTAGCAAAAACTTAAAAAAATCTTCATCTCTGAAACCAAAAGGCTTAGAGCTTAGATATTTGGCATGTATCATTGACTCATTGATCTCTACCAAGATTGTTGAAATTATGACACCCAGGTCAAAATTGACACTGCCTGGGGGTCACTTGATTTAACATAAGCTTTTATTAGGAAAATTTCAAAATGCTTGTCTAGAACCACTAGGTGCAGAGCCTAGATATTTGGAATATAGCATTATGTTGTTGACCAGTCTACCAAGACTGTTTAAATCAGAACCCAAAGGTCAAAATTTACCCTTTCTGATATTGATATCGAAATCATGTTTTGTACTGACAATACTTTAAATTGATACTGTTGTCAAATATGGAAAAATCATAAAATAATTGGTTTTAAAAATGAACTTTTGTCATTTTAGATGCTACACCCATGAAAGGCCTTGAATACAAAATGGTTGGTGCACATGTTGTCAGTTCTTCTCCCGATCTAAAACAGAAGAGTACAGGACAGGTTAAGCGAAAGTCAGTATCAAATGATCAGCCAGACAATCATGAATACAAAGACAATGACACACATTTTTATTCTGCAGTAAAGTGGAGGAGAGAAGAATTTCTAGAACAAGAACAATTACCTCATTGTTTATTTCCACCATTTTTGGGAACGGTCAATTCACACTCTTTCCAGGGTAGGGCTATAAAGCCAGGTCCAGTTCCTGTTCCTCCATCACATGTTTTTTTACAAAATTATCCTGTCAGTGTCTCGCTGAAGGAACCTGTAGCAGCTGCAAATCAGCCTGTTTATGAGGAATTTAGAGCTGAGGCTGCACCAAATGGAACATCAGAAAGTTACAAATATTCAGACTACCGGCATTCAAGTTTTGGAGGTCCTGTAGTTGAAATGCAACACGTTCCAGAAGCTGAAGGTGTAAATCTTGCAGACTCGCACATTCAGCAGTGTGAGTTTGTTGGTGCTGCCACTGGAAAACCTCCAGACATGGCAGGTCCTCAAAATGCACGCTCTCAATGTAGGGATCTAACAAGACAGAAACTTAGGAACCAACTGCGACTTAAGAACCGCCAAAAAAGGAAATATAAGGAGAAGTCAAATACAAAGCCCAACAACCTACCAAACTTCGATGAATTACTAGTAAAAGCACAGGTTGTACAAAACTCAAAACTCTAACTTGCCTATAAACAGAAAACTCTTGTCCTTCTTTGCTACATTTGCTAGTCTTGAGCATATTAAATGAAAAGTTGTTGAAGCCAGTATATTTGAAATGTCATATACAAAGGTAGAAACCACTGAGAGAAAGTGCATTGAGCAAGAACTATAACTCATACCTGAAATGACTCTGGTATAATGGTGAAAGTCAGAAAGGCAAGAACTATACCTGACATATATTTTACTTCTAAGTTACCTCCCCACACCCCTCCGTCAATTTTATTTTAGCTTTTTATAACACGTTTTAAATTGAAGTTTATATGGGCTTGTTATTACTGATTGCCATCTGAATTTTTTAATTTGTCAAGTCAAAATATTTAGGAAATTTTTCCATTTTTTTTCCTGCTGTTTTTACTAAAAAAATTTGTGAAAGGAAAATATGGGACCATAAGTAAAAAAGATTTTCTGGTCATACATTATAATTATAACAAAATCTTTATCTTGGAATGTATTTATGGTACATGTATAATGATAACATGTTTATTACTTTACTTAAGGACAAGTTCTTATAAAATCTAGGTTTAAAGGGCAAACACCTGTTACTATGAATAGCCTTTCATACACCTACAGTGGAAAGTTTGTAAAAGTTTGCTTGTTTGTTGCCCGTTTCAGCCGTATTTCAGTCAGTTTTTAAGGCAGTTCACCTCTTTCCTGGAAAAGACCAGTACCTAAGAACCCTATCCTGCAAGAAACTGCCAACTTATAATCTCACATAAAGAGGCACGGTTAGTCACAGAGCTTGAACCTATGACCCTCAATCAGTGAGAGGTGAAAGAGTTTTCAAGTGAGCAACTCTAACCACTTGACCACTGAGGTCTTTTGAGAAAGGTACCTCTGTAGAGAAACTCCTGACTTAAGGCAGAATATGTTGTCTGATCTCAAACTACAGCGACATATATCATTTCAAACAAAGGCGTTAAGGTCTTTACTGATTTCGAGCTTTCGCAGCTGTATAAAGAGAAAAACTAAATAAAGCACTTCAGCTTGAACCCATCATGAATATTATTTGCAAGGCAGAGTCAGGTGTTTATACCGAAAAATGTTTTTCTCTGTGTACACAATTTGTACATTGGCAGTAGCTAGGTAGCTGGCACTGTATTTTATACGGAATGACGTGGCTTAATTCTTGAATACATGACAGTTTCAGTGATATCAGATTCATTTCGGGTCATGTGTTTGGAATTTTGTGCGGAAAAAAAGTATAGATTTATTAAATATATACTTCATTAAGACTTTCTTAAAAAGGTCAATTCAACCGTTTGAATCACGTGACATTCCAGTTTGTGAAGTCATACAGCTTCGTGCGCTTGTTGCATCTCTCAGTTAAAAATCCTTTTAGGTAATAACCAATTTCTCCACTTCTTATTTCGAATAAAATAAAGAACTTATGCCAATGTAGTTGAAAGAAGCATGAGAAATTAGCCTATGATTAAATGATTGATTATAATAATATTACAGAGCTGGCTACCTAGACAGTCTAGACAGCCCGGTCCGGCTACCTAGCCACTTCAGTTACTACCTTGTACATCTTTTCACATTAATTTTTATTGTATTATATTGTTTGTGAAACTTGTATATTTGTATTTCATAGATCATTGTTAGCATCTGTAAATGCTTCTTTTGCTTTTCGGTTATCAGTCCTGATGAGGAAATATTGCTATATTGAACTGTTTTATAACGTTTATATAACCTGTATATGTACAATCATCATGTTGTGTATATGAATGATTGAAGCAGAACATTAATATGATCAAATACATGTATATATGTGTGTTAGTTTACACCATACTAAAGTTATTGCACAAAGAAGTAATAAAGTCATTTTTTCACTATGATTGATGGTCTTCCAAATTTCAGGTCATATTAGCTTAATATCTTCTTGTATGTCAAGCTGTATTAGTCATTATGACAGGCAGGCAGTTTACATAACCATCGTTACTGGGAAGAACCATTACTTGGGAAAATGTCTTGTATATTATACATGTATTGGAAAAATTAATATTTACCTGCTTTTTGTGTAGAAAAGTATTTACTGTAAACAGGCTTATGCTGACATGATCCTTTGCAATTACAAGGAAGCTAGAACACCTTAATTAAATGTTTTTTATTTACTTATACCTTTTGTGGCATAAATTTTCTGTTTATTAGTCCACAACCAGTCAAAGACTGTTTCGGACTATAGGTTTACTTTGTTCCATCATTCAGTTTGTTCAGGCTGTAAATTCAATATGCATGAATGGATTTTCAATTGTTTCCCATACCCAATGCAGCACACCCAGGGAACTACCTTGAAGGACAAGGTTACATTAATGCTTCAAAACTCGAGATATAGGGTTAAATACAAGTATTTCCTGACTGGGTTGTAACTTCTGCATGCATTGATTGATTTTGAAATAACTAAACACAATTGTGTCCATACCACAAGGATGTGTCATTCCAAACAGCCAGTTGGGCTACCTTTAAGTTAAGGTCACACTTAGGGATCAAACATGTGATTAAGAGTAATGTTATGGTATTTTGTGATTGAGCTGTTCTACATGCATAGATCAATTTTGAAATAATTTCTCACAGTTGTTGCCCAATTTCACTCGTTTATTGTCAATGTCACATTTTCATGAAGAATTTTCATGACACATGGATCAAACATTCATCTTTAATAATGAAGAGGATGTTTAAAGTGTGCCAGCTCAATATGTAGGTCATGAAACAGTATCACTTTGAAGCATTTCTGTGAAATTTGGCTCAATTGTGCATCTTATCATTGTGATAAAGTTCAAGGTCACTCTTCAGTGTCAAAGGTCTTGAGACTTTATTTCCTTAACATGTTGAAGGATTTTTGTATTTATCTCATCGCTTCATAATTTGCTTTTTATGCTTATTAGATAACTTAGTTTTAGATAGTTTCAAATTAGTTTTCATTTTTAATGGAATGTTTATGTACCCAGTAATAATTGTACATTTTGATATGCATGTCAATATAAACATTTAACAGCAAAATAAAGCCACTTGTAAAATGGCTGCTGCATATATATATAGGAAACCAGTGTACTGTATTTCTGATAATTTGCACTGACTGTGTATGGATGTGGAGCTACTGTTATCTTATCTTTCTACAATAGAGAGCATGGTGGCTTTTTACTACTACACGTTAGTTCATTTTCATGTTAATTTTAAAAGTGTGTTTTGCAAAAATATTTCGCACGAAAGAAAGTTAACTAACATGTGGCAGTTGATAAGTTCTTTTAGTTTAGTCACATCTAGAATGAAGATTAAGGTTGTGTGACAAAATGTGGAAAAAAAAAACATGTTCTTTTGAGCTCACCTGAACAGTTTATGGTGAGTTATTGTGATCCCCTGGTGAATGTCGTCTGTCTGCCTGTCGTCCATCTGTCTGTTCACACTTTACCTTATGTATGCAATAGAAACTGAATTTTGCACTAGATCTTCATGAAACTTGGTCAGAATGACTACCTTAATCAAAGCTAAAACGAGTTTGAATATGGGTCATCTGGGGTCAAAAACTAGGTCACAAGGTCAAATAATAGAAAAACATTGTATATGCAATAGAAGTTGCATTTTTCATTGGATCATCATAATACTTGGCCAGTAAAATTGCCTTGATAAAATATTTGTCAAATTTCAATGAGAGTCCTCTGGGCTCAAAAACTAGGTCACGGGGTTAAATCATTGAAAAAACATTATTTATGCATTATAGGTTCCTTTATTTCATGGGATCTTCATGAAACTTGGTCAGTATGGTTGCCTTGATGAAATCTAGTTTGGGTTTGAACATGGGTCATCTAGGGTCAAAAACTAGGTCACGGGGTCAAATCATAGAAAAACCTTGTGTATGTATAGAGGTTGCATTTTTCATTGGACCTTCATCAAACAAGGTCACGGGGTCAAATCGTAGAAGAACCTTGTTTTTGCAATATAGGCTGCATTGTTCATCAGATCTTCATGAAGCTTGGTAAGTATGATTGTCTTGATGAAATTTAGGTCGAGTTTGAATATGAGTAGTCTGAGGTACAAAAACTAGGTCACCTGATTAAAAACCTTGTGTATGCCTAGAGGTAATATCTACAACCCAATCATCATGTAAATTGGTCAGATGGTATGTCTTGTCAAGGTTAAACAGTGAGTTTATGTTTATGATATATAGTTTAGGGTTGAAGTTTGGTCACATAGTGTCATAAATAGGTCTTGGGTGAGCGATATAGGGCCATCTTGGCTTTCCTGTTGTATTAGAACCCATTGCTTTAATTCTTTTCAGCAAATCGTGAAATTCATAATATTAAATACTTTGTATTTATGTAATATTTGTATTTATGTATTACAAACGTAAAATGCTGGTTTACCAATAGTTTCTGTTCATTATGTACTATGTATATATATAGATTAATGTGCTGAAATATCGTTCCTGTGTTTTATATATCAGTCTGAGTGTCTGTAACTCTGTGTGATTTTATATTTTTATGTATGATGTACTTAACTTAGAATTAGGAGAATAAACTTGGTGAATTGGGAAGAGTGACTTCATTTCTATGACACAAAATGCAACCCTGTTTCAGTATGTTTTTAAACTGTGGGATTAGCAGCCTGCTTTTTAGCTGACCTGGGCAAGAGTGCTCAACGTGAGCTATCATGATATGTATGTTAGAGTAGTTAAATGAATTTTGTCAGACACTAGTTGCAGACCAGAATCAAACACAATTGTCACAAAGTTTACAAATAAACTTAAAAGACTGTAGATTCTACCATGCATTAATCTCCACACTTATGACATAAAATAGACATGAAAGCAATGGTACATATCATCATAGTCAGTTATTTCTTGAAAATATTGCAACCCCGTTTCGTTAATTTCAATTCAAACAGTTGATAAGGAAACCCGAACGACACTGCTCTTCTAAAATTTCTAAAACTTGAAAGTGCCTTTCAAATGGCGAAATTAAACAAACGTTTTTCTTCTCACAAGTACTAGTATCATACTATAATTTGCAACATGTACCAATATCTGGAATTGTCGAAATCTAATAGAACATGTGGTAAGAACTTTTACTAGGAGATTTTTCTTGCGTCCAGAATGTCTGTATAATACAATGTAAGAGTACTACTCACATAAAACTAATGTAAAACTTTCAGTGTATTTTAACAGTATCGATAGAAAGGTCGTTTTTGTCGAGCCCGCTTGCGGTGAGCTCGACATAGTTGTCACTTTTGGCGGTTTGGTGTATGTGTGTGCGTCCGTCCGTCCGTCCGATTTTGTCCGGACCATATCTTTTTCATGCATGGAGGGATTTTGATGTTACTTGGCACAAATGTTCACCATCATGAGACGGAGTGTCATGTGCAAGAACTAGGTCCCTAGGTCTAAGGTCAAGGTCACACTTGGAGGTTAAAGGTCAAATTCAAGAATGACTTTGTCCGGAGCATATCTTTTTCATGCATGGAGGGATTTTAATTTAACTTGGCACAAATGTTCAATATCATGAGACGGAGTGTCATGCGCGAGAACCAGATCCCTAGGTCTAAGGTCAAGGTCACACTTAGAGGTTAAAGTTCAAAGTCAAGAATATCTTTGTTCTGGAGCATTTCTTCTTCATGAATGGTGGGATTTTGATGTTACTTTGTACAAATGTTCACCACCATGGTCTTCCCTTGTTTTTAGACTTAACTTCCCTTTGTTTTTACTATAAATAGCTTATATTGTAACTTTTTTATTACTGGCTGTAGAGAAAAATCAAGACCACTTTTCTGTGGTAAAACATGCATGTTAATCCAATATTTAGGTGTATTTTGAACCATCTCTACTTGGTAAGGAGTTAGCCCTTTTGACATATGGCTGGCTCGACATGTTGCACGTTGGCATCTAGTTATTCTCAGTTGCAATATTTTGCAGAATGTACCTCATTGCAAATGGAAGATGTATTATGTGTTGTAATAACGTGAAGCCAACACATTACAAGTACATTGCGAGGGGTGAATACGAAAAAGTTCTAAGTGCATTTCACAAAATTTTACAGGAGAGGCAAAAAACCGTTTTATTTTACTATTGCTGCAAATACTTATGTCATGTTTAAAAGTTTCACATGAAATAGTCTTTGAAATAAGCAGTGAATTGCAAAATTAAAGTTATTTTATGAATAAAAGAGTTATTTGAAAATACGTCACTTAGAACTTTTTCGCACTCATAAATGATTTATTTTCGACAAAAATTGAGTGCGAAAAACATCTAATTGATTTTTATATCATTTTTTAAAGTCTTTAAGCAATCAGATGATTCATTACTCATATTTGTCCATGTTCATTTTTAAATAAAAACATAAAGGCCATAAAACAAGTTACATAGAACTTTTTCGCCCTATTTTTTTTGTAAATTCAGTGAATTGCTGACTACGAAAAAGTACTAAGTGAAAAATAAATTGCAAACTTTCAGATTTTGTGATAACAAAACCTTTGCAGACTTCTGCTAGATACTTTAAGATGTATTTAATATCATAACTAGCTAATTTTATATGGATTTACAGCTAAAAATGACTGAAATATACTATTATGAAGCCGCATGACATTGTGTAGGAACTTGGATGCTGATACAAAAGAATATTGTGCCATTAGTGAATTAAACATACTTTTGTAGTCCCTAAGAACTCAAAAAAGACAAAACATAACAATCCTGCAAACTTTTCTGTAAAGTGGAAATATTCAGCTGAAAGATATTGTACCAGTACATTTTTGTATTTGCTACATTTTGCTATTATTATATAGCATTTAAAGCTATTAATATCAAAATTTTGAAGCCCCTTATCCTATATAATTTAAAAATCTGACTTTCAAAAGAACATTTACGTTACAATACAAACTCCTAGCCAACGCAACATTTTTTTTTTTTGCCAAGCTGTAAGGCTTAACGAAAGCTTACACCCTCATAAAATTTCATGCTCAACTTTAATTTTGATGGGGCCAACCATCAACCCATTTAAATTTTCCTCGTTTAAGATTGACTCTCAACATAATAAGTTAATGTAAATTGTTGTTGAAAAACATGTTTGGCTTCCATCATACTGTAGAAAATAAGTTCATATATTATAGAAGGGTAATCCAGCCAGTCTGTTTGTTACCGTGAAAGAATGTCTTGTTCTTTTGTAAACCATTCAGAAGTACAGATAAGTTGAACATAATTTGACTAGAACATAAACTAACAACCCATTCAAGTTCTTCCACAATTACAAGATTTTCAAATCACTTTAATGCCTCAGCCCTCAACATAGCAGCACATAATGGCTTTATACTTAAGTTTTTAAAACCATAGAAAATACATTGAAATTATGGCAACGGAAAACATTTTGACTATTTAGACGATAACAACGCTGAAAAGGATGCTATATATATTTCGATTCTAACATGACCAGATATTACAAAAAGTGAATAAATGCAAAGCGTTATTTTCTACGCGAACACTCATTTAACGTCTTGCGGCACAATATCACATTATGTTTACTGCATATCGGTTCCCGCGTTGTTTATGGTTTAATATAACATAGTTTTTCTACTCTTTGTATATAGAGACAAAATCGTGAGTCATGTTAGAATGTACATTTAACAAAAGGTACTGTATATGGTGCTTAGTATCCAGTAACATTAAAAAACAAGACACAATTCTAAATCTGGAAGTCTTCTATCCCCTGAACTGTTGTCTGTAAATCTCTGCATTGCGACAAAAGTTGATACATAATATCAGTCACATGTATGCTGAAAGGTACGGGTGTAATGATACAGTCTCATCGAGGGCTGTTTCGATTATTAAAAGCACACGTTTTTAGGTAGCTGTAAAACATTCTGTGCGAACAAGACACTGACAGATATTTTTCATTGGTTATTTTGCATCATTTTAAGTTCAAACTGCATCTTTTTTAAGATTGATCTAGTATTAGAGCTGGGTCTAGTACCAAAGTATCAGGTCGGGTAAGGCTACTACAGTACTACCGGGTACTATGTCATTAACCGGTACCCGTTTAATATATAGCTACAGATAAAAATTGTTTTGATCTTTTTAAATAGAGAAAAAGTCTGCCATAACAGTAAATAATGAAGCTGTGTGTTTCGCGTCCCTTTATGCACAAACAATGCAGACGACATGAAAAATTAAAGCATGTGCTTAATTAAGGATGCAAACACATGAAAAGCGCAATTTTGGTATATTTTCAATTTCACTTCATGGCCGTTTGTATAAAAAATAACATCCACTGACATTCAAGTTCTTTGTGTTTTCTGCAGGCATTTACAAGAAACTTTGCAGGAAATGGATCAACCTCAAATATATTGAAAACCTTTATCAAGAATAACTATCTTTGAATTATTTGCCTAACAATGTTGATTTAAAAGTACTCACAGAAAAGCGGCGATAATTTGTGGGTTTTTTCCTTACAAAAGAGCAGTGTATTCAAGAAAATAAACTATGCCATGTTCTCTGGTATTTTTCAAATTTGCTAGGCAAATCCCCAATGTGTGACAAAATAATTTTTGCATCTGGAATATTGGACTCAATGTCAGAACACAAAATTACTTTACATTTATCCATATCAAACATTGTCTTTAGCGTCCAAGATTTTCTCACAATATATCGTCGATCTAGGTCGGATATTTAAGTGAAACAAATTTTGGATTTCTTTTCATCTTGTGCATGCGACAAATGTGGACCCTCAATAAGAGACACAAACTGCATAACCAGAGGGCAAATTAATTTGCACCCGTTATTATAACAGCATAATGTGAATGAATCCATTATTCTTTTCAATCGGGGTGCTAATATTATTCAAGCAAGTCAATGCAACTAACGGATCAAGATTTGATTGCTGCTTTGCTTTAGTTTGTCCAGCAGTGCTTAAAAGACTCGAATACTAAGAAACGTTCTTGTTAGAAGAAAGACAACTTTCCTTATCTTAATTGAAGGGGAAGTTATGACAACGGATACTCTGGTACCTGCGATAAAGAGGGTACCCGGGTACAAAAGTTCTACCTGTCCCAGTTCTATCTTGTATAGAAGTGCACTTTAATATTGTTTCATTATAGGTATATTAAGGGTTCTTGTTTTTATAACTGTAATGCTCTTTAGTTCTTGTAACAGAAATGCAATCTGAAGGATTTTATATCATCTTCTTTCATTTTGTCTTGAAATAGTGTTCAGTGGTTAAAATTAGTTTGCCAAAGCTATTCACGGGGTAAACATGACAGCCTTACTCTCAATCATGACATAAGGGGAGCCTTGGTGTAGAGGTTAAGGTGTCGGCCGCTCATCCCGGAGGTTGCGGGTTCGAGCCCCACTGGGGTCACGACCGTACTTCCTCATATGGCACCAGTACTGGTTCTTCAAGGAAGCGGACTCGAGAGTGACTCGATAAGCTGAAAGTTTTCTTCACAATCGCGCTAAAATAAATTAGTATAAACTAATCATGACATGATACCAGGGCACTTTTCCTGTTTGGGGGAATGGGGCCGGGCCCTCAGATAGGGGAATTTTCATGTTGTTTTTCCATTGGGGGGAATTTTTATGGTTTTTTTTTAGTGTAACGTATTCAATTCTTACAAATACATTTATTAATACAGAGATAAATTCCAATTTGTCTTAGTCTGTATTCAAAATGTTTCTTTTTTCTATTTTTTTTAATTAAAAAAACAATATATGCTAACACTTGCATATTAACAAAATGTTGATAGTCAATTGCATATTAACAATAAATGTATGTGAATCCATGTAAGTACATTAACGTCATGATTGTATTAGAACATGAATGGTGTTAAGTGAATAATGAAACAAAAAGAAATATCTTTGCTTTATCATTAAGTGCTAGTATTAATAATATTCGATAAATCTTGCTAAAAAATGAACTTTTTTCCTTTTGAACTTGAAATATTCGTTTACTCTGCTTATTTCGTTAAAAAAAGTGTTGGATATATTGACTGGTTTGGAGCGTTGTTTACTAAGGAAAAATGTTTTGTAAATGCTGGAATTTTTATGTATCCATTTTCATAATGTTGAAAGTGGTTGTAGATCTATAATTATGCTTAAAATGCATTAAAAACAGTTAAAATCATGATATCACATTGATATATATAATGTTTATTAAAGTCTCATCCATTTACAGTACATCATAAGAATTCATACATAAAACATAAAATAAGTAAATGGTCATTCCATGTAGAATTATAAGAGACTACAAATACATTTCACTTATACATAAAACATGCATTAATTAAAACACATATTCCATTTGATATAAAAGGAAATGGTTCATTGTTTATAACAATATACCAAGTATGTGGTAAGTATATGAGTGAGGAATACATTTCAATAGTCTGTGAATGACTACCTAATAAAATACCCTCACTAATACACCTTATTTACTACAAGCATATTATGATAAAATAATTTCTAAACGTTTGAAAAGCTGGTATTAGTCTACAATTCTAGTTTATTTGATAGCTTAAAATTTTTAACCAAGCATCAGAATATTAAATTTCATCCTGAAGTCTAGACGTTACCACTAGTTTATTAAATATATATTAAAAAAAAAAAAATGTAATTGCCGATTGGATCTACCATTACCAGCTCCTCTAAACTTGGGATAAATTCAATCTATCACTATCTACTATAATACAGATTAAGAATAACAAATTTCAGTCTATACATCTTAAAACCTAAAACTTTAAAAGTTTAAAAGTTAGCTATAGTACAGATATTTAGTACGTTTATCCAGAATTAGGAAACAGGATTTTGCAGCTTCTTTAACAATATTGCAATTGGAAAGTATAAAATTGAGCTTGCTTACATCATTTAGTCTTGGAAACCCATTGTCAACCTCACTAGCTTTGTTGAACAAAACATTTCTAATATCATCATAGTATGGACATTTCAGTAAAACATGCAGTTCATTTTCCACCCCATTGTTACACACAGGACATATTCTATCATTTACTGCAAGTCTTTCATAACGACCAGTTTCTAGTCTAATCGGTGCAACTCCGCATCGGAACTTAGCCAAAGCCGATCTCTGTTTAAGTGGAAGTAGCACTTTAAGATATTCTTCAGTCTCAAAACTAAATTTAAAATTTCTGTATGTTCTCAGCTTACTATTTCTAGCTCTATGTGCACTATACAAACAATGTACAGACTCAATCCATTCATCTAAATACTGATTAAGAAAATTTTCTTGAACTTTGTCTAACAATGTTTTCTGATACAAATGAACATTTTCCATATCAGCATACTCATTGCAGTGGTATTTTTTAAGCAACTCTTTTACTGTATAATGCCAGTTTCTACACTGTTTACCAGCTATATCTTTACAATGTTTGTAAACCATTTTGTTAATTCTACTATCAGTCATTTTTGAAAATCTACAGTACAAATTAATAACACATTTCAGTTGCCTAGAAAAAATTGATACATTGACTTAAAATTTGTATGACACAGAAACCTGTTTATGACAGCACAATCATGTGTGTAATGAGTGCAAAATAATGCATTTAGATGTTTTTCGCAATAATAATATATGGGTTTTGCTATAAATTTTCACTGCGAAAAAATACTAAGTGCAAAATCTGTACAGAACTTGAAAATAACTGCAAAATTAATCAAACAATTATAATTACAATATTGTTTATCTTACAATAGATATCTTTCAAGAATAAAGAAAAATGTTTTTGTCACTTGGAATATTTTCAAATGGGTTGACATGCAAAAAGTTTATTGCGAAAAAAGTCTAAGTGCGACTCAAGTCACTTAGCACTTTTTCGTATTGAAAAAGTTGGTCAATGTTACTTGGTACTTTTTAGGAAAATTTGACTTGTTTCGTTAATTATCATAACATAACCTAGATATTTTTACAGGACCTGTGTATGGTCCTACTGGGTTGATATATGTAAAAAAGTTATTTCCTGAAAAAAGGTCACTTAGAACTTTTTCGTATTCACCCCACGAAATTTGTCTTTTATTGAGTTTTTGTAATAACGTGATCAAATATTTGATTTTCAAATACCTGAAGAACCTAATGACAAGCAAATAACTGAGTTTAAATGATAGAAGAAATACATTTGGACACACGGATACCCGGCGTGGGTAATATATCCCATCTCCCCAAAAGGCCCCTCTACAACCCTGGTACTCATATACTGGTGTATTCAACTTGACAAAATAATTTGATCCAATCAAGTCCAAAAAAGTCGATTCAGTAATGATGGCTTGAACATGCATATTGTATGCAAATAAGCCCGTTTAATTTATGATGTGAAGATATCCGAGTTGCTACACTCTATGCAACATTTTCTTCTCTTTCATTTTCATAAATATGTGATTAAAACAATGAAACACTGAAACATGAACTATCCCAGAACCTTTAATCATATGTGCAAAAAAGTGAAATGGAACTGCATCAAACAAATGTTCCGTCGGTAAACACAAAAACTAAGAGTAAAGTTTCAGTCTCTTAATTGTCCGACACTGCATAATTTTTTTTAATTTTAAAATTAATAGTTTGATCATTAATACAAAAAGTGTTGTTGTTTTTTTATTTTCCACACTCGATCTAAAAGTTCTGGAACAATTCGCTACCGCAATAAAAGTGGTCAATCAAGTTATAATTATAATCTTAGCACTTTGATTTTTTTTAACTATTTCGAAAATTCTGTTTTTATGTTTTCGTTGGGAAATATCCGGGAAGTAGTTATATTTAATAAGGTCACAAATGGAGTGTTCAAACTTTGGTCATTTGACATGAACAGTCTTATCATCTATCAATTAGAAACGCGAAAACCCATGGATCCTTAAATCGGCCTACATAAATTTATACGATGAAAGCTGTCATTAAGAAGTCATTTATATAATAAGAATTCGCATCCCTTCCATGACCAGGATTTCTTATTAGTCTGGCTTCACAGTAGTATCTCTTTAGAACTATCTTTTACAGTCAGTAGCCTTCCTGGTCATAATTTGGTTGAATTAAGGATCCATTGGTCCCGATTTTCATTAAAAATATAAAATTAAATATAAGTGCATAAACAGGCAGTGCAAACACGTGTAATTAGTAACATATACACTAATGAAAGATTTTAAGCATTTCAGCTTTTCAAAAACAAGAGCGCTAAGCTTCAAGTTGAAATGGCATGGCGTCGTAACCACGTTTAGACCAAAAAAGTCACGTGTGCAACAAAACCCTGTCCCTTGGATGGAAAGTATAATGCTTCATAGTTTTATAATTGGTGACGAATTTGCAAAAATCACCGAATTTGCAAACTAAGTACATGTATATTAAGTATATGCATGTACATACTTGATCAAACATACATGAGGCATGACTCAGATAGATCTACTATCAGTTGCACTACGATTTATCGTAGTATTATAATTAGTACATTCATATGAGTTATAGGATGATATGCAGTACCATTACAGATGGTCTCCGTAGCTTGATGGATGAGGTCGGTAACATTATAATCACCGGCCACTGGTTCATGTTGGTTCGAATACTTACATTTACAAAAGCTATTCAGATAATGTGTGCAAGGTAGGCCGTGCTACACAAATGCCTGTCCGGTTTTCATTTAAGCAAAATAAGCTGAATGACTTTAAGAGTGTAAAGGAAGCATATACAAAGGTTTTCATAGTAGAAAATGTAAGCCATAGCTATCCAGAGTGTAAGGGATCACTGAAACGCTGGCAACTTGATACTGATAATAATTGCTCAATATAAATCGCACAGCTGTTTAGAGCGCTCTTTCAATACTTAAGATGATAGGTTCAAATACCAGCAACGTTGCAAATAAGTCAATAAAATTCAGGTGTTACTTTATCAAATGATACTTTATTACGCATATGCGATAACAGGTTTGGATGAAAGGGTCTTAGCTTTAGTTGCCTTTTTATAAAAATAAATATATCATTACCGTGAATGTCTGTTGACTCCGATGAAACAACTCGTTGTTCCGTAACAGTGCAGTCGGGTATATCCAAATGAAGATTGTTGGTGTTACACCTCGTCTCCTCCTTCCGCTAGTCTAGTTACATGAATGCAAATAAAATATATCCCCGGAACGGTAAGTTTTAACTTACAATGTGACTTTGTAATCTTGATAGTTTAGTTTATACTAATAATTATTTATTTTAGGTCGATTGTGAAACAAGTTATACAACTTATATTAATCACTCTTGACACCTCATTCCTGATGGTATCCATCGCCGTTAGGGTATGATAGGGTCTTGATAGTTTAACCCGAAAGAAGAAATATTGAAAAATGTGAAGATCTAATTGTAAAAACTTCATAGTAAATTTACTGTAATTTACTCTAATGAACCATTTTGTTCAGTTACTTGGTTGTAAAATGTATTAGCTATCGATCTTTTTAATTTTAGTTTTATGTCCGCCATAAAGTGGGAATCATGTAGTGTTGCTGCTGTCTGTAAGTACGTCCGTCCGTCCGTACGTCCTGAAATCATGCATGTCCAACTTCTCATATGCTCTTTTAATGATTTGCTTCAAACTTTGATGTGAATAATGAACTAGTTTTAACTGTTACATAATTATAACCCTTTGTTACTTTCAGTAGATATGGCTTGTCTTTCCATTTCCCCGCACACTATTTGTATGATTGCGTCAAACTTTCACAGATGAACTAATTTGATGTGGGAAAGAATTATGGTTCAATCAGTTTTACCAGAAATACTTTTGGTATAAAAAAAAGAGTATGCTAAGTTTATGTCGTACGTAAATCCAAGAGTATATGACATGGAGTCATGTAACATTATAGTAATGTATTTCTGGATAATAAACTTGTACAACTGCAGTTTTGTTTGTGGTTGCGCTCATTACATCATGTAGAGTTACAACCCTTGAATAAGCGAAAATTCAGCATTTGTAGTTTGTGTCACACATCACTCCAGAAGTACTTGACCTAGTGTCATGAAACCTTACAGTATTGCTGATCGGGACCTTGGGTTTCGTTTGCTGCTGTGTCTTATCATGGTGGAGTTATGACCTTGAGTTGTAGCATCTATGTCAGAACTGTACCAGTACTGCAAAGCTTCGCATTCTCCAAAACTTAAAGGTTACTCAACCCAAATGTAAATGGCGTCAGTAAAACAAAATCCAAAACCGTTGAAAATAATTTCTTTTTGAATAAAATACAACATGGACATAGGAGACGTAGCATTTTGTAAATATCTTCAACTTAAACAGTTAAAAGTTAGCAGTCTATCATAGCATTCAACAGCAGAGTCCCAGCAGACGTTATCAAGATACACGTATAAAATTATTGTTTGACATTGAGTATATACATGTACATTATACAGTTAACAATTATGAATCATCTCTTCATTAAGGCAGTGATATATAGATAAAGCATGGCACTTATTGTGTTCGAATCTAATTTGAGATGGAACTTGATCGTAGCTTTCACAACTCCAACCTTTTATCCTAGCACTTGTTTCATCACTCTATGCAGTATACAACAACTTTTGTTTAGCTTTGCTAGCTAGACCATTGTCAGCCATACACAAATAAAAAATGATACTATACTTTTAAGAGACAAATCAATCAATTTTAGTGTATCTGGTACATGTGCTTGTACATAATTCATGTCTTTCATAACATTAGATCTATTTGTCGACCTGAGACGGTGAGTGATATTGAAGTATATGTGACTTGAAAAGGTAAATACCATTTTCAGTTATCCTAACACCACAGCAAGCTTTAATAAACCACGGGCTTGAAATTGTCGGTCTTGATAAATCACGGGCTTGAAATTGTCGGTCTTGATAAATCACAGGTTTGAAGTTTTAAACTGAAGGCCTTAAATGCCTAGCCCATACCCTGTGGGTATACAATTAAATGTATATAGTTTTCTACTACGTCACCATAAAATTTAATTTCTCCCTCTCAGGTCGAATTTGGAAGATGAAGGTATATATATAGTTCTTTTTGTCTTTGGAGCATACTGTATTGTTATTCATGACAATAGAAAACTACAGTATTCTGAAATGGGTTGGACGATCGACAAATAAAGACTGAAATTATATAGCAAGTTGGGTGTTGTCATTGCTTAACAGACAAACCAAGAATCTCCATTAAGATAGACAAAAGGTAGGTGTTAGTTAAAACAGCAAAAATGTGTAAGTAAGTAATAACAAGACCTGCATTGTCATTTAATAATCATTTGAAGAAAAATGTCATATGACCAACACTCGATTGACCACTTTTAAAATGCTTAATCACTTACCTTGAACATTCTTGTCTGTTACCTTCGTTTTCAGCGGCTTTTCTTGCTATCTTATCATCTGCTTTCATTAGCCTGTTAGCCGCGCCTTCGTCTTGCATTATTTTCTGTTGTTGCTTGCTACGTTACTACATAGCTACAAGTCCATAAACACTAGCACACTGTTGCAGCACGAAAAAGGTTTTATCACCGCAGTGACATATTAGTTAAAACGTAACACCAATTTAGCATATTGTAGCCCAAAATTGTGTATGTCACATGTGCATTTACTGTCTCACATAATTACGTTAGAATCAGTGAATAAGTGATGTTTTCCGATTCGCTAGTGCACATATTGTTTTTGCTATCTCAAAACGCAGTCTTTTTTACACATACACTTTACCGTTTCCAATATGTAACATTATTCCAAAGTAATGCGTATATTAAAGTATTATTTTTAACAATCATAATTAGATCTACATGTATATTTTATCACGTTCAAAATTTTCAGCCAGATTTCTTTCCATTTCTTTTTTCGTGAAACACGGGATTTTCAGATTACAGTTAAACGTGAGATTTTCTAGCGCTTTTGCATGCTTTCCACGTCACCCTTGACTTAACTCCCAAAATACCTATATTGTTTCCAGAAATAAAGTTGTCAAAGTATTATATATGTTGGACGTTTTATCAAACGATTTTTTGTAAACCTAATTTGCCCTTTACCAAAACGTAGTTTTTAATTTTAAACAGTGCCATTCATGAAATATTGCTAGATATTGATATTTGATGAATGTTCTGGATATATAGCACTACAAACTTCTGGGCTTATATTTCTTCGTAGAACACAATTTCTTTAGCTGCGTTTTAATATATGACATACTTTGCTTGGACGCCTCTTATGGTATCTTCAAAACAGATTTCAATATATAGAAGCCCCCGTTGATTGTATGGTCCGATGGACCACATCAGGTACCTAGGACCTTCCTCCGCATTACCATTGACATATACTCCCTGCGATGGCTCTAAGCCGAGTTGTGATACACTAAACTCCTGTATCAGTTCTATGCATTAAATCCGTCCGTACCTTGGAAATTGAATTCTAATTTTAGAAGCATTACTAGGGGTAACCAATGGATATTGATTGGGGGGATTTTATCGGCCATAAAACAACATATCATCAAAACAACCATCATGAAATGGTAGACGTATTCCTCCAATTCTAATTATACAGGCACTTGATCAACTTAATAATGTGTTAAACATTTTAACCTGAACCAAATAGTTACTAGTTCTACTAGAATAGCTAAAGGTCATTCAACATTAATTTATCCCATTCGCTGTAGTAATAATGAAAACATTTTACAAAGTGGAAAACAAGTTGGAAGTAAACAAAAACAACTCAGAGGAACATTGATCGCAGATTAAGAGTCTGAGCTGTAATAACAAGAGTAAATCTAGTCCTAATGTTGTTTTAAAAAATTATGGTACAAAAATTTAACCAAAGTAAATTGCAGAATATATTGAGCAAACTTTTTTACGACTGTAGTTGCCTGGCGTGTATCCGTCAACAATTTCTTGTAAGCACTCTGGACACAATTTAGTCAAATCTTTATGAAACCGTTTTTGACAATATTCAAATTGATGAAATCTCCGTTTAGTTCGAGGCCACATTTTCTACATGTAACTTGCTTAGAATGTTTTTCTATTTCAAGTCTATTTCAAATCTAGGTCAAGTTTCAAACTGAAGGCACCGACAGTCAAAATAAGTCCACCAGCTCAAATTGTAGAAAGGAAGTGTATCCAGGTCCATTTCTTGAGACCAGACAAAAGTCTCTAGGTCCGGACCCGGACCTAGAGACTATCTGTAAATAGCTTGTCTCTGGGTCCGGGAAATTTATTTCATACAAATTCAATTGTATGTTTAGCTTATTAAATCATATAAAATGTCAGTATCTGATAATTATATTGAAATGGAAAAACGGAACTATCATCTTCATTTTGTCTCAACCTCAAATTTTCATGTCGACATGATAAAAAGTTGTACGTTTACGAAAACGTTGAAAATTTGTAATAATGGAAGTGTATGCACACAATATGACTACCGGTAATTTGCAAGTATAACGCTGGGAACCAGAGTATATACCGTAAAAATTGGCAAAAAATAGATGTGTGGATTTTTTTACTTTGTTCTTAGATATGAACATTCAAATGTCCAATGTCCCTCGAATTTACATGGCAAAATGTAAACTGGACATTCAGATTTTCTATCCCTATACCATCGTTACACCACGAAATGGACAAAAAAACACAGAGCAAATAGTGTTTATAATGTATCTTTTTATAAGTTCTATTCATCAATGTTGCAGACGTGCGAACTTCCGTTTGAATTGATTTTGACCTGTACTATCCCTCGAAGGTATATGGCAAAATTAACATTCAGGTATTCTATTCCTATACCGTCGTTATACTACGAAATGGACTCAAAACAAATAGTGACTTAAATGTATCATTTTATGTGGTCTATTCATCAAAGATGCAGACATGAGAATACACTATGGTTTGTTTTAACCTGTACATTCG
The DNA here is from genome assembly GCA_022818135.1 of Saxidomus purpurata. Taxonomy (NCBI): domain Eukaryota; kingdom Metazoa; phylum Mollusca; class Bivalvia; order Venerida; family Veneridae; genus Saxidomus; species Saxidomus purpurata. Next base: position 14,411,632 of record JAFMSR010000015.1, read on the forward strand.
AATATCCAATATTCCCCCAATGTACATGGCAATACTAACATTGGACATTCAGATTTTCTATCATGTAAATGACAGTTCATTTTTAACTGGTTTTATTGTAAGGATTGGAATTTTAATGATTGGATGACTTTAACTTACTGTGATGCTTTTATCATTGTGATATAAGAAACTTTTCAGTTTGATATCTGTAGCTTTTACTGTGATATATTTATGCTCAATGTCATTTCCATGTGCTCCATGTCATATATCAAAATGTCGGCCTCGGCGAGCACTTTAAGATGGTGCAAGAAAAAATCGGGAAAAGTCAACCGATCGGCCGTAATCGGCGAAAAACCGGATTTTTCACACCTTTCATACAAGTGGGTCATGTCATATATCAAAATGTCGGCCTCGGCGAGCACTTTAAGATGGTGCAAGAAAAAATCGGGAAAAGTCAACCGATCGGCGAAATTTTGATATATGACATTATCGCCGTGTTGGTGTAATTGATGTATTATTGGTGTTCCAATAATATGTCCCTTTTGGGCGTATAAAAAGTATATGTGTCAAGTTTCCCTTTTTCAATATACAGTGGATTATAAATCACGAATAAAATGAAAAGATGACGTATAATAAAAGTATTTGATATTTTAAAATAATGCTATTTTTGTTCTGTCGGTTATCACTCAAAGTGCTCCGAATATGGGGATGTAGTCATCAATCTTCAAATTAATGGCATAAAGTATTATAGATCACGTATAATTTTTTCTATTTTGTATGTTTGACTAGGATAATTCTGAAAAAAATGCATTTCAGCGGTCGGTGAGAGTTTGGGTAGTTGCAATGGCCGTAAACAATGTTTGAAACAGTTTGTTAATAAAATTACTTCCCTTTGCTGAACAATTTAACTCCCTTGCAAGTTGAGAAAAACAAAATAATGGAAATTTCTGAAATAATTTCATCAGGTTATTTTTCAAAATTTCTGTATTTCTTTACTTTATCCATTACTAGCAGACAACAGCAGACAACCTCTGCAAATACCTTTAGATAAAAGGAAGAAATGCAGGTTCTGTCTTTGTAGCAGACAGTAATGACTTTTCAATTAGACAGGATGGATTAATTGCCAAAATTCTCTTAGAGATGCCTTTAAAAAAAGTCCAACTTCAAAGGCCTAGCACAAGAAGGTTTTGTCGTGGCATACCAGACTTTATTTCATTATCATGAAGTTCAATGATCAAAGAATAGAAACAAATATATGAATTCCCAAGAAAATTAGTTTTCTTGTGGAAAAACTGTTTTAAATCTTAGTAGTATTTGAACAAAAATAACTTGAATGAGTTATTATGACTGAAAAATAACCTATAGAAGTTATAAAGCTAAATATAACTTGTAGACTGAATTACAATCATGGTGATGAATTCATTGAAAAGTAACTTATATGAGTTACACCCAAGACTGATCTACCTGTGAAATTAAGTAGGCACTTAAAATTGTTATTCTGTAAATATGTTGAACTCAGTGGTAATAAAACTCAGTTCTGAATTTAAGTTTCAAATTGCTTGAGTCAATGCTAATGCTAATGCATTATTTTTGAAATAATAGGTAATGCTAATCTAATGCAGAAATTTGAGCAAGTAATGCTAATTCAATGACTTAGATTTGGAAGTGATTGACCCCAACCCTGGTTAACATTACAATGCAAGTCTATGGAAATATATTTACCATACTTATACCTAAACTTTAGGATAAACATGCATTCGAATTCAAGTTTTTACAACAGAAATGACTCATTCAATTTCACAAAAACGAAAAACAAAAACCATTTATTAAACCATTTTTATTGAGATGTTATATAGTTTATTTCTATATACCTAACCTGTACACATTCGAAGCGCCAAACCCTGTACACATTCAAAACGCCACAGTACATAACTCACTTCGGACACGGCCCTTTAGGCTAATAAATTTAATTGATATGTTACGCACACATAGTTTCCCCAATATTTTCTTACATGTTCCAACATTTTGAATTATGTTCAAATTAATTTCATTCACAAATAACAATATTTCTGTTGCTCAACATGTGCATTGTTTCGTTCCTCTATCTCTTTGCGTAGTAATAAAATTTTGCGTTATTTTATCGCGACGCCTTTAGTTAAACAACAAAATATATCTTGCCTTAAACGTGCATCTTTAAGTACAAAATTAATGTATTTATCATGCCAAAAGTGAATGTAACTTAAGGGGTTATTTCTAGTTTACCGGTCCCCAGTTATCAAGACTAATGTTTAGGTAGCTAGGTTTTGGTTCTGTGTGTTTTTGAAGGGAAGGGTATAACTTTTTGATGTTTTTGATGTTTAGTCTTTACATTTTTGTTATAGATGCTCTCTTATAGTTTCCGGTGAAAATAATCTCCAAAATGATATACTAAAACATAAAAATATATTTTAAGAAATAGCTGGAATCAACAACACAAGTGCAGTTTGAAAAAAACTGTTGAAAAGCCTGGTTTTACGGCACCGATGCACTATATGTTCATACAGGGTTTTCGAAAGCAGTTGTAACTCTTCATAATTTAGTAGCGTATAATTTCAAAAAAAAAATAAATAAAAATTAATAATGGGCCCTCCCAAAATTTTTTTTTTTTTTTTTAAAAAAAAAAAAAAAAAAAACAAAAAAAAAAAAAAAAAAAAAAAAAAAAAACATCTAAGTAATCGTACTTTCTTGAATGCCGCATCGGCGTTTACGGTGCTTTTTCATGTAACCATGCCGGAAAATCGTTCTTTCTGGAGAGAGTCTGTGTTACTGCCAATAAGTAAATATTTTGCAATTTCGCATTTCATACTTGCAACAGTCATGTGAATTAGTGAAATACAAATTTCAAACCAGGACCACTTATGAGTTCGTAGGTCGCTATTCGAAACGGCAAATATTGCGAATATTGAGCAACTACGAATTGCGAACTGCAGATAATCTACCTGGTCGTAGCTCGAGATTCAAATTGCAAACAGAACAGTTGCCAGTTCGCAATTCAGGATCAGTATTCGAGAGATGTACCGTAATTTCCGTAGGCCGCTTCACTTTATTGGTCGCACCCCTTTATATTTACGATCGTAGAAACAAAAACTAAGTGGCCGCTGCCGGTATGCTGAATCCATGCGTTTAGAATGAGCCATGCCTGACTTGAGGTATAATCAATCAGTCCCGTTAATCTGATTATATACGTTATTAAATGGTAGTTAATTGACAAATGAAGTCTAAATGGGTTGGAAAGTACATGTATTGCGTATAGGGTACCTGAAATTCCTACTCTGTGCATTTAAACAATAAAGTTGTATTATAGGCTGCTTAAAACTAACAATTTGAAAAATGAAAAGGTCATATAGGCCGTATCTACGAAAATTCATTTTTATACATATAGACCGCGGCCTAATGTCCGGAAAATACGGTAAATTGCACATTATCTGCAAATTTATAGTAAAGACGTATATCGCGTTTTGTTAAGTACAAACCAGTTGCTACTTCGTGAGCGAATTACAGAGTACCAATTTGCTACTGAAATATGTATCAATAATTTGTGAACAGTCAAACAGTTGCCAGTCTGACGGATTTTAGAAATTGAGACCTTAGAGCTGTTTTGATAGGGTGACTTTTAAGGAGAGCTATGACTCGCCAATGGTCGGCTATACCCTGGTCACATTTACGCTACGAGCTCCGTACGAGTAGCTTTTCAGTCGAAATTTTGCAAAATCGCACGGAGTCCGTACGGACATCGTTGACTCTTGCGAACATCGTACTATTTTTTGAACTCGTGGAGAACCCGGGAACATTTTCGGGAGCAGCTTGCAAGAGCCCTGTAGGGGCTACCACAACAACTTGTGTTTCTACATACGTGTTTAGAGTTTCTAAAATGCCTGCATTCAGACTTAATTATAATATTTTCAAGTACTGTCTGGCAAAAAATGGGCCAAGGTGTTAAAATTGAATTTACCGGGTCATGCAGATCCTTAATACACGTGGCTGTACTGATATAGCTAGAAACATAACTGTGTCAAAGAAAATATTTGTAGATACAGTCACTAAATCATGTATGAATGATTATGTCATAACATGGGAAAGATTGATAAATGATATTGTTGGCCCAAGTAAAGATGGAGGGAATAAACCCAGAACATATAGTAAATTTAAGAATGGCTACTCAGTGGAAGACTATTGTAAGTTAATAATGCCACGGTCTCATAGGGCAGCTTTTTCTAACTTCAGATGTGGTATTGCGCTCATTCATCTTGAAACTGGACGGTATGAAAGGTTGCCAGTTGAGCAAAAGTTATGTCCCTTCTGTAACAGAGTTTCATGTTATAATGAGATGTCATTTATATGATGATTTACGAGAAAACATGTTCGAAAAGGCTGCAAATATAGTAATTGACTTTCCAACTATGTCAGAAGAACAAAAATTTGAAACAATATTTTCTGATGGAAGTCTATTTCGGTCGTCTGACAAAATCTGCTATAGTATTTTAAAAAGACGAGTTGAATATGTATTTACAATCAGTTCCAAAAGAAAGTGTGCACTGTTTTCTGTGATTTTTCATCGACTACTTTTCTGAAAGCCTATATATTTGGTACCAAAATTGAGATCTGTTTACGTACAATATGGCGAACATTTTAGATTTTGCAATCGATCGATGACAAATACACATGAGATATAGTGTGCGAAAATTGAAGCCGATACGTCTGCTAAATATTGAAATATTTAAAATTAAGAAGTGCACACTTTCTTTTGGAACTGAGTGAAGATAGTCTTTATTTTATTATGTTAACAAAAACAGTGGCTGTAACTCTAAATGTCTGCTGTTACAAGATTTGTTTTGTATTGTTTAAATATATTAGCCATCATGGCATGTTATGAGAGGGCCAACCTCAATGACAGATATTTATCTACAAAATTTTAATATTTTGAAATGTGTAAAGGTACTTTATATGTATTGATATAAGTAAATAACAAGAATGTGGTATAAAACCATAACGTCAACTATTGGATTGTTTTCATTACACATATTCAGATCTACTTCAGATACAAAGTATATTGTCATTGGTGTTTGGTTTTCTCAGCACCTGACTATTGTAGCATTACTGTTAATCAGTGTATTTCACATCTGATGTGAGGTACTAGGTGTCTTAGAACTCTTTTTAAACTTCATCAATTGCATGTACATTCCAGGTCAAATTTTAAGAATTATTTTATGGCAGATTTAAACAGGTTGAGCTTGTATAAGCACATACAGTCTTGTACAAGTTAACAGTTGTTCTACATGTTTTATAATGCGTACATATCATTGTGATAAGTTCTTTTGTGAAATATTGGTAAGAAGAACAGTCTCTAACAATTCTGAATAGAATGACTGACCATTTGCATGTTTTAATGTATTTGATAATGTAATTTATATGTATGTCGATGGAAGAGATTTAAATGAAATAAAATCTATCACCGTTAGAAGTTTCTGAGTAAATGTCACTACACGCTATTATGAAATATTGGTCGGAATACAATTTGCAAATACAATACCATATAAGGCCCAGGGCTGTTTTAAGTTTTATTAACAATAAGGTCGCACCTTTGAGCCCGTGACATTTTATTCACATTGAGACTCTCCGTGGAAAAGGACACACTAAAATTACAAGGTAAACATTTGTATGTTATTGGATTATTTAACGTGTTTTATTTTAAATTAAACAACAGTAGCCTGTTAGTAAATATTTTATGACACTGATAACACAAAGGCGGATCATCTGCTTATGAGGTGTCCGTTCTTATCTGACCAAGTGAATTATTTCAATCAACATTTCACGGGGAAAGAAAACATGCAAAAACCAATAGCTTTTTTGTATAATATCATCTAATGCTAAACTTGAAAAATGACTTTGTGACGTTGTATGTGTAAAATATCATTAAGATTCATTTTAAAACTCGGAAGGAAAACGACTCGGGGAGCTTTTGATTTTCTATAAATTTAAATACTGATTGATTTGTAAACCTACAGAATGGTTTCTCAAATGTTATAAAGCATTTCTGTACCTTTTTAATGCTTTCGCATGTGTTTGGCTCGCAAATTTGGTTTCTGAACAAGAATTTGACTTTGAAAGAAGAAGAAAAAATAATCTGAGTCAACTTCAATAGCTAAACAATATCGTTTAAAGTTGTATTTTGCCTAAATAGTGTTTTTTTCCAGCTGTCTGTGATTCTACCGACTCGTTATGGCAGAAGATTGGAGTCTAGTAATGGTTCCTGTCCGCATGTACATAAATAAAACACTGTTGTCGTGAAATAGGCACTTAAATTGAGGAAATATATATATGTGTATTATTTGTCTGCAGGTGTCCTGCACAGAGCCCTTTTTATACCCATGGACGCTCATCATGCCTCAACAAGGGTGTGTCGCCAACAACAAGCACGTGTCGTCACCGAATGAGTCTATGTATTTGGGGAAGAAGTAATCTTTATTGTGAGTATAGCAGTTGTTTGTTGTTGGACTTTATTTTTAAAGAAAACATCGTCAAACGATTCAGGATTTACGTTATTTAGTTTATACTAATTTATTTTAGCTTGATTGTGATGAAAGCTTTGAGCTTATCGAGTCACTCTCGAGTCCGCTTCCTGGAAAAACCAGTACTGGTGTCATATGAGGAGGTACGGTCGTGACCTTGGTGGGGCTCGAACCCGCAATCTCATGGATGAGCGGCAGACACCTAATTCTTACGTCATTTGTTGTACTGCTGCCGACTGAAAAGAAAACTTATCTGATCTTAAGTTGACAACACTGAAGATATAACACTGAAAGTTTAGAGGTATCAAAATAGATTTTGTTTCGAGATCTGTATGTCTTCCAATTGTTCCTTGAACCTGTTACTCTCATGGTTGGTTCCTACTGTAGTTCTCTTATTGTATCGTAATTTGAATTTGCATATTTACAGGTTCACAATCTTGTACTAGCCTGAATCAGCTGATCGCCCCCCAACTGCCCCCCCCCCCCCGCCCACACACACAGAGGTGCATATGCCATAGGTGCATGTCGATCATAGTCTACACTTGTCCCGAAGATAGATGTTGATTAACCGGTTAGTTTATATTTATTTTACACGGATTGCATAAGCTGAACGTGTTCCATATGGTCTCAGAAGCAGACTCATTTGTCCCGGGGGCGTATACGGTAGTCTTTAAACTTATTTACTTGACATTTAGTCAACATGCCTTATAATTCACACTAGCTGAAAAATCTGACGCACTTATCGTCGGCAGGATGTTTTAGACTTAACATTTATTGAACATCAGCTGATTATGATTAAGTAGACTAAAGGCCATGCATTAGTCGTTTATTGTTTAAACATGTTTAGTTGACATCAATTCAACATCCTTATCGAAAATGTTGACACACTAGCCGTCGGCAGGGTAGTTTAGCTTTAAAATTTATTGATCATGTTGATTATGATTCATTCTTGTCAAACATGCCGACAAATTAGTTGGCAACATGATATTTTAAACTTATTTTACATTTACTGAACAGGTTGATTATGATTTGCACTGGTTGAAAAGGCCAACAAAGGGTAATTTAGACTTGTTTACTTTTCTCCACTTTCTAGTCTCTGTACATGCTGATAATGATTCACAAATGCTGAAAAGACGTGTTAATTATTATTTGCTGTAGACAAAAAAGGGAAAACGCACGGTATATCGACTAAGTTTAGACTTGTTTATTTCTCTTTAAACTGTTCATGCTGTTAATGTTTCACACGACACTCTCGTGGTCGGCTGAGTAATTTAGACTTATTACACTCGACATTTATAGAACATCCTGAATATGATCCATACTGGCCGGAAAATGCCGACACACTATAGTCGTCGGTGGGGGTACTTTAGAAGTGTATACTTTACATCTTTTGAATATGCCGATTATAACATAAAGTGGTCAAAATGCCGACACACTACTTGTCGGGTAGTTTAGACTTATTTATTTTACATCTATTGAACTTTATGATATGCTATTTATGATTTACAGAAGTCGAAAAGGTCGACGCACATGTCGACGTCAGGGTGGTATAAACAGTTTTACTTATGGTGATTATGATTCACCCTGGTTGGTTGTGCCGCCACACTAGTCGTCGGCAGTATAGTTTAGACTTGTTTACTTTTAGTGGTCATCAGCAGGGTACTTTAATTATAATCGGAAAAATATGTGGTTTTACTTTACATAGTAAGTTAGTTTATACTAATTTATTTGAGCTCGATTATAAAGAAAGCTTTGAACTTATCGAGTCACTCTCGAGTACGCTTCCTGGAAAAACCAGTACTTTTGTCATATGATGAGATAAGTGGCAGACACCTAAACCTCTACACCACCACTAAGTTATATTACACTTAGGCTTTCTGTTACTGTTATCATTGTTATAGGCCATGTTGCTGGTGCTGTACTGTTGCTATTGCTGTTTCTTGTTACTGTTATCGCAAGCGACTGGACCGTGACGCAGACTTTGACTATTTTAAAACTCTACATACTGTTATAGGCCTGCTTTCATTTACACTATTGGTAAAAGTCTGCATCATAAGCTCCTAATTGAAATTATCGCAAACATCTGGGTTCGTCCATTATATCCATTGCTTGAAAAATGTAGTTCTTGCAACCAATATTATAGCGACAGTTTAACGCACGTAATTGCAAGTTGTACCATTAGTGCAGATAGACAAGAGTTGTTGTATGGTAAACTCCGCTATTTCTGCGATGATGAATTTATATTGAATCAATAACATCTAGACTCGAAAATGTTCTTCGTGTATCTCCTAGGTGCAAAATATGAAAATGGACCGTGCGTCCCGGATTCCCAGATAGACGTAATATTCACGTATGTACTTGAATGTCTCAATAACTATATGTAATTAGAGTACAGTTACCCCGTGCACGGAAACAGACAATCGTAATCATGTACCTATCTTATTCTTTGTATGTCTTTCATTGCTTTGTAAGTTGTATATATTTTTGTATTTATGTTTTGTAATCCAAATATGACATGTAACATGTCTGTTATAGTTCATGTTGCAGGTACTGGTGCTGTACTGATATACTGTTACCATTGTTATAGTTCATGTTACTGGTGCTGGTGATGTACTGTTACTGTTATCATTGTTATAGTTCATGGTGCTGGTGCTGGTGGTGTACTGTTACTGTTATCATTGTCATAGTTCATGTTGCAGGTGCTGGTACTGTACTGTTACTGTTATCATTGTTATAGTCCATGTTGCAGGTGTTGTACTGTTACTGTAATCATTTTCGTAGTTCATGTTGCAGGTGCTGGTGTTGTACTGTTACTGTTATCATTGTTATAATTCATGTTGCAGGTGCTGGTGCTGTACTGTTACTGTTATCATTGTTATAGTTCATGTTGCAGGTTCTGGTGTTGTACTGTTACTGTTATCATTGTTATAGTTCATGTTGCAGGTGCTGGTGCTGTACTGTTACTGTTATCATTGTTTTAGTTCATGTTGCTGGCGCTGGTGTGGTACTGTTACTGTTATCATTGTTATAGTTCATGTTGCTGGTGCTGGTGTTGTCTGTTACTGTTATCATTGTTATAGTTCATGTTGCTGGTGCTGGTGCTGTATTGTTACTGTTATCATTGTTATAGTTCATGTTGCAGGTGCTGGTGTTGTCTGTTACTGTTATCATTGTTATAGTTCATGTTGCTGGTGCTGGTGCTGTTACTGTTACTGTTATCATTGTTATAGTTCATGTTGTTGCTGCTGGTGTTGACTGTTACTGTTATCATTGTTATAGTTCATGTTGCAGGTGCTGGTGCTGTTACTGTTATCATTGTTATAGTTCATGTTACTGGTGCTGGTGCTGTTACTGTTACTGTTACATTGTTATAGTTCATGTTGCTGGTGGTGGTGCTGTTACTGATACATTGTTATAGTTCATGTTGCAGGTGCTGGTGCTGTTACTGTTACATTGTTATAGTTCATGTTGCTGGTGCTGGTGTACTGTTACTGTTATCATTGTTATAGTTCATGTTGCTGGTGGGTGGTGACTGTTACTGTTATCATTGTTATAGTTCATGTTGCAGGTGGTGGTGACTGTTACTGTTATCATTGTTATAGTTCATGTTGCTGGTGCTGTGTGACTGTTACTGTTATCATTGTTATAGTTTATGTTGCTGGTGGTGGTGATGTTACTGTTATCATTGTTATAGTTCATGTTGCAGGTGCTGGTGCTGTTACTGTTACATTGTTATAGTTCATGTTGCTGGCGCTTGTGTGGTACTGTTACTGTTACATTGTTATAGTTCATGTTGCTGGTGCTGGTGCTGTTACTGTTACATTGTTATAGTTCATGTTGCTGGTGCTTGTGCTGTATTGTTACTGTTACATTGTTATAGTTCATGTTGCAGGTGGTGGTGGTGTACTGTTACTGTTATCATTGTTATAGTTCATGTTGCTGGTGCTGGTGTTTACTGTTACTGTTACATTGTTATAGTTAATGTTGCTGGTGCTGGTGGTGACTGTTACTGTTACATTGTTATAGTTCATGTTGCTGGTGCTGGTGTTGTACTGTTACTGTTACTGTTACATTGTTATAGTTCATGTTGCTGGTGGTGTGTGATGTACTGTTACATTGTTATAGTTCATGTTGCAGGTGCTGATGATGTATTGTTACTGTTACATTGTTATACTTCATGTTGCTGGTGCTTGTGCTGTATTGTTACTGTTACATTGTTATAGTTCATCTTGCAGGTGCTGGTGTTGTTACTGTTACATTGTTATAGTTCATGTTGCTGGTGCTGGTGATGTACTGTTACATTGTTATAGTTTATGTTGCTGGTGGTAGTGATGTACTGTTATCATTGTTATAGTTCATGTTGCTGGTGGTGGTATGTTCTGTTATCATTGTTATAGTTCATGTTGCTGGTGGTGGTGATATACTGTTACATTGTTATAGTTCATGTTGCTGGTGGTAGTGATGTACTGTTACATTGTTATAGTTCATGTTGCTGGTGGTGGTGATGTACTGTTACATTGTTATAGTTCATGTTGCTGGTGGTGGTGATATACTGTTACATTGTTATAGTTCATGTTGCTGGTGGTGGTGATGTATTGTTACTGTTACATTGTTTTACTTCATGTTGCTGGTGTTTGTGCTGTATTGTTACTGTTACATTGTTATACTTCATGTTGCTGGTGCTTGTGCTGTATTGTTACTGTTACATTGTTATACTTCATGTTGCTGGTGCGTGTGCTGTATTGTTACTGTTACATTGTTATAGTTCATGTTTCTGGTGGTGGTGATGTATTGTTACTGTTACATTGTTATACTTCATGTTGCTGGTGCTGTTACTGTTACATTGTTATAGTTCATGTTGCTGGTGGTGGTGATGTACTGTTACATTGTTATAGTTCATGTTGCTGGTGGTGGTGATATACTGTTACATTGTTATAGTTCATGTTGCTGGTGGTGGTGATGTACTGTTACATTGTTATAGTTCATGATGCAGGTGCTGGTGCTGTTACCGTACATTGTTATAGTTCATGTTGCTGCTGGTGGTGGTGATGTACTGTTACATTGTTATAATTCATGTTGCTGGTGGTGGTGATATACTGTTACATTGTTATAGTTCATGTTGCAGGTGCTGGTGCTGTTACTGTACATTGTTATAGTTCATGTTGCTGCTGGTGCTGGTGATGTACTGTTACATTGTTATAGTTCATGTTGCTGGTGGTGGTGATGTATTGTTACTGTTACATTGTTATAGTTCATGTTGCTGGTGGTGGTGATGTACTGTTACATTGTTGTAGTTCATGTTGCTGGTGGTGTTACTGTAACTGTTACATTGTTATAGTTCATGTTGCTGGTGGTGGTGCTGTTACTGTTACATTGTTATAGTTCATGTTGCTGGTGGTGTTACTGTTACTGTTACATTGTTATAGTTCATGTTGCAGGTGGTGGTGATGTACTGTTACATTGTTATAGTTCATGTTGCTGGTGGTGTTACTGTTACTGTTACATTGTTATAGTTCATGTTGCTGGTGGTGGTGCTGTTACTGTTACATTGTTATAGTTCATGTTGCTGGTGGTGTTACTGTTACTGTTACATTGTTATAGCTCATGTTGCAGGTGGTGGTGATGTACTGTTACATTGTTATAGTTCATGTTGCTGGTGGTGTTACTGTTACTGTTACATTGTTATAGTTCATGTTACTGGTGGTGGTGATGACTGTTACTGTTACATTGTTATAGTTCACGTTGCTGGTGGTGTTACTGTTACTGTTACATTGTTATAGTTCATGTTGCTGCTGGTGGTGATGTTACTGTTACATTGTTATAGTTCATGTTGCGGTGCTGGTGTTGTACTGTTACATTTTTATAGTTCATGTTGCTGGTGCTGGTGTTGTCTGTTACTGTTATCATTGTTATAGTTCATGTTGCTGCTGCTGGTGTTGTACTGTTACTGTTACATTGTTATAGTTCATGTTGCTGGTTGGTGTGTACTGTTACTGTTATCATTGTTATAGTTCATGTTGCTGGTGCTGGTGTTGACTGTTACTGTTACATTGTTATACTTCATGTTGCTGGTGCTGGTGCTGTATTGTTACTGTTATCATTGTTATACTTCATGTTGCTGGTGCTGGTGCTGTATTGTTACTGTTATCATTGTTATAGTTTATGTTGCTGGTGCTGGTGTTGTACTGTTACTGTTATCATTGTTATAGTTCATGTTGCGGTGCTGGTGCTGGTAATGTTACTGTTATCATTGTTATAGTTCATGTTGCTGGTGCTGGTGATGTACTGTTACTGTTATCATTGTTATAGTTCATGTTGCTGGTGCTGGTGCTGTACTGTTACTGTTACATTGTTATAGTTCATGTTGCTGGTGCTGGTGTTGTACTGTTACTGTTATCATTGTTATAGTTCATGTTGCTGGTGCTGGTGTTGTCTGTTACTGTTATCATTGTTATAGTTCATGTTGCTGGTGCTGGTGTTGTACTGTTACTGTTATCATTGTTATAGTTCATGTTGCAGGTGCTGGTGTTGTACTGTTACGTACATTGTTATAGTTCATGTTGCTGGTGTGGTGTTGTACTGTTACTGCTTTCATTGTTATAGTTCATGTTACAGGTGCTGGTGTTGTACTGTTACTGCTTTCATTGTTATAGTTCATGTTGCTGGTGCTGGTGTTGTACTGTTACTGTTTTCATTGTTATACTTCATGTTGCAGGTGCTGGTGCTGTACTGTTACTGCTTTGATTGTCATAGTTCATGTTGCTGGTGCTGGTGTTGTACTGTTACTGTTATCATTGTTATAGTTCATGTTACTGGTGCTGGTGATGTTACTGTTACATTGTTATAGTTCCACGTTGTACTGTTATGTTTCTTGTTCATGTTCTGTGTTACTGTTACTGTTATCATTGTTATAGTTCATGTTGCTGGTGCTGGTGCTGTACTGTTACTGTTATCATTGTTATAGTTCATGTTGCTGGTGCTGGTGTTGTACTGGTACTGTTATCATTGTTATAGTTCATGTTGCTGGTGCTGGTGCTGTACTGTTACTGTTACATTGTTATAGTTCATGTTGCTGGTGCTGGTGTTGTACTGTTACTGTTTTCATTGTTATGGTTCATGTTGCAGGTGCTGGTACTGTACTGTTACTGTTTTTATTGTTATAGTTCATGTTGCAGGTGCTGGTGTTGTACTGTTACTGTTTTCATTGTTATAGTTCATGTTGCTGGTGATGGTGCTGTACTGTTACTGTTTTTATTGTTATAGTTCATGTTGCTGGTGATGGTGCTGTACTGTTACTGTTACATTGTTATAGTTCATGTTGCAGGTGCTGGTGCTGTTACATTGTTATAGTTGATGTTGCTGGTGATGTACTGTTACTGTTGCATACTGTTGCTGTCTCCTGTTACTGTTATCATTGTTACAAATTTACGTTGCTGCTGCTGGTGCTGTACTGCATACTTCTGTTGTAAACTACTTATATTCAAGTTTGCAGGTACAAAAATAGTTGTTTGGCATGACCGCAGACTATAGATGGATAGGCGAGATGCTTAAGGGCTGTTTGCGTGGGTGGTAGGAGATGCGCTTCTTCTATGGCGGACATTCCATTTATCCAGTGTGTATCTTTTACATTATTTCCCTTGTCTTTTTTTCCAAAAAGGTATTTTCTTGCATATTTTGCTGATTGCTTGGCATAACTATACAGTAGAAGTTACCAGTATTTGCATCATGTTGCACTGTTTCCCTAGAATATTCATTTTCATTTCATTATTTTATTTGAATATATTTGCAGGTTTAAAAGAAGTTCTCTGCATAAAAACAAAACCTTTCGTTAAATGCTTTAAACTGTCGTCGATGGGTCCAAAACGAGGCAATCTTGAAGTAGGTTATAAACTGTATTAGCTGTAAAGCTTCATATTCTATAAGCAAATAATATATAACCTTTCATTTAGTTTGCACACCACCGTCAAAATGGGTGTTTAACCCCCGAGTAATGAAGCAGGCGAAAATGTGTATCTGGTCGCCTGAATTAAGAAGTTGCAATATTTTATAATTATATTTTCAAACAACCTATTTGACTGCTGAAACATTTTGCAAAATTTAAAATTATATTGAAAAAAACCCAATCAAACTTTAGAAATTAATCTTACATTTATATTCAGGTACTAAAACAAATGAGATCCGGCCAGAACTTGACTGTCCAGTCAGAACTTGGACATCCGGTCTGCACTGGGAGGCCAGACAGCACTTGGAGATCCGGTTGTACTTGGGAGACCAGACAGCACTTGGAGACCCAGTCTGAACTTGGAGATCCGGTGAGAACTAAGCAGTCCCGTCAGACTTGGCAGTCCAGTCATAACTTGGAGATCCAGTGACAACTTGGCAGTCCCGTCACAACTTGGCAGTCCAGTCATAATTGGAGATCCAACACAACTATGCAGTCCCGTCTGTACTTGGCAGTCCAGTCATAACTTGGCTTAGCAGTCCAGTCAGACTTGGCAGTCCAGTTGAGTTTGGAGATCCAGTCAGATCTTGGTCGTCCAGTTAGACTTGGCAGTCCAGTTAGAACTGGAGATCCAGTCAGATCTTGGCCGTCCCGTCAGTACTTGGCAGTCTAGTTTAAACTTGGAGATCCTGTCAGAACTTGGCAATCCAGTCAGACCCTGGGAGGCCAGTCATAACTTGGAGATCCGGTCAGACCCTGGGGGGCCAGTCCGAACTTTGGTGTCCGGTTAGAACTTGGCAGTCAAGTCAGAACTTGAAGATCTGGTCAGAACTAAGAGGTCCAGTCACAACTGAGGAGATCCAGTCAGAAATGGGAGATCCAGTCTGGTAAATATGCTCTATTTCTTGTTTATAACAGGCTAGTGGAGCCACCGTGGTGCAGTGGTAGTGCGACTCGGGTCAGAAAGTGCTGGGTTCTATAAGTAGAAGCAATGACCTTTAGCAAGACGCAGATAATTCCAGATTACCCCACCGCCCTGCTACCTACCCCCCCTCCTCTCCTCTCTCTCTCTCTCTCTCTCTCTCTCTCTCTTTCCCTTGCCATTCAGACTCTTTGGTTATGTTTTCCTATGAAACATATGTGAAACAATATTGTAGTATTTTTGGACTTCGTCAGTTTTAGCTAGTCTGATTTTTAAGTTTTGCGTGTAGGTCACTCACATGCAAACTATCAAAGCTATCACTTTAAAACTTGTGATACCTGTTCACGACCAATTGTACTATAGAATGAAGGAAGAATTTTACAAGTAACATAAACCTGCATGTATTTTGATTGGATTGTTGCCCCTTCTTAACTCAGACATAATGTGACCAACTTTTGTTTGCAGTAAGTATTTAAGAAGATATTTAATGGGGTTATGTTTAGGGGCTCCTGGGGTCAAGGACGCTGTAACCAAAAATAGAAAAATGGTAATTATTCAATATCTTTAGTTACAACTGACATAATGTAGCTAAATACATATACATATAAACACATAGTAATACATATAAATAAAAACATTTATTGGGATTGTGTTTAGGGCTCATGGGGTCAAGGTCAAGGTTTTTTCTTCTAAAATTAGAAAAATGGGAAATATGCAGTATCTTTAGGCCAAAAAAAAATATGTTTGTTTCAGGTTTCATGTCCCAAAAAAAAAGTAGGTAGGTAGGTAGGTGGAATTTTTTTTTTTTTTTTTTTTTCTCAAACTAACCAAATTCAACATAAATTTGAATATATTTATGCTAAAACAATTTAAAACGCAAAAAAAGTTCTAGGGTCGGGGCAAAAAATTTGGTTGGTCAGGAAACCTGAAACAAACATATTTTTTTTTACGCCTTAGTTGCAATTGAATTATTGTGATAGTCATTCATTACAAAAACCTTTAGTGGGATTGTGTTTCAGGGTCAAGGTCAAGGACACTGTTACTTAAAAAATAAACTGTAAAAGGATAAAATCAGACTAGCGTCCAGCACCCGCAGGCAGTGCTCTTGTTATACTTCGAAATTCCTAGTTAAATTGTTAACTGCAGTGCACTGTCATGCACACATACGTATCAGTAACCACCTTAAGTACTAAATGGAAACTGTGCTACATTGTTCATAGGTTTCAAACAATTTAAATAAGATAACTCTTTGACTTAATATTTTGCTAAAGTTAGGGCTCTTTTGTACATAAATTTTTGTTTTAGCTTTTCCTACAAAATGTTTTGTTTTATCCAATGGCAATCACTGAGAATGATGCTGGTCATAATCAACAGTGTGCGAAAAGTCAGAAATATTTTCAGCCAGCAATGTGGGAGTTAATTATTACATGTATGACATCCATAAATAAATTACCAGAGTTTTCAGATCGTTATACACATGCTAGAGATTGTTACCCCAGAAGTAAGAATTCAAAACGTAAAGCTGTCCTTGTTCTAACGGGTTAAATGTCAACTGTTTGTTATTGTTTCATAATATCTGATAAGTAACAGTTGGTTTGTCTTTTTTTTCAGAACTTGATATCTGGATGAAAAGATACAGAGTTTCCACCCACTTTGCATTCCAGTAGATGTGTACAGCAATTAAAAACATAGTTCCGGCGACAAAAACTTAAAAATGCTGATATTTTCATATCTGTTCTTAGTACTGTGAAAGCATATGAAATTGGAATTGATCAGCCTCTTTAGACTTCAGTGATAGTGGTCATCTTTTTTTTTCATGGTGTTGAGTGAGGAAGATGAGAATTGTCGTCTGCTGACTTCAGTCGAAGGAAATTTCCGAAGAGCTTGACTTGCTATAAAACACAACAGTGTTTGTACCAAGGGACCTGTCAAACTGTCTTCATCACGGAAACACATGCATTCAAATTCAGTCACAGGACACATATTGAATAAAGAGGCTAAATGTTAAATTTATGAATATTGTGAAATTTTATGCTCCATTTTGTAGTTTTGAAGACCAGTGATCACATTGGGTGTTACAAGTAATCTTAGTACTTATATTACCAAGAAAGGTGTCGGTGAAATGGATCTTTATTTGCACAAAAATTCTAACATTGCTTTTCAAAAAGATAGAATATTCTATTAATTAATGAAACAGTATTTTTTAATGATATTGCAACTTGATTCTACGTGTTTTGTTAGATTCAGTATGTTCTTTGATTAGAATAATTCAATTTGATAGTTCATGATTCTGGATCTACAAAAAAATATGATTGATGCTAACTTGCCTCTGTTTTTACTATACATGTATAACAGTTAGATTTAATCCAGTAAGAAAATGTGTACATTTTTACCTGAATAAATATCAGTCAACCAATCAAATAATCGAAAAAATAGCAAAACGGCTCCTTTCTTTTGTACATGTATTTCTTGTGGCTGAGTTGTAACCATAGACACTTGCAGTATGGAGTCCCAACCCGATTCAGGCATGCATAATTTTATCACTAAAGTCATTCAGTATTCATAAAATAAAGTTATCAAAGCAAGTTGTAAAATTTCAAAGTTTTCACAAAGGAAGTGTCTCCAGGTCCGGGTGTGGATCTCGAGACTAAAAGAAATGATGAAAAATTCCCGGACCTAGAGATAAGCTATTATAGATAGTCTCGGGGTCTGAGTCCGGTCTTCTAGGTCAGGTTCGAATCTGGGTCACATGGAGTCAAGAACTAGGTCACGCTGCCAAATCAAAGAAATACCTTGTTAACACTCTAGTCTAGGTCACACTCAATATCCAGTCATCACGAAAATTGGTCAGAATATTTGTCTCATCTGGGTCACCTGGGCTGAGAAATTAGGTCACATGGTCAAAATCAAAGGAAAACTTAAGTGAACGATGTAGTGCCATGTTGGCCTTCTTGTATCTTATAATCCCAATGGCGAATTTTTATCAAAATTCATTCAAATGTTCATCTCATATAGATGATATGCAGAACCCACATCAAAAGTTCACTGGCTCAAGGTCATACTTAATAGTTAAAGGTCATGAAACTACATCTTGACAGATTTCAAAAACTTTTACCAAATGTTGATCTTATCAAGTTTGTGCATAATTCATTTTCCAACTTAGCCAACTTAAGGTCAAGGACACACAGAGATCATCTTCAACATTCAATTATGCTACAAGGGATACAGTTGTTTTCCCAGATTGTCTTGTAGAGACATCTCCAAAGTGATAAACAACTATTAAAACATGCAGTTATATAGAATTTATTGACACAACACTGTTATGTGTTTCAAACAACACTGAGATCAAAGCATGATGTGCAAACTAAACAATGTGGTTAATCCTAAACCATTATTTGAAAAACAAATTTTCATGGGTGAAGCAAACCAAGAATTTACAATCCAAGTTGATAACAACCTATGCCAATATTTAACTCTGGGCTACCAGATTCGAAATCCACAATTTTCTGCGCCCATGTTGGTTAAGACAGGTCTCACTGTACTTAATTTTAACATATTAAACTAGATGGGTGTTCAGTAGAACACTTGTGTCACCCTCTTACCCTTTGTCAGAATAATTAAATAATTTTGTGACAAAATCTAGTACAAAAAGGGGCACAACTCTATCAAATATGACCGTGACCTACAAAATTTGGTGGCATCATGACCCTATGAGCAATGCAATTTGAAAGTTTAATGTATAAATCTTAAGAAATGGCAGAGTAATAGCCAAAATCTGGCAGTGACATTTTTGTGCTATTCAGAAAAGTTAAATCTGTTAAATATGACATTGACGTACAAAATGTGGGGGTATCACGACCCTTTTGTCATAAGCAATGCAATTTGAAAGTTTGCTGAAGAAATCTTAAGAAATGGCAAAGTTATTGCCAACGTTAAGTTTCCATGACAAACTAAGTACAAAAAGGGGCATAATATGACCTTGATCTAAAAAAGTTACAGCCAATGGTAAGTTTTTGTGACGGACAGAACGACGGACTGACAGACAAAGCCATCCCTATGTACTGCCTTTTCTCCGAAAGGGCAACACAAAATCATCCATTTCAGTGGAAAGAAAACCCTTGTTTACTTATCTTTATTTTACAAAATTAAAGCAGATCCACAAAATGTAAAACAATGTCATTCAGTACTCATTAATGTATTTCATCCATAACAACAAACAAACCAAGCAACTTATAACAATAATATCACTGCCTATATTTCAAAGCACTATGCACACGTCTTGCTTTTACATTAATCTGGTGGCATCAACTGCACTCCATTGTTGTTGTTGTATGGTTTATAAGTCCCTTTCAATCCTATTGCAGTCATTTTTACTGGGGGGACAGTTTACTTAACCATAGTTCCTTAGAGGGATCAGTACTAGAACCTTATCCTCCGTAAGAAACTGCCAATTTTCTCCCATATTAAAAAGACATGATTGCTAGCAGGGCTTGAAACCATGAGGTTACAGTGATTTCAAGACTCTAACCACTCAACCATAGAGGCGGACATCTGATCTCCATTAGTGCAATTCAAACAACTCTGCGTACAAAAAAGCTGTATCAAAAACATAAAAAATTTCAAACACATCTAATAGTATCAAAAATAAAAAGTGTATTTTCTCAACTACTTCACAAATACTAATTTCAAAGCCCAGCTATACATGATAAAATGTGTAAACATAATTATATGGCAAACAATGTTTTGTTACATAACGAGCATTATCAGTTATACATCGGGTATTATTCAGGAGTCAACCTTTTCTCACTTCAATTTAAAAAAAACAACAGAACATCACAAGCTTTGAAATATATGTAAAGAAAACCCCCACATATATCACATTATCTTCCTATACCTGCTTTGCCACAGTATATTTACGTGCAACAAGATAAATTTTTTTTATAGATAGTTGATTTCACAAACTTACATAAAAATGCACCAAGTTAAACTTAGTTTCAGTAAAAATAAAAACGTCTTTTCTTTAAGAAATAATCTATGGCTTGGAGTGCCTTATCGAAAACTGAAACAGATTGTGTGCCAGATGGAACAAGCCAATGTGAATTACTCTGTTTATACATAACTGATGAAGATGCTTCAATTTTGATAACACACTCAACTCCATAGATTATTTTGATTCTTTTAAGCCATAGTTATTAAAACTGACAAACCCTAAGGAACTTTTTAAGTTCAGAGGGAATGTATGATGCAGCTAACACAATGGCTGCCGGAAACCACTTCCCTTATACTCTGCCACCATTCATAATATAATACACACTTAGACCTATAACAAACAAACTAAATTATTTTGTCATCTACTGAAAGTATCTGGCTGTGATAATAATGCGTAGGACCTAACATCAAAGACAATTTGTTGCAAATACATATATGATAAAGTGAAAATGTACAATAACGTCAAAGGCAACATACTCTTTCATTCATTGCTTTGCGCCTGGGAATGGAAACAACAGTTTGTCTTGATATGAATTGTCTCAATGTTTTAAATACCACCATGGCTTAGGATATGTTTAGGTGTCAAGTGTCTCATTTTCCTGTTGCTTAATCACAACTGTTCCTTTATGAGCTAGAGCCAAGACATGTAAAAACAGAGTGATGTTCAGGTTCATGTGGATATTTTTCAAGATTTTATCATGTACTGACCCTTTGAGAACAAGAAATGAAAGAGAAAAAGACATTTCATCACCCTTTTTTAAGCTTGCTATGTTTTTCTTGGCATTCAAACTGAGTAGATTGATCATCAAGCTTACCCTCAAACTTTTGTTAAAATGTTTTACACCTAATATGTGCGTTACATTTTCATTGTAAATATAGTTGCCTACCACCTATAAATAAGGCGACAGGCCACTACTTACAAAGAATTTCCCAAGTACCAATGTGCCTTACTACACCATGTACATAAACATAGGGAAAACAAATAAAGATTCATGGAAACATTTTTCCATACAATTAAAACCTGCTTCATATGTATATCCAAAGCGATCCCTACCTAATTTTGACTTGGCGCCCACTTGTCATAATTTTACACAACCACCTTTCCCATCGTGTTTGGAATTTGCGTTTTATACGACATGTACGACATAAAGTTGAGCAGTAATTCAGTTACTGATATGTGCAAAATATACATGTTTACCAACTCAACTGCTAGCACTTGAGTAATAATGATGTTTAATAGAGACATATTCATTCCTCTACCTTAATATAATACTTAATGCCCAACCACTGAATTCTTGACATCCACAGTACGGTAGTAATAATAAATCATTAAAGTCTAAATAGATCACACCGCCCCTCCCCCCCAACTTCCTGAATATCCTCTCCCACCAGTCAGTATTTCATGTGCAGCTAAAACATGTAGACTTGGTAAAAAAAAATTGTAGTTATAACTCGACAAACACCCCCTTTTAGAAAATGATGAGCTCACGGGGTATTCCATTTTTACTTTAATTGAGTACATCATGCCTTTTCCAAGACTCGAACATTTCTGATTACAGCCTACTGGCAAGTACAGATGCACTTATTCTCTGAATGCTATAACCCACTTACTACACATACATATATTAAGTGCTTAACAATAATTATACATCAACATATCTATTCTTACCAGCAGCTGTGTATTATTACATATTATGCCATGCATATGAGGTTCTGTGCCTATGTCACTTCTATACACACATTCACACAAAATGTACACTTGTATATAATTATGAAATACTGACATATTTCACATAATGTGAGTACATAAAATTATGTACTATAGCACTAGATACTGACATTCTTTGGTAACAAATGTCCACAACCCTACTGATAAAACATTCCAAAGCGATAAACAGAAGGATTGTTCATTTATAACAGAAGATTGTAGCTGTCATCAGAGTCTGTATGTTTAATTTATTCATTTTTCTATGAAGCATTGCAAGATTTTCCTTCACATTTGGTTCCTCTGGATTGATGGATAGGGCTTTTTTGTATTTTGCCTCTGCTTTTTCATATTTCTCCCATCTATGGTACAGCACAGCTGAAAATACAGGGTGAAATTCACTGGTAAATATATGGCTTTAACACAGCTGTAAATGTTATTTGAAATGTATCTGTAAATACATGTATGGGTTTAACAGCTGTAAAATTAAATATAAAGTGAAATGAAGCTGTCAAGAGATACAAAGTAGTTGTACATGTATATTATTAGTTATACAGATTCTTGACGGTGTATACGGACTCGTATAGCCTGTTCGTGCCGATATTAGCCCGAGCCGTCAGGCGAGGGTTTATATCGGCACGAACAGGCTATACGAATCCGTATACACCGTCAAGCATCTGTATAACGAATTTATAATACCGCAGATTTGTTTGGAAGACAAGATAACTACCTGAATTGTCAACAACATTGTCGAAATATTGCTGTTATATTTATAAATGACAAAAAGCCGATACCCATGGGAGCCCCCAATTCTTTTACCTTCGTATGATTCCGTACGGCACCCGTAATCAGCCGATCTTAGCTTTTTTCTCAGTAATGCAATAGTAGAAAGAAAAATAATTCTGTGGCTTGGTGTTTTTGACGGGAGAGCAAAGTATAGCATCGCATTTTGTATTATTTGCAGTCACATAATAATTAATTTCCGTTAAACCGGTCCCATTTCGATTTTATTACGTCATCAGTTCAAGTCTACGTCACCGATGTTTTGGCAGACATTTTTGTAGCGTGTGGACTGGATAAACACAGATTTCTTTTTAATATATTACTTCGGCTTTAAGTTATTGATGTGACACAAAGTTAGGATAAACAGCGTTTTATTGGAGTAGGACTTCACATTATTTCAAGACAAGTGAAATAGGACTACAGTAGTGATCATTGATGTATTAACAGGATAGAAAAGGACATTTGTTTTCAGATTTTCCTCTGATCTGGCGGTATTTTATTTCGTCATTCCAGAGGTTGAATTTGTACATGAATGTCCTGTCAGCAGCCGTAAGTTGCAGAAAGGAATACCATTAATTCGAAGAGTACTTATTAGTGTCAATGACAGTGTTTTCATTTTCAAAAAACAATAGCTATTCCACTGCCACTTGGATTCATGTTCATGGTGAACTTGATCGACTGAAATGAGATCTCATGTCCGTAACCCGTTTTGACTCGGGAGAAACGAAGGTAAAGATAGCATCAATGTAAGTTTTAATGTCTAAGAATTTGATCTATTTTTCCAAACGACATGTGCAGTGCTTACAAAGGTCGCTGAAAAAATTGAATCGGTGGAACGGCGGCCATTTTGTTTTGAAGGTAAACAATGTTTACAGAGCTTCTGTAGCAATCAGAAAAGCGCAAAACCGATGAGGCTCCAAATGGGAGACGGTATATACGGGATTGCTCACGGTGTATACGGTCTCATATACAGGGGCTCTTGACCAATCAGAATCTATCAAATTTATCTGCGGTATTATAATAAACAATATACAGTGAAACCAGAGTTACCTAGTACCTGGATAAAATGTCTATTAGTTCCGGTGACACAAAATCTAGAAAGGCAAACCTTTTGTTTAACCAGCAACCTGCTCTTGTAAGCATGACCATGCAGTGCTGGATATGACTGGGTTCCATGTTTAACATAAAGTGCAGCTGGGAATATCATTATTTCTCAGGGTTTAACACTGTTTCAATGATAGTTCAGTCATTTTTTCAGCCTTGCAGTTTACCTAACCAGTGTTCCTGGGAAGGACCAGTACTACGACTCTATTCTCCTTTAGAAACTGTCGACTTTTGCACATTCAGAGACATGGTCGGTAGCAGGGCTTGAACTCATGGCCCTCAATCAATGGGAATTTACAGAGATTTATTAAGTCAGCAACACTAACCTCTTTACCACACAAGTCAGGTGGATAGTTTGAATACAGCATAACAAAGCTGACCATGTCTATATGTAGGAAAAATTAAGTTGTAAACTTAAAAACTAATCAACCCCCATTAGCTAACATAATTGTTAGAAAGGTGTGAAAACCCTTCAACTGTCATCCAAACATGAATGATTGATAAAATCACAGTACATACCCAGATTAGCATGAAACTTTGCATTAGTTGGAGACAGTTTGACAGCTTTAATGAAATACTGTTCACTCTCCTGGAATTTCCCCTGTTTCCCGTAAACATTTCCAAGATTAAAATGAAGCTGCGGCTCATCTGGCAGATGCTGGAGTGCCTGCATTGTTACTGCTATACTTTCTTCAAATTTTTCTGCAAATAAAATGCTATATAATTAACCCTCGTAACATTTCTGGCTACTTTCTGACCAACTGTTAATCTTGCAATCTGGACAGTGTTGTTTAAAGTTCACAAGGATTTTCACTGAATAGAAAACAGTGTAGACCATACTATCCGATCTACAGTGGTTAAAAAACATTCTAGCATAAAATGTGCTGTTTTTGCCGATATTGCCGGTGTTTTACCAGGAGGAAAAACATGTGTTAATGGGGAGATTCACACGCTGTTATAACCCGTTTTCATTCATGCGCATTACAGGGCCATTGTAAACAATGGACCTGTCTCCAAAGTCTTTCATTAAGTACGGCGTCAACAGTTGTCCCACGCATTTTTGAACATTGTACCAGTAAGAGCGTTTCATTCTTATTTTTTGATTTTTTATGCTAGAATAGAGCTTACAAACGTTTTATCATGTTAAAACATCTGCAGAAACCCTTGGGATATGTTGGTCTGTACTAGTTACAAAACAGTGTTTCAACCTTTGGTCTGTACTAGTTACAAAACAGTGTTTCAACCTTTGTTCTGTACTAGTTACAAATCAGTGTTTCAACCTTTGTTCTGTACTAGTTACAAAAGAGTGTTTCAACCTTTGGTCTGTGCTAGTTACAAAAGAGTGTTTCAACCTTTGGTCTGTGCTAGTTACAAAACAGTGTTTCAACCTTTGGTCTGTACTAGTTACAAAACAGTGTTTCAACCTTTGGTCTGTACTAGTTACAAAACAGTGTTTCAACCTTTGGTCTGTACTAGTTACAAAACAGTGTTTCAACCTTTGGTCTGTACTAGTTACAAAACAGTGTTTCAACCTTTAGAATGGTTAAGCACACATATAGAAGACATAATTTACCTATATTGTCAAACACTACAGCTGTATTGATCCAGGCCTGTGAGTGTGTAGGTTTCAGGTTGGTGGCATTCTTCCAAGCTTCCACTGCCCTGTCATACTGTTTCACCTCCAAATACTGAAATATGAAAAAGTCATTTTTAGAAACTTCATTGGAATCTTTGCTAGATTGGCTTAAATATTATGAATGGGAAATCATCAGATTCCTCACAAGCGATTCCTGATCTGGAAGTGTTTTTCTAAATTTAGAATTTCAATTTCCATTTGTAATGCAAAAAAGTCATTTTTTTCGTAAGATTATGAAATTGTTTTTGTCTAGATAGAGTTAATTTGAAAGTGGCTTCTTAATTCATAGAGGAGAGGCATATCTAAATTTTCACTGTTAAGATTCTTAAAAATTTGTTTAGTTTTTATTTCAATGTGGGCATGAAGATTACGCAATATGAGTAATGTTGGGATTACAATCTAGTCATGGGCTGGCAATGTAAATTCAGAAAAGCAATTCATAATCATCAGGAAACCCTGCATCCTCGGACAACTGCATGTACAAGAAAAGGCTTATACTGTTAATTATGAAATATTCGCAATAACTTTATTTTCGCATTTTTTTGCAAGAGGACTCGTGTACAAATTCATCATTTCACTAATTTAAAGTTCTGTGGCAACGAACAATTTCCTGAGTAAACGGGATCACTTGTTCATTAATTCATGGTTCCATGAATTGATACAGATATACAAAAGATTTTCTGGTTTGAAACAGTCGGTTCTTGCTCATGTATTATGGTCAAATATGTGCTGGCCAAGATTAAAGAAACAAGCACATTGCTCTTACCAAGTTTCCCAGATTGTACATGCAATCTGGATATTTTCTTCTGTGTTTGAGCGCATTACCGTAACATTTCTCCGCCTCGGCATACTTTTTTAAAGTAGCTTTTACAATACCCAGATTCATCCAGGCTGCTGCAAACTCATCCCTGAATCAGAGTAAAATAGATTGTTCATGTATACGAACACAACAAATATGTGTCGGTAAATTATAAACTTTATTGTCATGCATTACATATTAGTGTAACATGGCAGTCCAGTTAATATCGGTTAAACATTTAGTTAGTAGATTTCTTTGGCTGTTGTTTTCTTTAATCAATTATTTTGCAGGGTCCGGCTACCTAGCCAATTCCTTTTTGAAAGGGGTCAATGCAAGGACGCCACACAGCAAGTTTGGTGATAATATTCTATTCACTGGTTCACAAGAAGAAGTCTTTATTAACAAACATTTTTCTATTTCTAATGCCACTGACCTTCATATGGAATAACCCAGATCCTTTTTAAGTATTCTGAAAGGATGCTATAGAGCAAGTTTTGTAATAATAAAGATTCAGTTGCAGAGCAGAGCTCTATGTGAAATGCTGATGCTGAATGATGGACAACCCATCAGCTCAGATGAGCTATATATCAAATGTTTTCAAAATATTTTATCATTTTTCTAATGCTTCAATTAAGAATGCTTCTATCATATTTTAGCTATTCACAGCCATTGAGTTTACCTAACTATCCTGCTATTAGAGTCACATCCTCAGAAACAAACTAAACTTTCCCACACAGCATCAGATCAAGGTCAATGTTGGGGCTTGAAGCCAGGACTCTAAATCAGACTGAGGAAAACTGATTTCAAGTCTCTCACACACACAGTGAAGTCAAAGTTGGCAGATTATAAATCAGGGAGAGGTTGAGTGATTCCAAGTCGGCAACCTTAATGGCTCATACACACATGCAGACGAAAATAACCAAATTTCAACTGCCTACTCTATAACTATTTACCTAATAGAAACAGCTTTCTCGAGAAGTTGCTCTGCTTCAACCAATTCATTTTTGTCTTTTAAAATATTCCCCAAATTATTCATGGCCTGGTCATATTCAGGATTTAGCCTGAAAGAAAAAAGATAAGATAATGTTTACTGCCAACTGAAATAGCCATTTTGGAATAAACATGTACTCCTATTTTCAATAAATAGATACATGTACAATACAGATACAGTAAAAACTGTATATAACAGACTCCTTGGGACCGTTTAAATTTGTTCCTTCTATTTGGAGTTTATTACGTCCATTTAGCACTTTCATATCAAAGAAGGAAAAAAATTGAGCCTAGAAAATTTGTTTCTTACGTCCAGATTTTGGCTATATCAGATCTTTAGTCTTTATACACAGAGTTCACTAAATGTGCATACATATTTACTCACTCTATAGCTTGTCTGTATTTTGTAATTGCATATTCTGTGTTCCCATTGTCTGCATTTAGTTTGCCAATATTGTAATGAACCTGTAACAGAAAAAGCACAATATCACATTCACATTTTTGGGGGGTGGGGAGGAAGGGTGGAGGAGATAATCTTTGTTAAAAATTGATCAGCTTAAAGCTTATGAAATTCAGTAGAATATCCCTGTATAAAGAAATAGACCACCCCAAACTAGAATTCAGAAGATCCCATAGTAAAAATATCTAGGTATAAAGGTGTTATAAAGCTACTAAAATCATTCGAATCAGTCTTAAGAACAGACAAAGAATAAAAAACTGAGTCAATCTGCTACTTCTTGATTAAGAAGAAAGAAGGAAATCATGCAATTGCCTAAGTATTTACTAACTAGACTGGTTTACCTTTGCGTTTCCAGGACAGACATCAGCACCAGATGAAAACAGTTCCATCTCATTACGCCATTGACTGCTTCTCTGTTTAGAGAGAAACAATTTCTATCCGTTAGCTGTCTGAGAATTTTAGCAGTCAGCCCAAGGTATTTAATATTTCACACACTTTCTCTGTATCTTTATTTTCAAGCACAAAAACAGTATCTTATACTATGTAAAGTTTCGTCTATGGAACTATTTCACCCTATGTTGTTGCTGTTGGAGTTTAACGCCCATTCCAAATGTATTTTTTTTTGTAATTTTAACAGACTAACAGTTTACCTGACAATCGTTTCTGGGAAGAACCAGTACTAGAGTACTATCCTCCATAAGATGGAAGTATATAGGAATGACATTTCGTGTCTCACTTTTAAAATTTTAGTTATGCTTGTGTTACACCAAAGGCTCAGACCTGCAACCTCTAGACTAACAGTCCAGGGTATAACCAACAGGTTAAAAATCCCCTTTGAAGACAAAGACAGCATCTATGACAATCATTAACTTTTCATCAGGAAATCTGTAACTGCTTTACCTGGATACATCTAGCCATGAAAACAGACAGCATCAACAATGTACCAAGTAACATCAACTGGAACAGAAATGATACATGTATAATAATGTACATGTATGATACTGAACATGTGTGTTTTAGTGTGTTTAAATTTACAAACTTCAATTGATTTGTTCACTGTGTCACTGACCGAATAACGACAGTGTAGACCATGACCCAAATGTGTGATACCATTGTGGTCTTCACAGTGTCTGCAAAAACAGACACACTTGCCACCGGAACAGTTAAAGGTTCAATACTAACGAAAGTGAAAATTCAAATATACTTTATAAAGTACAGAAATAAGTTATTTTTAATAAAAAATGAAAGTTGGTATGTAGAGATTCTAAACAAATCACAGTACATGTACAATTATTTTTCTATGCATTATGAAGTAAGTTAAAAAGACCTGGGTGGTAATTTTGTTGATTCACTGAGATTTCAACATAATACACATACTTTTCTTCATGTTCCGAACACTTTCTGAAAATTTTAACCTGCCAATCTTCATTATTTAGTGTCTTGCATAAGGTAATGTACATGCCATTGAAATAACTGTCACTTCATTTTCGCTTAGTAGTGGACCTTTAAATGACTATTTACATACCAAAGTTCATGTAGTACATTTGGTCTCTAGCAGCCTTGCAGGATTTGACAGCATAATAAGACTTATCCCAGACCTTACTTACTGTATATACCCTATTAATTACAAATAGGTGATCTATTTAAGTTTAAAGGTCCACTACTAAGCAAAAATTAAGTGATAGTTATTTCAATGGCAAGTACATTTCCTTATTCAAGACACTAAATAATGAAGATTGGCAGGTTTAAATGTAAAGAAAATGTTTGGAACACGAAGAAAAGTATGTGTATTATGTTGAAATATCAGTGAATCAACAAAATTACCACCCAGGTCTTTTTAACTTTCTTCATAATGCATAGAAAAATAATTGTACATGTACTGTGATTTATTTAGAATTCTACATACCAACTTTCATTTTTTATTAAAAATAACTTATTTCTGTGCTTTTTATGATATATTTGAATTTTCGCTTTCCTTAATATTGGACCTTTAAGCTCAGAAATCAAATTACTTAAAAGCTGACACTTTAAGCTTTATTTCCTTTTCACACGGAATGGTCAATTTAGATGAAGAAAGCAAGTAGTTTTCAACAGTTTTCTCTATTTCATTCTTCGGGTTTAACGTGTGTTTCAACAGTCGGCACTATTTCAAATTCAGTTTCATCCTCTCTTAGAAGAAACAGTGCCAGACCCCTATCCTCTGTAAGAAACCGCACACTTTCCAACATAAAGTGACATGGCTAATGAAGGGCTCAAACAAAGTTTCTCTATAGATAAACCAGTAGTGACGCTTGTCCTTACCTTAGAGTATTTTGGGAAGGTGACACACATGTGACGGACACCAAGTACGACCAGTATACAGAATCCTATACTAGAAAGATAGAGTATTCTCTCAGCTATCACAAATCCCACACGGAAAAACAGGTTACTTGCTGGTAAAAATGGCACAATAATCAGAGCAAGTGCCATGGTGAGGGTCCTGAAATACACAAAAGCCATTCCTTTAGCCATAAGTATCACTCCAAAGATACAAGTTATCTTTTTAAATGTCTGACATTTTACCCCTAGAATTTCTCTTCTCGTGTTCTCCGGTTCTCGTGTACAAACATTAACCTAGATTAGGCCGTTACTTGTGTACCTTGCCTGCCTTGTTAGCAGATTAATTATTTTGTGTGTACTTCGGCCAGTTTGCGAGGGCTGTCCTGATGGTGCCATGGGATACAACTTTACCTATTTTATCTTTTGCGTTTAGAGCTACACCTATGAAGGTAGTCACATAGATTATGCTACCAATCACACTGAGTAGTCTCTATTGTTACAGCCTTCATCCAGATTCAAATCGTAACTTATTTCTGTTCCTAAACTGGCTCCAGGCTCTCTAAAACATAGTATGGTAAAACATACATATGGACTATAAGCCGACATGAGTATCTTCAGGCTTGTCTGCTGCCATTTCTCATATTCTCTGTCCGAGTGTTTGTCAGTTGGTGAGTGTTGTGTATGATGATGTTAAGGGATGACATTATATATTTTATCTCTTTACCTTTAATATAGCATGAAAAACTCCTTTTCTGAATTTTTTTTTCACAGCAAACACTTTCATTACCTTTGATCTTGAGTTATGGGACTTTTCAAACATGTCCACAAGAGGGCGCCAAGGATTACCCAGACTGTGACCACAGCTAAAATTCTACCATCAGCGAAAGCTTCTATAACAGGGACACAACCCATGGACCAGTCAAAGCAAAGCCACCATGGATTCACTAGCAACCAGGCATTAATTGAGTACAGATAGTTGTAGTTCAAACCCTGAAAAACAAGAAAACAAAATTTGTTAATGAATAAAGGAGAAAGTAATATATGATCTGAAAAGTGTTTCTGCCAAACATTCCAATACAATTTTCATATTCGAATATTCGCACATCTGATGATTTTATAAAACATCAATTTTTGATTCAATTGATTATTAGATTTCTTTGGGTCGGGCGGTGTTTTGATATCAAGTGTCACATGTGCAGATTATGATCTAAAATTGCAAACTTCGTCACAAGACGAGATGTAATGTATTACACCTATAATTGTGTTTTGAAAACGGGCCATTTTATTTGCAATTTATCTTTAATATGTGAAAAGATGATGAAGTGCAAGTTATTGTACATTATTCTTAGTTACGAAACTACGAACTTCAAGTTAATTGTCTGTTTTAGAAGATTAGGAGATGACAGAAAGTTAACACATCTTAAACTGGTAGAAGACTGGAAAGTTGTTTGTGGGGGTTGTTGGGGGAAAAAACACGACCAAAGCTGTGTCATGACAGATAAATATTCCAATATGCAATACAAATATCCGTTTCAGTATTCATTCCCATCCTTATGATTTTATCCTAAATGACTGCCACAACAAAGAGAACTTTCCATTGTTTTGAAGCTGACTTGTTACTGGTGAATGATCAAACTGAATCTCAAAATTTAAAAGCTTGTGGAATGTAGATGAAAATTAATGAATAAGCCATGTCTATCTGAAAATAATCACCTTCTAAATTACACATGCATGTGTCCTTTTTTACAACTGATGAAAACAAGCAAGTTTACCCCTTACTGACAACTCACCCTAATCAGAGTTCCATTTGCAAAAGAGTGTGGGTTATCATGCACTTGGAAAGTGGGTGGGGTAGAGCCCATGATCCTCCAGCGGAACAGGAGAACCAGGACACCTGTCATGATCAGGATCACATGGCGCTTGATTGCCGACAGCACCCATGGTGACATAGACTTGTCCTGGAAAGGAATTCAAGTATAAGACTTCAAAAGAAGAAATTTACATAATGCATTACTTAAGTGTTACAGTAAAATATCTTTTAACGAGGGCCAGTAATAGGAAGTTAATCATTGCAAGCAGAAACAGCAAGATATATTATAGAAAATCCACAAGCACAATGCTGATGTGGACAAAAGTAATGTAATAAATTTTACAGTATTTACTTCAAATGTGTATTAAATCACAAGTTTTTACCTAATCATTGTTCTTGGAAAGAACCAGCACTAGACTCCTATCCTCCTCAAGAAACTGCCAACTTTCTCACATAAAGAGACATGGTCAGTAGCAGGGCTTGAACCCATGACCTTCAATCTATGAGAGGTTACAGTGATTTCAAGTCAGTAACTCTAAAACACGGAGGCAGACGTTCCTAGAATGAACTAATACCAGGTCTCTTTTATGTCATAACCTCAATAACATGAGAGGGGTTATTAATCAATAATGAATATTAACAGCATCCAAGATACCTCTGACTTTGGATTTCCATTCCCGTTACCACTGGAAATGGCAGGTCTGCGTAGTTTTCTTCTCAGGCCAACTAGTTCTAGAACATCTACACCACACACAACAATGATGTCATAGGCACTGCATATACCCTGAAAAAAAAGGATTTTTCATAATTATAGTCCTATCATAACTTTCAACAACATAATGATGGTGAATTGTTCAGATATCCTTCGATTTACCTATTCCATGTACAAGTCCACTGGTACACATTTCCAACCTTTTTTTTCTTTGGGTTTAACCCCTGTTTCAATCTGATGTACAGATAGACAGTTTACCTAACCATCTTTCCTTCGAAAGGACCAGTATGGCACTCCTACCCTGTGTAAGAAGCTGCCAACTTTCATTAGGGCTTGTGCCCATCATCACCAACCAGTCAGAGGTAAAGTGATTTCATATAAACATGCTTTGCCACTCAACCACACAGGCAAGATAATTATATTTACTGCTTGCAATCTAAAACTTCCTTTTTATAAAATAGACCAACAGAGATGAAACTGGAAACTGCTCCACATGATTGAGACATGTAATTTGCATTCATGGTGCATATTATATGTGCTGTCTGGCAATTACATGACGGACAAATTATAAGAAAAACGATATGCAGTAAAATGAATTCAACATTTCACTCTGGTAATACATCTTAAATTGTTTTCATGGAAATAACGTATTATTTGTCCAGTCATGGGCCACAGTGGTTTGGTCATTAGTGTGTGTTCCATACAATCCAAAGCACCAGTTAGTGAAAAGCTATACATAGCTTATGTTAACTCGTTGTTATATTATGTTATTATATAACATACCAACTCTAATCAACTTTTTATTGTATTGCACAAGGGTACAATCCCTACTAATTATGATGACAAATGTGAAGACTATGCTAAATCAATCTTCACAGGCAAAGTTCAAAAGATTGTTTTCACCAAGCTGAGCTCAAAAGTTTTCAAATGCATATCAAATGACTTTAAAATTACTCACAATAACAGTAATGCCCTGTTCCTTACAGAACACAGACAAGGCACATAGAATCATGCTAGCTAAAATGTACTGTATTGAAAATGATGTTGGACGGAAAATGATCAGCTGGTCTTCTTTTTTATGAAGATCTGAAAAATAAAATGGCGATAAAAATAAGAAGCAACTCTTCTCAGTTTTATTTTCTTTTAAAGTTTTCACAAGATTCTGAAATTTTGTCAATAACTTCATGACAGAATTATAAGCACCACAGGCATTCAAGCAACAAAAAATATGTATAGTTATATGCTATATTTCCACATATTTCTTTATAGAAATATAGCATTATATTAACTGTACATTTATTTTTCTACACATAGAAATATAGCATGTAACTTAATATATATATATTTTCTGGTCTATATGTAGATATATGGCATATAACTGTAAATGTTTTGTGTCCTGGTCACTCCCTGAATCAGCCTGGGCACATGCAGCATTCACCACATGCATCATTTTTATATGGTAAGCCTATTATGAATTAATAGTTAAACTGTAACTTGGCATACATGTTTTTGTGTGACCAATGTAGACCATGATCAGTCGGCACATCTGTACTCTGATCATAGTCTACACTGTTTCATGTCTAGTCTGTAAAGTTGAACCAAGGTTACCCATGAATATAAAAGTTTACTGCCAAAAACTAGAAGTTCAGTTACTTTATTGTAGATACATTTTGAAGGGTGAGAGTTAGGGCCTGTGATTATTTAATTCTGAAATAACATCCATTCCAATGATGTTCATTATTTGATAAACAATGAATGATTTGGAGTAAATGTACTGATACGCAGTAATTAACCACGAAGCACAGAGGCCTGAGTGGTCATAGGTTCAAACCCCATCAGGGACACAGGGGTTTTGTCTTTAGGCAAGACACAGATATTTCCACATTGATTCTCTCTCTTTGAGATTTATTTCATCAGATTTGAGTCTCGAGAGTGATTAATCAAAGTGGTAAGAACTTGTTTCTCATTCGAGAATAAATAAATTAGTAGTCATCAATTAAAAATATGCATTAATATGCATAAATATCATGTAATAAACACCTGGTACAAGCCAGATTTTAATGCGTCTTCCTTGACAGCTGCTATCTTTACTACTTTAATTCACTTCAATTAATTATATACAATTTTTCTTTAAAAAAAAACAACCGTTAATATTACTGATAAATCCATGTACGAGTAAACAGGCTTTTAGATGTTGACGAATCACTCAGCCGTAGCTTTAATGTCTTTTCTCTAGCAATTATCGTTGTATAAATTTAGACTGATAAAATCATGTGTTTATTTTGTCACCAATGCTCAAATGGGCTGTAATAATATAGTGTGGTGAAAAAGTCCTATGTCAACCAACTTATATAATAAATAAAACTTAGAGCAGCACTGGTGTGCGAAAGCCTACATTGGTCCAACCAGTAT
Source organism: Saxidomus purpurata (assembly GCA_022818135.1). Taxonomy (NCBI): domain Eukaryota; kingdom Metazoa; phylum Mollusca; class Bivalvia; order Venerida; family Veneridae; genus Saxidomus; species Saxidomus purpurata. The sequence goes on from JAFMSR010000015.1 coordinate 14,446,742, forward strand.
GCATCCAGATAACCCTGCAGAATCCCTTATTTGTATACTGGCCTGAATGGCAGGCTTTTGAAGGCATGTAATTTGCATTGGTGAGAATGAATGGTTGTGCTAAGTTGTATTGAGATCCTTAACCAAAATTATTTTGAAAACTTTGAGCTAGGTCATTTGAAGTCCTCATTTAGTATACATATTGTAAGCTATTTTAGTGAATTGTAAGAACTTGACGGACAAAAATATGCCAAATAGTATCCCTTTAGTTAAGTTTGCCTTTGATAGTGATACCATACTTAACAACTTTAAAAACGCACCTCTTTAATCAGTCATAGCTTTTATATATAAACAGTGAGTACAATTGCACTTTTTGCATTTCAAAATCATGTTTCGATTGCATTTTGCTTGAATCTTGTAATGAAACATGTTGAGTAAAACCAATGAATGTGTTCCTGAATTATCAATATTCCACTCGCAATTACGTTAAATTACGCGTCAAATCCCTGGTAGCATTTTTTAATTTGTAAAGTACATACAAATACGTATATAAATATTGCAAAAAATAATTTCTTTTTGAAGTAGCAGTCGCACTAGGTGTTGGGTAAGAAAATGAATGCACTATTATATCTATAAGCTACCGCTCTCTCGGTGCATGTTAGCAATTTCACACCACATTAAATCTACCTACATGTACAGTTAGAACCACATTTCACACACATTATCCTGGCTTAAAGAGGCGTATTTACAATGTAATGACAGGGTGTAAGAGTAAATCTGACAACAACACTGTCATAATCATCGAATAAAACCGATGCATCAAAGACACTTCGAGCATCAGATATATGCAGTGTAACAGAAATTTCTTGATCGTAATCTTTTCAATGAAAGTTTCATTGAACATTGAAAAAAGACATTACATGTGAACAGGGTTTTATTGAATATGATATTATTCCCCCCACTCAAAAAACAGACTGCCTTTTTGTGAAGTTGTGAAGAGCTTGAGTGCAGTAGAGGCTTAATTTACCCATTTATTTTACTGTTTCTTTTTTAAAGATGAGATTTTAATGCAACAACAAAAGCTTGATTTTGGAGTTATCAAACAAGATGTTTAAAAAACAAACCAAATATCATATGCTAAAAGATCTCTAGATGTTTTATCAAACACTTCTTGAGTAAACCAGTCCGCTCCCAGCCTAAAACTACTGAAACTAAAATAGTTTTGAAAGCTCTTCAACTTAACAATCACGGTTAAAACTCAACGACTTTAGAACATTTCTCACTAATATCCTCAGTTTAAAACTTATAATCAACTTTTTTAGTTCTGGAGCTACTGGGTACAAGGAAGTAAGAGTTGAATTTTTCTGTATATAAAATAAAACCAACTCACGAACATGCTAACGTACCTACCTGAGGCACAGGATTTCACATATAGAAGAAATGAGGAGATGAACAACACAGCACACAGCAGGTCAGCTCTTCCAACCACACCAGACACCTGCAATAAAGAAGTTTCACTTTTCAGGGTTTAGTAAATATCCAGCTCAATCATTAAACTGTTTATCCCCTACAATGCAGAAAACAGTCATATGATACCTTTAGTATAATGGCACATACACTTGTAAATTACTTGCACTTTCAGTATGTAACAGACAAAGGAGTAAATTACTTGCACTTTCAGTATGCAATGAATACACATGCAGTATTATACCTGCACTTTCCGTATGTAAAAGATACAGGAGTAGATTACATACACTTTCAGTATGCAATGAAAATACACTTGTATATACTTGCACTTTCTAGATATGCTAGATATGCTAGAAATTTATTTGCACTTTCAATATGTGAGGGATACAACAGAAAATTACTTGCACTTTCAATTTCTGATACACACACTGGTATATTACTTGAATTTTCTGCCTGACATTGTCATGGAAAATCCAGTAAATTACTTGCAAATTCTAAAAGAGCAGGATTCAACAATAAATTACTTGCACTTTCAGTTTGTAATAGAAATGTGATGGTTACATCAGGAATTTACTTGCACTTTCAGTTTGTAATAGAAATGTGATGGTTACATTAGGAATTTACTTACACTTTCAGTATGTATGGGATGTACTGCAAAGAGTAAGGCACACAGCAGTGACGATTTAGCTGCCTTGAAATGAACCGTCCCTGAATCAACATCAACAGTATAACCACCGAAGAGGACAGAGAATATGCGTAGCAGTAACACAGAAACTATGCCATGGAGTATAATGTTAGGAATGTGAAAATAGACAGGCTGCAAGCCTCCACCCATATAATAGCTAAGTCTGAAAGGGAAAAAAAGAAATTAATTTACGCACAAATGCCGTCACTTGACATTTCAAAACTTAAATACAGAAAGTCTGATTTTTTTATTGTATGATAGTCTGGGTCAATTGTCTTAGCCTAATTAACGAAAACTGTCTTATTCAACACAGACACTAAACGGTCCCAATAACATAAAATGAATCATGGAAAACCGTTTTGAACAGACTAAATTTGGCATTATCAAGTAGTTCTAAAGTCTGCCGGACGGTTTCTCTGTACAAACATACCTATAGGTAAGGATCGTCAGAGGCCGGTACGACTTATGACTAGTTTTTGAAGTCAACTTCTTTCCCCAGAAATCGTTGAAAAATATGTCTGACATCGGCGTCTCCGGTAACAGGTCCTGATTGCCAATGATAGCTTCACTATCATCGAAAACAAAATCACCATCATAACTGACACAGAAACAAATGACCGCAACCACAAACACTATCCCCGCAGCAGGTGCAAGTTTTAATCTTGGTATAGGGAGGAATGTTTCTGGATTTGGACGGAGATGGATCTCCGGCTCCAATGGTTCAGAGCCTGGAGTGGCTCCATTTGCCGTTGTCCCGTTCATATAGTATCCGTTCCGGTAGCCATTTTTATGGCGAAGTTGACTTTTCTTGTAGAACATTCATCCTGAAATAAAATAATATTATAAGGAAATTAATTCATTTACTTTGATTTATTTGACATCAATTACAAACTGAAGAGTCTGCAGCTTATATCTTCAGAACTAACTATCACTTATCACCTCCATGGATCCAAATAGTCTTTTCTATATATCTCTGGTTCACACTGTTTGTAACAGATACATGCTATTCATCACAGAGTAAAATCTTCGCTGGATAAAGGATTTGTGAACATCGGTTCTATTACATCTCAAAGGTCATGATACCGTCTAATCACTCTTTTCTTTTAATATCAAAGAGCATTGTGTCCTCACAGACTCTTCCCCTGCTGGTTTTCGTGCTAATGGACTCTTGTAGCTCAGTTGGTTGAAATATATGAACTGTCTTCATTGTATGTGATGGCCCCAGGGATTTTTAGGTCCTGAGGCTTTTTCTTTTTAGTGCATGACATGTCAGGGAAACGAGCTGCCATTCATATATGCTGATACCAAATCTCAAAACTGTATACTAAAATTTCTTAAGACTTTTTAATAAATACAATGGCACATACTGTAATACACTATGGCTTAATCTTGGTGAAAATTCTCCTTCTGGGTCAACGCATAGGAGATTCAGAACGAAATAAATTGCAATGGTCAATCCATTGAGGCCAAACCAAAATGGGTCATACCACTGATCTAAATTTGTCTTTTGAGTTATGGCTAGGTCTGTAATTAAGAAATCCAATGCTCAAACCTGGAGTTGATTGTGACCATACAAAAACTGTAGTTAACCTTATACCATTTTGTATCTCTTTACCTGGTATACTTACACAGGAATTCAAACAGGTAAAAAATAATCTCCCACCTAGGAGTTGAATTTACATCCAATGTCACATACTGAAATTTTACGCAACTGGTTATGATTTCAAATTGACCTTCGTAACTCTCAGCATGTTTAAACAAATTAATTGACTGGTTCTCCTTCATATTTATGTGAAGACTGATTCCCTATCAATACTGCTCATGTTAAATCATATACCAGTCTGCTTCCCCTTTGTGCCACCTTTTGTTTATTCAGCTTGTACTCATTTTTTCACACATTTTGGAAAAATCATGGGCGATTAAATTGGTAATGGTATCTGCTACAAATCAGGGGTCTATTATCATAATGGAGTTAAATTGCTTAAGTAGGCAGTTTGTAAAATCTTAGGTCCATAAAACTTTACTTAAGTCACTTGCTGTATTTAGACTGGACAAATGGTCTTCTATGTCTACAAATAAATTGAAGGACCACATGGAAAATAAGAGTTGTTATAGCTCTTTTTTATTACCTTAGCAATATTTCTAGATCGAATTAATTCATAATGTTTGTTATTTTACAATTTAAGTTTTAATTCATGATTACCAAGATACTATTTTATGTTGAAATAATTTTTTATTTCTACTATGCATATTTTAAAATCTTACTTTCCACTTTACAGATAATTATATTGCTGAAAGAGAACATCGGAATCTGGGTGAGGAGTACATCTTATATACCAAATGCTATGATTAAAACAGATGTTTAAAGCAGCTTTTCAATGTCATTTGTGACTATCAGTCTTGAAGCGCATGCCATGCATATAAAATCTCACTAAAAATTTTAATAATACAACAATCTCCCTCATGGTGTTACGGACAAATCTCCCTGGACACATTAGATCTATCAAAAATGGCCCACCAGACACTCTACTGCTGTAAGGAAAAGCCTTGACTGTCCACAGACCCCAAAAACAGTAGGGATCATAAACTCAGTACGACCGATCATCCTTTGAAGTTTCAAGACTGCGGTTGATATTAAGTGTATCTCAAGATATTAAGTGGAAGTTATTTTCAAAGTTTGAGTCACTGCGACCTTGACCTTTTAGATCATCTACAGGTTGCATGCAACCTTTTGAGCAAGTTTTATGAAAGTTTAATGAAAAATGTGACCTGTGGTGTGTTATTAAGGAAACGCTATCGGAGGTCACTGTAACCTCAACCTTTGACCCACTGACTCCAAAAAGTATAGTGCACAGGTTGTAGACATTCTTCAGAGCAAGTTTCGTTATAGTAAAATGAAAATTGTGACCTTAAGAGTGTTTTTCAAGGAAAAGTTTACGGACAGACGGCAGACGAGCGACAAACAAATCACTATGGTATAATGGACATGTCTAATACAGAACTGGAGAAAAGTTTCACCAAGTTCATTATATACCTTGATTGATTTTAAGGACAAGTAAATCAACAGAATTGCTTGCTAAATCAATTATTAATTTATAGTGTATGTCAGTAGAGATTTACAATTACATTAAAAACATCCAATATCCTCCTCATAACCATCAATGCATGGCAGACTCAATGCAAACCAGACTTCTCCCCGCAGGCACAGTTCAAAGAAACATTTCCCCCGACACAAAAAGTATCAAGGTCTATATACAATTTACCACTTATCGATCATTTATATTATCGTTGTAATATTGCCATTTCTGTCAAGTTCTGTGAACAGAAAGGATTATGCCGCTAATGTTATAGCATCCTAGAATAAAGGTGTCAAATATGAATGTTGCAGAGCTGTTACAGAGCCAGGATAAAATCCGCAAGTCTGTTAAAACAAACAAGTATTCCTCAGAAAGTGAAAAAACATTTCAGGATGTAGCCAAAAAACTGCCAATCTTTCAAAATTTCCTTTTCCACCACCAATAAAATGATGGGTGGACCTGAATATATCATAATGACTCATACTAATTTTATCTATCTACATTATACCATAAAGTTTATTACACAAATATGATACTACAAGTAGGTATATAAATAGAATTATATAGTTACTGACTCATATTTTTATAATTTGCATCTGTATTAACCATTACCCAACTAAACTTCCATAAGTTGTTCATAGGGGTGTCTGCTGAAAATTTACTGACTGAAAAGCAAACAATGTAGATCATGATCAGACTGCATAGACGTGCAGGCTGATCATGGTCTACACTGGTTGCAAAGAAAAAGGTGTTTGTTTTCAGCAAGATAAGCTAGGTTAGACACTTAAAAATAAAAATTCAACCACTTTCTAAGCCTCGAAACTTTTTTTAAATGGCAAACTTGACAGTCACTTTAGCAATCTATAACTCTCATAAAATGTTCAGATTTACAAAAGCATGTACACTTAATGTACCTTTGAAGTATTTCATATATATATACGGTATAAGAATTTCATATGTTTTGTAGTTCAGAACAATAAAAACCAACAAACGAAAAAAGAAACGAATAAAAAAATTCATTGATAGAGGTAACCCATTCATTGACCTTGGACGGCATATTTTAACAGCTTGCTTTATTACTATGGTGATACCCTGTGACCACCATTCAAAAGGGCATATATTTTATTACTGCCGTTTTGAGCGACGATGAAAAATTATAAACGCCTAAAAAAGATATTCTTAATAACAATATTACTTTTATCATTTTTGGATGTCTTTTGATGGATTAGATGTTTACATCACGCCAACAGCTTTATTATAATCATGGGACAATCTGCAGCTATATCATTAAATGGAGCTTTGCATATTAAATATGATAGATATAGCAAACTGTTTTTTTAGTTATACCTGAGATCGCAGTTGGTTAAATATTGTATGTATTATAAAGAATTAAAAGTCAGTGAGACTGGATGCAGCAGAGTTTCACGTTTTCAGTTACAATATAAAGAACCTTTTTTTAGCCATTTTAAACTTACAGTGTTTAAAGCCCCTGACTGCTTTCATTTTTTTTTTTGCCAGTGATGTATCTTTTTATAAATTCATATGACTGTTAAATACTTTGAAAAGAAAAACACCGTAACTATTTCACATGGTGTCGCGCAAGTCATCTACATAAAACAGAAAAAAAATTGATGTCGACAACCACCTGACAATGTTTTTGTAGTAAATGTCAAACAAACTGACCAAAACAAAATCTTTTCATACCCACTCTATAAAAATAGTCCTTCTATTTGGACAGTGACAGTTTTCTGCCTGATTAAATCTTCTTTAAATTCGTGCAAGCTGAGAGCACATTTAATTCCCCATGTCAAATGATCAACAAACACCCAAATGATCAACAAACACCAAAATGTCAATTAACGAAACTGTCACAGGATATGCCTTACAGCAGGTACATGTACAATAATGCTTGTGGAAATTCAAAGCACGTTTTTTTTAAATTTAAAACACGTTTGTTGTAATTCAAAGTGAAACCCCTACAATAAATGAAACACCCAATCAATGAAGTTATCTTGTAGACAGAGACAATTTATAGAAATGTCACTGATTAGAACAAGAAGATGGGATAAAATCTACAACAGATAGAATGGACTGTGATAATTTTGGCGTACTTTCATCAGAATTCAAGGATAATTGTTACAGCCCGAGCACCATCTGGCAGGTCATCCTACTTCATCAAGATAAACAATGTGAGTGACCAAATGGTTGGTTTACTAGCATGCATTAAAAATGATTACAAAGTATATACAATGTAGCAATCTTGACAACTTTGGTGAAATTTTAGCAATTCAAGGGTAATAACTCTGAAGTGTGTGGGGTAATCTGCCTGCTTATTGTACTTGGTTGAGATACCATGCTAAAAGTTTGGTACAACTCTGATAAAGTCTTGAGTTAATGTGTGGGCAAGATAACAAGGTAAAGATGCTGCCAATCCACCACAAGTGCCCCTCAAATATATCCAGTCTCAGAAATGCTTTAAAGTGTAATTTACTAAGATACACAATCATGTGGTTATTTTGCAAACCAATTAAGGCAAGTCGGCTTATGTATAAATCAAATAGTTGCACTGCACAATGTAATTTCAATTTCATACCAAAGAATGTTCTATAACCCAAATGACTACTATAATATAATGTACAAAATTGCAATAAAATGCAAATTAATGAGGTATTAGTTTACCCTGATTTTGAGTCATCATGCATCAAGTTCATAACTGTAACATCAAAAATCATAAAGGTGAGATATGCATGTACTATGTAATACAGAATGTGATCTAAAATTATAAAGAAATATTGAAACTCAGAGATTGTTATCGAGACATTTTCTGTAATGAAAAATTATGTTGCAGCCCATGCCCCTAAATTTCATAACACAATCAACAAAATGACTGCAAAACTGTTTTAAGTCCTTCTTTATTTCATATAAGTTACTGCAGTTCTGCAGTCAACCCTCAAAATATCAGAACACATCAAAAATGTTTGAATCAGGAAGACTTAGTAGTCAATTCACAATTTCACGTCATCCTTTCCCTTCACATGAAGCATGTCAATAATCATTCAATCAAAACATAAGCCTTATAAATTATGTGCATCCACCTTGGTGCAGACTCATAGCACATTCTCTCAAGTTCAAGGTTTCAATTCAAGCTAAAGTGAATTTTAAGAGCAATTAATACTGTAATTAAAAACTTGTTTTGCAATAGTAATTATAAATTAAATTAAGTTCTAAATATTTGAAAAATAAAATTTTGACGGCACCATTAACTGTTCAAGGGAGTGTGCCCATTTAAAGACTGAAAAGCCATGAGTGCAGACCATGATCAGATTTCATGGGGGGTTTAAGAAGCATATGAAATACCAGTGTCAATGTTCCAACAAAGTGCAAATATTTACTTAGTATGACCTCATCTCATGACCTTATAACTATTTTCTGAGCAGCTGTGATGGTAAGTTTCAATCATGGATGGTAAAATATGGCCGCTAGTTTTATCTGTATATTTTAATCAAAGCTGAAATATTTTGCTTCATTCATTTAATTATTTTCAAGTATCGGTTATGTACATTACTTTCGGCACTTTGATGATCAAAATAACTCTTGTAACAGACATTACTATAAACAGAGTGTTATGACCCGGAAATAATTTTATCCAAAATGAAGAGCAAATTTTTAAAGCCTGAAGGCCTTATACGTAAATTTTCCTATTAATCTTTAACATACAAACAAACGGGTAACCTTCTGACTTTTTATGCCATTTTAACATCATGTCAAAGATGTTGCATTTAAATTTTTCGCATGACTGCAGTGCCCAGAAGGAGATCAAAATAACTAATCTATATTCATATCAAATAACTGAGCTGATGAGTTACCCACCACCAGGGGTCTTTCTGACACTTGAAATGATTATGATCTGATGGCTACAGCACACTAAGCTGCAGTGTATGGATTAATACAGTTTATTTAGGACAATACGACAGTGACGAAATAGAATTATATGCATAGATCTACATCAAAGTTTACAACCATTGCCTATCAAAAGTAGGTCATGCATGCTAGAAAAGATCTAATTCTTGCATTATCCAAAGAATTTACACAGTTACTGTATAGTGATTGGACTCTCTTGCTGAGTAACTATCATATTATCCTAAGCAAACTGTACATTTAGTCTGAAGGGCTTGACACTAACAGTGTCCGGCTGGATCCCAAGCACACCTAACAGTCAGGGTTGGGTATTGTGTCAAGTACCTGCAGTGAAGTTGTACTTTATTAAGAAGGTTACGCGGTCGAATTACAGTGTTATTATTGCCTGTGAATTGCCTTTCTTGTAATAATAAAAGTATCAACAACTTCATCACACAGGTGGCTGCCTAATTGAGGTGGCCACAAACACAGGTTCAACTGCCATTCATGATACAAAATTTCTCGCAACAAAATTAAATGAAATTAAAAAATGTTAATGGTTAAAGAAACTGACAGAATTACGATATTTTTATTGTTGAGGTGATCACATTGTTTTATTTTTTTAACAATGACCGCATAGTAAATTAGTATTTTATGGGAGAAAATATAACATGTCACAACCCGCTGACCTCCTGATGTTGAAAGTTAATTAGCAATTAACACAAACTTAAATTTTCAACTCTATCATCTGTCATGGCATATTGTTGATCATGATTTTTTCACGCCATTTTCATTTTAAGCTTTTACATGACATAGTATCTGCGTTATCAATATTTACTTGCAAGTGAGTTTTAAGTCTGCAACAGCAGTAGAAACATTTGTTTAACTTTCCTTTTAAAGGCCTTTAATGCACATTTCAGAAGTATTTCAGTTTTGTACAGGTGGAAGGTCTAGCCCTTACCCTCGTTCTGAGAAAGGACCACAGTACAACCATCCTCTGTAAGAGACAGACAACTTTCTCACATACCAGGTTGGTTACTGCTCGGCTTAAACCCATGACCCTTGAACCAGCAAGACTGTCAAAGAAGGGCCTTATCAACTTGCCTGTCTACTTTTAAATCAAAGAGACGATATCTATAAAACTCTTGGAGTTTTCAAATCAAGCCAAATTAAAATCCTTGCAAAAATTTCACAATTTTCGACTAATTCATAGTAACAATATTGACACAGCAACAAGCCTGCTTGAATAAACATAAGTTCATAATCTGTTTGATTTTAAGAAATTCAGCAGGTACTTAATCATTCCAGCAATACTTAAATCTTTATCGATTATTGTTTTGCAGTCATATAAACCATGAATAAAATCGTAAAAAGAGGCAATTATGTACAGGCAAAATAATTATTTTTACACTGCCTTTTAAAGTAGCCAGAAGTGCTATAACTTGTCTTGTTGTTCAAACAAAATGAAAAAAACTTTATCCAATTTACACAACTTTATAATTTAATAAACTAATTTACGAAAATTTGCCTTAATTGATGTCCTGATGTTTGGGCATCAAGAATTTGTGAACGGAGACTATTAAAGTCCCAGTATCACTTTATATACTTAAATATAGAATAATGAATTTACTTAATAAATATAGAATAATGAATTTACTTAATAAATATAGAATTATGAATTAACTTAATAAATATAGAATGCTGAATTTACTTAATAAATATAGAATAATGAATTTACTTAATAAATATAGAATGCTGAATTTACTTAATAAATATAGAATAATGAATTTATTTAATACATATAGAATGTTGCATTTACTTCATTAATATAGAATAATTAATTTTTAGTACTTAATAAATTTAATAATGAATTTACTTAATAAATATAGAATAATGGTACAATTGTGTTCTATTTATTCTTGAACAATGTTCAGACATTATACCGTTCTTTCATATTTTTGTCACTTCTTCTCTAGAAAGTGTTGCCAGAAGGTGTTTAATTCTTATTTTTTGAAACATCATTAAATAGAATACTGTGTACAAATATGCATAGCAAGTACTTTGATAAAGCTACATTTGCGGCATGTTTTTCCTACAAACAATCATCATTTCCACCCCTTTATAGACTGTATTAATAGTATAAGGGTTACAAGCTATTCTGACGGGGTCATGTTTCATAATCAGGTTTCACTATTTTGTATCCAAAGTGCTCCTGGGACTTTAAATGAGGGTTTTCTCTCTATCAATGATACAGCAAATATTAAAATTTTCTTTTATTCACAAAAATCAAAGCACTGCAAATATTTCCCATTAAACAGTACTACGCTAAAGAAACAGTACACTAAAGAAAGCATTTTGAAAGGGAAGCAAGTCTATGGTAAAGAAAGCAGACAAAGCTGAAAATAATTCCCCAACAATGAATTCAGAACAAAGCTATTTCAGTTTTCTTGAAACAATTTTACAGTTTCTCGAAAATTACTACGATCATCTATGACTTTGAGGCAATTTTGCTGAGTAATAATATTAGGGAACCAGCATTATTCAATTATAGAGAGCTTCGAATCTGCGTGCTGAAAATTGGTTTGGCAATTCTTGGGCCCTATAAAATATTCAGTGCTGAATGAGCGTTAATAATACATTACTTCAACGAGTTAAAGAAATGGCAGTGATGGCAGTGATGACAGAGTCTGAGACAATAAGGATGCATGCTTTGTCTTTTTCCGAGAAAGAGTAAGGATTTTTATTTTCATGAAATTGCTGTCAGACACGACACTCCCCTGGCAGTGGGCAGAATGTATACCCAGACAGCAAAGAGGGCCTCAGAAGGACTGGTATGGAAGGGAATATCCGTCAAAACTTTATGCTTATGATATGCTTATTAAAAAACATTGCATGTTCATTAATTTTGTCTAAAAATCAAAAGAATGACCAATATTTCAAAATAGGATACACTGGAAGATGATTACAATAAATTATTGCAAGCTTGGTACATGTACATATATAAAACATTCACAAAGTAAAGAAGTAAAATGAATGAAAGTACTAAGCAACACTGAAGTAACATATAGCCTGAGAAATGTATGCAACATGTAGTAAACATGACAAATGAGCCTACAACGTTCATTATATAAGCAAGTCATGCAAAATGCATTAGAATTGTCATAAAGATGTATGGAGTTTTGGCGCACATTTAATACATATATAATTACATATGAGAATATCTGCCATAACACAATGCATCTATATGACATGCTTATTAATTCATAAACGCTTTCTCCCTGCCGGTTTTTAATACATTGAAGTGATGTGGTCTTTCACAGGTTTTAATGTTATAAATCTGTAAAATTGATTGCAGCTATATAATAATTTGTATTGAGATTTAAGTAAGACATTTTATTACAGTTTTGAAACAATAAAGTGCTCTCATTTAACAGAATATACTCTGTCACAATAGAAACTATAATCAGCTGTGCCTATCAGTTAATATTTTACTAATAAAAAACACATTCATAAATTTTCACTTACCAATTTTGTTGGTACAGTCACTAAACTGTACCTCCGTTAAAGATGAAAATAAACAAAAACTTCAATTCAACAAATTAACTCCTCACAAGAATCTCTGGTTTAAATCTATCACTGAACAGTCGAACAAGTACAAAACTTAAAATATCAATCCATCTTCTCCTGTTTTCATTGAAATTTCTTAAATGACAAATTAAATTTACATTTTCAACACACAATGTCTCTCTTCGCTAAAACATCAAACACATTAAATCAGTTATATATCTACCGTTATTATTTAGCTAAATCACTTTCGACAATCTTTTTTTTATCGTAACAATAAAAACTAACGGCAAAACTGTATCACTGCTTTCTGACATATATAGCCTTGAATCATAGTCCATTTATTATCGTAATTTTTTCATATTTCTCCCCATTTTCATCATTTTCATCTTTTATCGCACGAGGATAAAACTCCATTAAGACATTTACGGTTTTTATTCAGTTTGTAGCCAATCTTTTCAAAATTATGTCATTTGCTCATCACAAAATCCATTTATTCTCTGCAATTTAGAAATGTATTTTCCAATTTTCACCACAACTTTTTTTCTTGCATTTTCCAATTTTCATCAAGACCTTTTCTCTATCAGCTGCACAAGGCGTTCCCCGCACGTACGCGCAAGCGAAAATGTCTTTATCAATCAATATATTCAGTTTCTCAAATTTCAAACGTTTAATTTTCTGCTTTAATAAACTTGTTCAATCTAAAACTTCAGCTTTTTCGTGTACAGTTTTCATACAGAATGCAAATTTTGAAGTCAATGAATCATATCCCCTATAATCCTTCCAAAAAGTCATACGTAAATGATTGGCTGCTGGCCTTGTAAGAAGGCACAAGTAGCGCTCTCACTAAAACAGGTACCAAATTTAAAATAAATATTTATTTATCATCTTAAGAAGAGATTGAAAAATCAAACGTTTTATTATCGCTAATCTTGTAAATTAGTTTATCTATATATACTATAGATTGTTGCTGATGCTATAGAATTGAACCATGTCTGAACGAAGCTATAAAACTGCGAGTGTCATTATGAATGAAAATAGTTAAATAATTCACAGTACTAAAATAACCATACTTTTAAACATTCCTTTTTCCGTTTTCAGAATTAATTTTTTCTCTTTCTTTAGATTATAAATAAGAGAATGTGGTAAAAATCTGAGTTATAAATGTAAATTACAACATGTTGAAATATTATTTTTTTCATGTACAAAGATTTTACACAATAATAATTTTAATTAAACATATAGTTAACAAGGAAAATCATTGTTTGACTAAATAATGAAAAGGAAGTTTTGTTCTTGGATCATAATTATAATAATTTTCCTAATGGTATCCATTACACTTCATATAGACATACTCAATTCATATGTACAACAATTTCATAGCACTAAAAACGCCTTAAACCAACTTTATAACCAAAGCAGGGACATTAAATTTCATGAAATGGAAAGTAAATATGTACTTTTTGATAGTTTTAAATAAATGAGATAAAAAGCACATACACTTCAATATATCTTTTATCTTCTTTTTGATAAACATTTCTTATTAGAATGTACATGTCTATGTGTAAATCAGAGTCAAAGAACTACCGTACTTGTCCTATTTTCCATACTGTACTTGTCCTATTTTACGTCCCTGCTTTTCATTTTTTTAAATTTCATATTTCTAGAATTTTCAAAATGTCTCAACTTTCTCTTGTTTTCTTCAATTATTTTAAGCCTGTTTTTACGGTATTTCATCACATACTGGCAGGCAGTTAAACCTAACCACCTTTCCTTGGAAGAACCAGTTCAAGACTTCCATCCTCCATAAGGCAATGCCAGCTTTCTCACATAAAGACTAAGACTCAGTTGGGTTGCAGGGATTCAAACACATGACCCTCGATCAGTGAGCGGTTCAGCACTGATCACAGGTCAGCAGCATTAACCCTTACCCTGCTGAGCAGCAAATAATCTACTACCTCTTCGACTTGTGTAGATCATGACCTGAGCCAGCACAATCTTGCAATCTGACCATGATCTCCGGTGTTCACTATTAGTGAGTTAATATGCAGTGCCCAACCCTTTCAACATTTAATGGCACAGTCCAATTTTAAAGATGGACATAACCATTTTAGAAATCTAGATGGGTAACAGTAATCACTTGGCCACAGAGGCACTCAAGGATTTCAAACATATTTCAAACATCTTTTAATTATCTGACACATAAAAAAGGATAACTCTTTCACTGACTGTACAGTCAGTTACATTAACAATATCTTTATAAAAGATCATACATATTACCTCATTACAGGTGTCACGGTAATGTACCATAGCTTATTTCATTTTTTTGTAACAAGTTTTTCTTATTACCACCATATTGTATCTACAATACAATCTTTCCTCCGTATTTATGGTTTTAGGATGACAAGATACACACCAATCAAATGCACATAAATACTTTTCTAATATATAACATGTAGTTTGCTTATTAAGGCCGTACTATTTTACTGCTAGGTTATCATCCACAATATTTACAAGACCTTATTGTTAACCTGAGAACCACTGCTCTCGTTTTGGCCCCTCCATGATTATAGAACAATTTGTATTTGTATTTTTATTTTAAAAGACGAATAGACAAAAAGTTGGTCAAAAGGTAAGAAAATTATTTTCCTTGCTGTTGCCATAGCAACTTTAGTAGAGGACCACCCAAGGAACATAACTCCAAAGTTTCATCAAATTCTGTCAAGCAGTTAAGTAGGAGATATTATTTGATGAAGAATGTTGTGGACGCACACACATTTGACTGACATCTAGTGATCACAATAGCTCACCTTTGAGTACTTCGTGCTCAGGTGAGCTAATAAAATGACACATAAATTATCCCACTCATAATAAATATCATAACAGGGTTTGAAAGCAATTTATCTCTTGCTTATAAACCATCTACCACTGAATGAGGCTTGTGTCAAAGCAAGACATTTTTATAAATGAATGTTTTTCAACCTGCTGACGGCTATTTGATACCAAAACAAATTTTTCGACAATAAATTTATTTTTCTTAAAATGACGTTTTCATATGCATAATAAATTCATTTTGGGTAAAACTACTTTTTGTATGCCTTGAAAATGAAGAAATGTATAAGGTAAAGATTGAATGGGTATGAAAACTATTAGAACACATTTTATATATCCATGGGAAACTACTGCTGCCCCTAAATGAATGCACCATCTGTGTACAATAAAAAAAGCTCTTTAATGGCATGAATAATTTCAACCCTTACGAGTATACAATGTCATGGTTTGCAAAATTTCAGATATATTAATGCAAAATATTCTCATAATCTTCACTATAAATTATAATTTTGACAAAATACTTTAAAATAGGGTAGATTATTATCATCCAGTAGCATGCACGCGCGATACCTAACAAACATCACTGAATGTAAAATGTTCATATTTCCTCTACTTTCTATTCCATGATAATTGTAGTACAGGAAACCATTTGGCGCATTTCTTTTGCCATTCCAAACAGTGACTGCTGCCAGACTCCTCTAAGGCCAAAATACAAACTATCAGTACCAAAATTGCAAGGAAGATAGGGTAGGGACACTTTATAAAAAAATAAATATTTTTTTGGTTGGAAAAAAACTAGGGGTGGGGGTGGGAGGTTCGCCAAGTAGGTTCGGGTTGCCACATATTTTTTTTTTTGCCTAAATGATGTTTTGTTTTCATTGCAATTTATGGAGTTAACTTTTTGTGGCTTTCTCCTGGGCACCACTTTTCATTGACACAGGCTGCACATATGCAACATTGTTCAAGAATCATCTTTCCTATCATAGCTAGGTATGAAATTTGTTCATACATATAGTCTCCCTTCGTCTAGTGGTTTAGCATCCCCAGCCGGAGCGGGAGAGGTCTGCAAACAATATTACTAAGCAAGGCAGCCTGTGCAATGCATTTGACCTAAAAAGAGAACCAAGCCGGACTGGATCTCAAAGTGGATGCTCTACCAGTGTGCCAAGGTACAACTATAATATCCAAAGTATTCCAAATGGTCATAAAACATGATTAAACTCATCACACCCCCAATACCTTAATACAAGTTGAAACACTCAATACATTTAGACAGTTATACTTCACTGCGAAAGTTTTTTAATGTGAGCAAAAAGAGTGGATAGGTGTAGCCTTCAATCTCTGTGGTCAAAAATTCTCATTTAAATACAAAATAAATTAATGTAAACTATTAAGCGGTAAAATGTACAATTTTAGGTTTACAACATTCTTACGATATGTCAAAATCTAAATTAAAACTTCATATATCTTCTCCAGCAAGAATAATTTTTAACAATAGAAAGCACTGTTCCATTGTTACACTAACGTTTTTAATGGTAAGTACTTGTTTATTGTTGCCAAAAAATGTAATAAAACCAGCTGGTCAAGGATACTGTGGTTATCCCCTTTGGTGAACTATGCATACCTACACATAAAAGAAATATATACTTAACAACTTTAAAAGCATAAACTTTTTAACAAGTCATAAATTTTGAGAAGTGAGTAAAATTGCTCTTTTTGCAAAACTGTTGACATTTTACAAAATCTAATGAAGTTATGCTTGAATTTTGTAATATTTTAATTTCTTGAATAAATCTAAAGAATGGCCAAAAGCATGGTGTACTTGAATTTTCAGTACAAATTTCACTTGCTAATATTACGACAAAATACTCGTCAAAGTCTTGGTTGAGTTTTTAAGTATATGATGCAACATCAAATGAAACAACATCAATACTGAAAAACAAAGACAAAAGTTTTTAACTGGACTAATCTCGAGTTTTCTCGCACATTCAACATCAATAAACTCTTATTCTTGTCTGTTTAACCTAATGTAGATCATGATCTGCCTGAACACCCTATGGTTTAATTTTGTTTCAGGCTCCAAGTCGAAAATGAAACAAGCTGTTAAATGGTTTAGAAGTAGCTGACTACAGACAGACACACAGACAGAGATAAAAGGACACACACACAGGGGGAAATTGAGCCCCAGAATGCGAATACTATTGCTTGACTTCCATGACGAGTATGGAGTCTGATCAGCCTGTACATCTGCGCAGTGTAAAATGTATAAACACTTTGGTTTTCCCACAGCACTGCTATATTTACGCTTGATTGTGAAAAAAATAGTTTTAACAACTTTATTCCTTTGTATTAAAGTAAAACCATCCACAAATCAAAGTGCTGTGAGCGCTGAAGGCCTGGGGGCTATAGATTAACTCCCCTAAAAACAACTTTTGACCTTCGTGATTTACACTGAACCTTACCTAAAGCACGGGTCGAAATGTGCATAGGGCGAAATTTAGTATATGACAGAATTAATGATTCACAAATACAGGGGTGGCAGGGAAGTTTGTTTTATTATAAAACGTACGTTAAATGAAAAATAATTACATGGTCAACAATATCAATTGTTTGAGAGAACAATAAAAATAATTCAATCTGCGCTTTGTTCAACTTCAAGCGTTATCTGATGAAGTGGATCAAAAATTATTGTGTACCAAGGACAAGACCTTGAAACAGAAATAAGCAAAGCAATACCAACAATGAAATATAAATACAGTACTGTACAATGTGTATAACAGGGAAAACCAAAAATGATTCTCGGTTACCTTGTAGTTGTAATCGGCGAAACCTTTCACTGGGCCTTGACATGCAGCGTCCTCAATAAATGGCGGGTGATTTTGATCATGTGAGTTCCTTCTCGGGAATGTACGTAAATTGTATCTTTTTTTTAAAGAAATTTATTTTTAGGTAAATATATATGTAATCGTTTGTAAATAAGAAAGTTGTCAATGAAATAACATCAGAAATTTGAAAATCAAACTACAAACTCTTATATCGAATTCCGTACGTTTCCGTAAATATCCGTACTTTTCTGTGATATGCATATGATTATCTTCCGTAATCAGCTAACAGCGCATTAATTTCTAAAACAGAAAAAATTGTGGCCGTTAAACCTTTTGAACATGGGGTCATGATTTTGAACATTAATCTTGAAAAATTGGTCTTGCCCGCGGGCACTAGACAATACTACATGCTAAATATCTCAGCTCTAGGCCTTGTGGTTTCAGAGAAAAAGATTTTTAAAGTTTTACCTATATAAGCCTATGTAAAACCACGTGACCCAGGGCTCATAATTTGAACAATCTTGGTAGAGGTCCACTAGACAATGCCACATGCTAAATATCTAAGCTTTAGGCCTTGTGGTTTCAGAGAAGAAGATTTTTAAAGTTTTTCCTATATAAGCCTATGCAAAGCTAAGTGACCAGGGCTCAACGCCAGGCGTGTCAATTTTGATCCTTGGGGTTAGAGAAATAATTTGAACAATCTTCCCCCCCCGGTGCCCCGGGTCAATTTGACCCGGGGTCAATTTAACCTTGGTGGGCCTCGGTTCAACATTAAAGTTTTTACTATATAAGTCTATGTAAAATAAGTTCCCCCCCCGGGGGTTTTTTTTTTCCCCGGGGCTTTTTTTTTTTTTTTTTTTTGGGGCCAATGCTACATGCCAAATATCCAAGCTCTAGGCCTTGTAGTTTCAGAGGAGAAGATTTTTAAAGTTTTTCCTATATAAGCCTATGCAAAGCTAAGTGACCACCCGCGCGGGGTTAATTTTGACACGGGGGTCATAATTTGAACAATCTTGGTAGAGGTCCACTAGACAATGCTACATGCCAAGTATCTAAGCTCTAGGCCTTGTGGTTTTAGAGAAGAAGATTTTTAAAGTTTTTCCTATTAATTTTGTTGCCATAGCAACCAGAGTTCTGCATGGAATGGAATTCTTTGAACAACTTTGACAGAGCTTAATGCAAGGAACATCCCTGTTTCATCAACATTGGCCCAGTTGTTTTAGAGAAGATGTCGTTTGAAGGAAATGGTGGACGTACGACGGACCCCAGACGTAAAGCGATCCTAATAGCTCACTCTGGCACTTTGTGCCAGGTGAGCTAAAAAGGAGGGTCAGTACGGTTACAGGAAAAAGACTTTTTTTTTAGGCCCCTTCATAATTTTTATTCATGAAACTATATAAGAATTACAAATTACATTTCAATGAATCCTTACTTGTAACGTTTACTTCACAGATTTTATGTTTCATTTATGAAATTTCTCCTTGCAATTGTGAAAAAAAACCCAGTTAATTTTGATCTGTGAAGTAGCCTTATACAGGCCTCAAATATAGAAGGTGGAAAAGTGCTGGAATATTTAACAGCAGGCACTTTTAGTTCACTTGACCTGCTTTTTATGATGTTTATATTGTTAACGTATTTAAAATCAAAGGGAAGGACTAAAAAAATATTCAAGACACAAGAACAATTTAAGGTATTGATCAACTTAAAGCAATGATATATGCCACATATCTAAGTCTGGTCTTTTGGTTCGGAGGGGTCCTTGGCTACATGAAATCAAGTGAAACCCTGGGCGGGGTCAATTTAACCCAGGGGTCATGATTTGAACAAACTTGGTAGAGGTCCACTAGGCAATGACACATGCTAAATATCTAAGCTCTGGGTCTGTCCTGTCCTTGTGAAGAAGATTTTTGAAGTTTTTCCTTTCTGTTTCCATGGCAAACAAGAGATAGGTCTGCATGCAATGGAATTATTTGAAT
Source organism: Saxidomus purpurata (assembly GCA_022818135.1). Classification (NCBI taxonomy): domain Eukaryota; kingdom Metazoa; phylum Mollusca; class Bivalvia; order Venerida; family Veneridae; genus Saxidomus; species Saxidomus purpurata. The sequence continues at coordinate 14,467,044 of JAFMSR010000015.1, forward strand.
AACTATGACACGGCTTCATGCAAGCAACACCCTGCCAATTTTCACCAACAGTATTTTCAGGAGGAGATGTTTGTAGGAAACTGTGAACGGACGACGTATGCTGGACGGTGAATGATCTTAATAGCTCACTCTGGCAGTTTGTGCCAAGTGAGCTAAAAAAAGTGACCAATTTCTGAGAATTTTTAATGGGGATAAATATTTTAAATCTACAAAATTTTAGGTTCAGATGAAAAATAGTACTTCTTTAAAACAATAATAATTTTTATGCAGTGATAATCTAGCAGCGGAAATACAGTGATGGGGATGTGCCCTTATAATAAAGAGATATGCAAATAATTGAATTCTAACTAAAATATTTGGTTTACAAAGACTCAATAATAGAGTAAAAAAAACATCAAAGTCTTACGTCCGCGAATATAGGAAGAACGAGGATATGTAATAAACAAAAGACCTAAACCCGGCCGGTAGCGTGTCGCGAAATCTAGTGATATAAGACATTACAACTAATCTTTACTAAACATAGGCATGCCAACGACATAGATGGAAAGAATACAAAAATATACACTAAGTTGCACTTGAACATATTTTTTGTGGTTCAAATATTTGTCAAAAACTAAATGTTTACTTTATTCCTGGGTGGCTGTTGTCCGGTACGCTTGATTATGTATACACAGAGACCGAGGAACAAGTTCTCTTAATAGTTAATCGAGTCCACAAATTTTAACGCGCCAAAATTAGGTTCAATTATTTTATAGAAACCAGGATTACTTATAGACGGTTCCTGTAGAAATGCAACATAATGTGTATGTAATATTCTTTTCGAGTAAAAAAACAGGAGTTTTGACTGAGTTGCAATATATTTTTTTCTTAAGGCAGGGCATGATTTTTCTCAGTGGATGGGTGCACGCTTTTTTCATTGTTACCTTGGTGTTTCAAATGTGTTTTACATGATATTGTAGTATACGTACACTAATAGTTCATGTTAAGAAAATTACAATGTTATAACGAAGAACGGATACATGTTCGTATCTTGCTCGTTTGCGAACAAAGTATGTATCACTTCGGTAAAACGAAACAAGAGTTTGTTGACAGTGGTGTAAACAATGTTTTAGTTCTTTTATTTCCCCTGATTCTGTCACACAGTCTGTGTTCGTGAATTTTTTTTTTTTTTTTTTGTAGATTCTACATTTTTGTTTTATTAAAACCAGATAAAGAAAAATCTTATTTAGTTTGTACATGTTGAAAGATACACACCCTGTTTGTTTTACATCACAACAACAGATCATAGAGTGTACTGGTATTTTCGAAGTTCCCAGTGTAATTGGAATTGTAATAGGGAACCTAACTATTAGCATGTACGATTTGTCTCCCTTGACATTTTTGTAAATGGCGTTAGGAGAAAAAAGATTACTATATTTAAAAAATATCGAGGGATACCGACAAATCGTATAGACATGTCTTAAATCAAGGATTCCACTCCTTTTCATTTAAAAAAAAAACACCAAGGAAGACACATCTTAATGAATAAAATGTACGTAAAGGCATCTTGTACTCACGGATTTCTTCGTCGGAACCTGAGAGATTGTAGCAAAGCGGTCCGCGACACCACCTACAAATCCATGGTGCGACCTACACTTGAATACGCGTCAGCCAGCTGGGACCCGTACCAAGCTGGAGATGTCAACCGTCTTGACAAAGTTCAGCGTCACGCAGCCAGATACGCCCGCAACATCTACACTGACAGGACCCCGGGATGTGTCACAGCAATGATTAATGCACTCGGCTGGGAACCTCTTCACGAACGCCGAAGAATCCTACGATTAACCATGCTCTTCAAGATTTCCCACAATTTAGTAGACATCCCGGAGGCAGCGCAAATTGTCAGAGGCGGCGATAGCAGATAGCAGAAGTTCTAGGGGGCTATTTGTCCCCTACACTAACGTCATTGTCTTCAAGCAGTCCTTTCCAAGAACGATTCAAGAATGGAATCGCTTACCAGCCACAATAACAGACATCTCAGACATCGAGGCTTTCAAGGCTGCTCTCCACACCTTAGTAGCAGCCTCGCCTCTGTCCTCAGCGTAGACAGCTCACCCGTGTGTATACATAGTTTTAATTGTATATTTGAATTTCAAAACTGTACAGACTTTGGAGAGGTGACTAGCTGTCTTGCACCAACCATACCGTGGACTATAACTACAATCTAGTTACTAGATTTCTGTCCTGTAAGAGGAAGAAGAAGAAGAAGAAGAAGAAGAAGAAGAAGAAGAAGAAGAAGTAGGAAAGACAAAGTTACCTCTTTTTCTTCGTCTGAAGCCATTTGTCAAAAAATAATCATGATAAGTCAAAAATTAAGAAAAACAGAATTGTTTGATGGCATTTGCAAAAAAAAATAATAAGGAAATATAAGTTAGGAAAAACAACGTTCCTTCCCTTATAGCACAGAGACAAAGAACTTGTGTAATATATAAATACAATTAATGACATTTGTTGGTACTTTCTAGCTAGTTATATATATCAGATGATGTGTTTTGTTTGATTGTTGACAAGGGTCGGCAATATCACTAGTACTACTATCACTCTTGGTCGACGCTGACCTTTCTAAACTTTGTTTAGTCAATAACTTTGTCTTTCTTGACTGTTGACATAGTTCTAGATAATTACAGTTTAGAATTGTTTTATTTACGGAATGTCAAAATCAAAGTGTCACATTTTGACCCGCTTGTATCATTTTGTCCCATGCACGGCGCAAATTGTTACATCCGACCAACGATGTTGGATGATCGATTTCAAGTTCTACTTGAAAAGACGATTTACGAGTATTTTTAAGTTAACTTGCAAATCAATTCAATCTTTAGACATGTCTATACACCTCTATTTAAAATTGTAGAAGGCTGGAATACTTCTCAGACAAAATCAGTATTTAAGATATAGAAATACAGTACAAGTACCACAGCCAAAAACAGACAGGTATGACAAAAAGTATATTAAGTATGCAGCTGTAACTCTAGGCCTTATTCTTTCAGACAAGTATCATTATTCAACCAATTCAAATCATTAATATGTACGTGGGACCGTGACTTGTCTAGTTTGTAGCATAACATTTTTCGTCAGAGTCTGACGTGGAATGATGAATGTAGATACATACTTAAAAACTTTTGCAGCTTGTTTCGTTTCCTATTTTTATTTTTGCTGTTTTTGCTTTTCTTTAATATTGCATAAGCTTATCCTACTTTGCGCCAACTTGCATGTGTATAACTTTGCTTTGTCTATTTTGTTTATTTGCTCAAACTTCATACTACATGTATGTACAATGTACTGAAATGCTATCATATTGTGAGGTAGTTGCTGATCAGTTCTGTTCAAATCTGATTTGTGGGGATAAATGTCTTCAACTCTTTTGTAATCGGCCGCACTTTTGTGTTTCTTTTGCACTGCAGAGTTTCATACTCTTTTTTATGGCAGTTGGAAGATCTACAAGTAGATAAAGATCAGCAACTTTACCACAATTTTTATCTAAATAATGCCTTTATTACTGAAGAGGGAAACAACTATTTTTTTTATCTTAATTTTTCAAGTATTGAGTTACTCCCCTTGGCAAATATTTTCGGCTAGTAATCGAAATGTATATGTGATAGAAGTCGAACTTCTGTAAATATATATTACTTGTGTTGACTTGATCTGATTACAATGAGTTGTTCTCGTATATAGGAATGTTTATTTTTCACAAAGAGAAATTTTTGAATAAGACTTTCGTTAGCGGCCTATTGTACTATACTGCATAATTACAGTAATGTGACCGCCCTTCGGACTAGTAAAAAGTGGTCTTAGTTATGAATCGGTTATATTTTGACTTCTGTACTATGAAATTGAGAATCTCGTTCTGAAATGTCTCGTTTTAATATCGAGGACAGTTTTCTTTATATCGGATGGTCGTAATAGCGGATCTTTACTGTAATTATGGAAAACACATGTACATGTATTAATTTATAAAGAATTCAAATGATACCACCATATCCAGACACCGAATTCTTGTCGTTTCATGTTCGAATAGTGCTTTCACATTCATTTATGACGGAATAGAGATCCGAATCTTTGATTGAAAAGGTGTAGTAATTCCGTTATTTTGAAAAAAAAGTATAAATATAACAAAACATATAGGTAAAAATGACATTCGTTTCCAACCTGTCTCTATCAACATTTGTGATAGTCCGTTGAAGCCTTGTCACATATGAACCGTCTTTCTGCTGTTTATATTTCTATTATCTCCCTTTATTTTTGCTTTGTACACATGTACATGTATAACTGAAATATCAGTATACAGTTGTTTTCTATTCAATCTGTCATAAGACAAGCCGTTGCGAAATTCCAATAAAATACATTCTGCATTCTTTTGTAAGAAATCTAAACATTGGCATTTAGAGCAGCCAAAGTTTAATGGTATGTTAGTTAAAGACACGTCCGTGTACAACGTACTATTACTTGTTTGAATGATATATCTCACTGTATTAACTAATTTGAAATTGCTCCTATGAAAATCTGATCTCTTTCCTCTATCTATTTGATCTCAAACATAAACGGGTCCCTTCACAAAAATATGTCACTCAGTTTATTTCTACAAAATAGGCCGATATTCAGGCTGTAACGCAACCGTTACAAGAATTACAACTCAGGCTGACCTATTGTAACCACTCTGTCATTACAACTCAGGCTGACCTATTGTAGCCACTCTGTAATGTTATGTCTAAAGTCAACAGCATATAGTACAGATATGCTAAATAGTTTGTGTGTCAATTCAGTTCGTAAATTACTCGTGTCATATGAGGAGGTACGGTCGTGACCCCAGTAGGGGCAGCATACACCTTTACCTCTACACCACCGCTCCCCTTCGTTTATTTGTAGGTTGGAGTGTGCCAAAAGTCGTTCACGTTCGTAATGTAGGGTGCGTGTACTATAAGCAACTTGAATTAAAGTTGTTTATGTCTGTATTGATTGTTTTCAAAATGACAAAAGTATGCAATAGTATATTTGATGCATTATCTGTACGTTGTGGGAGATCAAACACCCGATATAGTCTGTTCGGATCAATAGTTATCAAAGTTGGATCATTTAGCTCCAGCTTTGATTTAATTAACATTAACGGTTTACAATTGCTAAATAAAGAACTTTTGGGGAGGAAAGATAAAATTACACGTAGGTCTCTTTGTGACAATTATCTTCTTTTTTTTTCTACTAAATCTAGCAACGTTGTCTAAACAGTGTGTAGGGCCAATAAAATCCAAATATAATTTAGGTTCTTGTCTAAAAGTTATATCAATTTTTAATTTGTATTGATACATGTACAATACAAAGTGATCCGAATGGTTATAGTTTACTTTTGGAACTTTTTGTTATACTTCCACGACGTACTAATCGCGATAAAAAGCTAATGATTTTATACTCATTTAAAGTATCACGCAAAATCAGGTCTTTTAAACGAAATATTGTTAAGTTGCCTGACCGGGACTCGAAACCGGCTGTTTTGGGTTTCCTTGCAAACTTCTTAAGCATAATTGGCTATTTAGTATACTTTACCTGGGACAGTGTTTGCTTGATATACAACTCAAACTTCACAAATGTCAGAGGTCACTTCAAATAACTGATGTATCCGATAAGCCCAATACAACTTAAATTCGCCTGTATTTATCAGCCATCCATAATTAGAAGCCATTTTGATGCATCAACTGACAGGTTGCTTAAGACAGGTTTAAATGTATATATCAATATTGCAAGGTTTGCCATGGCAACCTACGTATCAAGCTATACAGCCCCAATAGTAGAATAACAGTGATTTGGGTCGTAAAATTGATTTGTAGCTCTTATCTTACCAAGAAAGATGTCTTACCAGCGAAATTGACCGTTATTGGTACGAAAAACATCAATGGCGTTGCAATTATCAATCGAAAGTACCTGTTATATTTACAGCGCAAGTTTTAATGATATTGCAAAACATAATACACACTCTCTGATAATGCTGGTTCATGAAGAAATGACAAAAATATAAAACACAGTTATATGTGAACATTTTGTTAGAGTGAATAAAACACAGTTCTATTAATAGCCTATCCAAAAATACATTATTCTATTGATAAATGACAACGGGACTTTAAATGCAATCGCTAAAATTAAAATGAACATAGGACGGGAAAAGAAGAAGAAAAAATATTAAACATTAGTTAGTCCGTCCTTTATTGACTTCGATACAGCAAGGAGTGTTTCATTTAAGTTGGGTGTATTAATTGTGTGAACTGCACGGAGAAAAGGAGACTACATTGTATATGGGAAAATGGCAAAATTGAATATTCTTGGACTAGTCGCAATTTGTGTGCTCGTAGTAGCGCTTCTTTTTGCAGTTTTAGCCGCGTCGCTTATGTCCTGGGAAACAGGTGAAATTATGGGAGCAGACGTAGAAGGCGGACTGTGGAGATTTTGTATTGGGACAACTTGCGACGATATTGACGACGCCGATACTTGGTGTTAGTATCTTATAATAATTGCCTAAGAGAAAACCAATCTTTAAAATTCATTTATACTTATTTGCGAAAGGGAGCGGTGGTGTAGATGTTAATGTGTCTGCCGCTCACACCGGAGGTTGCGGGATCAAGTCACACTGGGGTCACGACCGCACCTCCTCATATGACACCAGTACTGGTCCTTCCAGGAAACGCACTCGGGAGTGACTCAATAAGCTTAAAGCTTTCGTCACAATCGAGCTCAAAGTAATTAGAATAATCTAAACTAAATAGGACTGTAACTAGGAGATACTTTTTCTATATTTATTGTACAGACTTAACTTCTTTCAGCATAATAAACACGTTAGTAGTTACTGCCAATACTGGTAGCCGAAGGAGGCGTATTAAAAGGCATAGTCAAACTCCTGTATCGCTTCACTTAAAGTCCCAGGATCTCTTTGAATTTACTGATATAGTAAAGTTAATTTACTTATATTAAGATGATGGACACACTTTAAAATGATATTGAACTATGCCTTTCGTATTCAAGTCGTTTCTTCGAGTAAAAGCCTTTCTGATTTTTTGCAATATCATTGAAAGTCCTATGTTTCTAATATGTACTTATCGGTTTAAAAAGCAAAATTAGGATAGTGTTTGGTAAAAACAAAGGTCCTTTCTGTCAGTAAGACATCACATGAATGCTACTTGTAAATGTGATCCTGGGACTTTAACAGAATATCAGTCCGGCTTTATAGAAAATGGATCTAAATTTTTTAAAAGTTTGTATATTTTGTTTGTAGTATTTTATTTAACTAGTTACAGAGGACGAGTTGGACAGTTATAAAACAGTACGTGCGATGGTCATATTAGGAATACTGCTGATTGTAGCGGCGATTGCATGCGGGATCTTGCCGATGTTTGTCTTGTCTAGTATGAAAGTACTCTATTTTGCAGCAGCTGCTATAGGTTTTGCAGCAGGTCAGTATGTTAAGACTTTAACGAATCTATATAAAGATTTCTTACAATGGAATTTTCCGACGTAAAATTCAGACAAGTCTATTTCTTTAAATAGGGGTGATTTAAAATGTTTTTAAATAATAAACGCCTTTTCTTTACGTTCACGCATTACCAAATAGATGTAAAAAATGGTAGATTTGTTACAAAAAACAACATGTACATTTAACAAACGAAAATAAAACTGGAAAAAGTTTAGCAAATGTTTTGACAAACACGTTGTCTAACTTATTCTTAGCATATTATCTCAATATGAACTCAAAGAGATTTCCCGATGGACATCATTAAAAATAAAATGAATCTCGGCCCTCTTTAAAGTAAATTCATAGAAAGAAAATATCATGCATACACTTTTGATCTGATTGTCCTGCTCTAAGTAAGTTATTGTCCTGTTTAAGGCGACAGAACTCAATGAACACTATGGTCAAAGCAAGTTATTGTCCTGTTTAAGGCGACAGAACGCAATGAGCACTATGGTCAAAGCAAGTTATAGGGCTGTTTTAAGCGACAGAACGCAATGAGCACTATGGTTAAAGCAAATTATTGACCTGTTTTAGGCGAAAGAACTCAATGAACACTATGGTTAAAGCAAATTATTGACCTGTTTTGAGCGACAGAACGCAATGAGCACTATGGTCAAAGCAAATTATTGACCTGTTTTAGGCGAAAGAACTCAATGAACACTATGGTTAAAGTAAGTTATAGTCCTGTTTTAAGCGACAGAACGCAATGAGCACTATGGTCAAAGCAAGTTACAGTCCTGTTTTAAGCGACAGAACGCAATGAGCACTATGGTCAAAGCAAATTATTGACCTGTTTTAGGCGAAAGAACTCAATGAACACTATGGTTAAAGCAAATTATTGACCTGTTTTAAGCGACAGAACCCAATGAACACTATGGTCAAAGCAAATTATTGACCTGTTTTAGGCGAAAGAACTCAATGAACACTATGGTTAAAGCAAAATATTGACCTGTTTTAAGCGACAGAACGCAATGAGCACTATGGTCAAAGCAAATTATTGACCTGTTTTAGGCGAAAGAACTCAATGAACACTATGGTTAAAGCAAATTATTGACCTGTTTTAGGCGAAAGAACTCAATGAACACTTTGGTCAAAGTAAGTTATTGACCTGTTTAAGGCGACAGAACTCAATGAGCACAATGGCCTAAGTAAGTTGGTGACCTGTTTTAGGCGACGGAACTCAATGAACACTTTGGTCAAAGCAAGTTATTGACCTGTCTTAGGTGCAGAACTCAATGAACACTATGGTCAAAGCAAATTATTGACCTGTTTTAGGCGACAGAACTCAATGAACACTTTGGTCAAAGCAAATTATTGACCTGTTTTAGGCGACATAACTCAATGAAAACTTAGTCAAAGCAAATTATTGACCTGTTTTAGGCGACAGAACTCAATGAACACTATGGTCAAAGCAAGTAATTGACCTGTTGTAGGCGACAGAACTCAATGAACACTATGGTCAAAGTAAGTTATTGACCTGTTTTAGGCGACAGAACTCAATGAACACTATGGTCAAAGCAAATTATTGACCTGTTTTAGGCGACAGAACTCAATGATCACAATGGCCTAAGTAAGTTGTTGAACTGTTTTATCCGCGCAGAACTCAATGAGCACAATGGCCTAAGTAAGTTGTTGAACTGTTTTAGGCGCAAAACTCATTGAGCACAATTGTCAAAGTAAGTTGTTGAACTGTTTTAGGCGCAAAACTGATTGATCACAATGGCCTAAGTAAGTTGTTGAACTGTTTTAGGCGCAGAACTCATTGAGCACAATGGTCAAAGTAAGTTGTTGAACTGTTTTAGGCGCAGAACTCATTGAGCACAATGGTCAAAGTAAGTTGTTGAACTGTTTTATCCGCGCAGAACTCAATGAGCACAATGGTCAAAGTAAGTTGTTGAACTGTTTTAGGCGCAGAACTCATTGAGCACAATGGTCAAAGTAAGTTGTTGAACTGTTTTAGGCGCAAAACTCATTGAGCACAATGGTCAAAGTAAGTTGTTGAACTGTTTTAGGCGCAGAACTCATTGAGCACAATGGTCAAAGTAAGTTGTTGAACTGTTTTAGGCGCAGAACTCATTGAGCACAATGGTCAAAGTAAGTTGTTGAACTGTTTTAGGCGCAGAACTCATTGAGCACAATGGTCAAAGTAAAATAGTGCCCTCTTTAAGGCGACAGAACTCAGTGAGAAGCAAAACCATTGTTGAATAAATTGATTGAATTTTCAAGCCATTAAAGTAGGTCTGTAACATCAAATCCAAGTTGTAAAATGTGTTTAATTTAAATGGTTTAAAATCTAAATAGTTACAGAGTGCGATACGGACAGTTTTAAAACAGTTCCTGCGGTGATCATGTCACATGTCAAATGTTATTTGCATGTATCATATTTGCTTGGAAACTAAATACAATGGCTTTTGAGAGCTTTATCACATATAGAATCAGTGTGGAACTAACACACGTAAGCTCAATGGCAATTCCTTGATAAAATCAAGCTTCATATTGTTAAGAAAACGTTGTTTAACTTTGAAGGATACTTTTTATGCGAATGCAGTCTTACTTTCCGTAAGAAGGACTGCCCGAGGCTGCTGCGTGTAATAAATGTGATTTCTTATCTCAGCTGAAACTGGTTATTAAGAATATTAGGCCTACAGTGTTATTTCCGGTATGAACCATGTCTAGATGATATAAATATAAATATTATTTATGTTGATGATAGTAATATTACAGTGTTATTTCCTGCATCAACTGTATTTATAGCTACTACAAATATTACAGGACTTTGCCTTATGGTTGGTATGGGTATATATGTGGACCAGTTAGACTATCCTGGCGTAGACTACGATGCTGCCTTTGCGTTCGACATAATTGCCTGGGTTACAGCATGGGTAGGAGGAGGATTACTCATCGGTGCCAAAATGACAGCTAAGGACTAAACAAATGTATTCTGTAGTAACTTTCCAATAAAAACTTACCCAGTCAGACTTACCCTTATTTATAGTTTGATGTTTATATATATCTTATACATCTCAACCATTTGACGTCCGTTTTGTAGTCAGTAAGTAGGTGAACTCTGCGCAAAAGGTCAAAGCTCATGAAAATATGACTATTCTTATAGATCGATTTATCGACTTCTAGGTTCTTTTTTCCACAGTGCTAATGAAAATAACCAAAATATGAATACTGTCAAACCTGCGAACAAATACCACTCTCGGGAAGAAGCTAAATGGTCTTTGTTCGCAGGAGGTCTTTATTCACAGGTGTCTAAGTAGGTTAACAATGCACGGTATTGTTCCATTCAGATCGGTCTTTATTCAGAGGTGGTCTTTAACACAGGTTTAACTGTGTATATGTTACACTTGAGGTTTCCAGCTATGTAAAAGAGACGGATAACTGGATGCTACTTATTGCTTTTGTTTATTAGCGTTAACTCCCTTGGCATTTGCACACGTACAAATAGTCATTAAAATAGCTGAATAACAGATTTGTTGTAAACGGAAAGCAAGAAATGCTTCGCCTGTGTTTCTGTTTGTAGAAGACAACGCTATACAAACGGCAAATCATGCAGTCTCCTTTTAATTTATACTGACAAAAGTCGTTACGTGTACATTTATTTCATGCTTTCCAATGAATATATCAGTGAAATAAAATTGAAAATTTAAGAACGGAGACTATTTCTGACCCAAATATGTCACTTGAATATATGTATGATAAAATGAATAACATTTTCAACGTCCATGTCCCAGTAAAAATTAAGAGTCAAGCTTCTTAAACAGCCTGAGTGGTACACAGATAAAATAAAAGAAGCTAGAAAAATGAGAGACAATTATGGGAGCGGTGGTGTAGTGGTTAAGGTGTCGGCCGCTAATCCCGGAGGCTGCGGGTTCGAGCCTCACCGTACCGGTCGTGACGACTGTACTTCCTCATATGACACCAGTACTGGTTTTTCCGGGAAGCGGACTCGAGAGTGACTCGATAAGCTATACGCTTTCTTCTCAATCGAGCTAAAATAGATTAGTATAAACTAAATATCACTAATCTAAAAACTGGAATGAATATAAAAGGTGGAGAAACAAAACTAAATATCTCATTAAGAAAAGTAAAAAGTCTTATTTTTCAGAAGCATTAAAATAATAAGGACACTAAAAGGATCTGGTCATATTTAAATGCAGTGTCAGTACAGTCTCACTTACAAATGTAGATAAAACAAACTTTCCTTCGCTATCAAAAATTGACAATGAAACCGTTGAAGGAGACTGCTTACAATCATTTCATTAACATTGCAGATAAGGTAAAGAAAACAAAGTTCAATTAAGCAAACTTTACTAGTCTTAAACGACCAACAGAGCGTTTCTTTTAGCATTAATCATTTAACCGTTTCCGAAGTAAATACAATTTTAGAACAAATAACATTAATAAGGCAACCGGTATTGATGGTATAGAACGCCTCGAATAATCAAATTACTGTATTTGTAAATTTTATGGTAGCTAGTATCACTGCAATCATTAATAAATGTATAAATCAATATGAATGAATTTACTATCAGAACAATAATTATTTGTAAAACAAAAGCAATATTGTGTGCTGTAACTGATACATTCTTTCAGAAGTTCTTTTGAGAAAATTCTCTGTATACGGAATCAATAGTTTATGATTATGCTATGTTTAAATGAGTTGATCGCCTTGTATAAAACGAAAGTTCTGACACAGTTTCTAATTGTACCCTAAAACTGTGAAAGGGTTTTATAGTGTTAACAATGTTTCTATTCATGCAAAATGCTGGACAAAGTTAACTTACTTCCATAATATAGTCAGTGAAAGCGTATAATTATATAATAGTAAATAAGTGTTTCAGATTTCAGAGCAATAGCTATCATGGTACTTTTGTAGACAAGCGGACGGACAAAATTTAAACAATAAACGTATAGCGGCCGCTGTAGTGCACTGGCTTGCCTAATTGACCCAATACTGATTTTTCATCTGATTATGCGTGTCTAAGGGAGACAACCCAATCAGGCACGGGTAATAGATAAGGTGTAGTCAAGGGAGCTACTCTTATTAGATCTTTTTTGATATTTCTGGCAATGCAAGAAGCCATGCCTACGCCAACAATGCTCAGATGATGACAGGTGGTGGGCACTTAAAGTCATATAAGCTAAAATATTTTTAAAATAAAATATTTTAAAATATTTTCTCCCTTGAGTGTTTTCACAATGGTGATTGTTTCCTTTTTATTACAAGATATATTTTGTTGTGTCCATCCTATACGTTTCACGGGTGTGTGGGGAATTTTGTCCATATTGTGTTTTTCGACAGGGGAATTTTGTTTAGGTATTTACCAAATGATATACTGAAATATCAGTGTATATTAAAATCGGTGCGATTTTAATAAGCCACCCATTAGGGGCATAATAAAATAAGGAATTGAAAAATTTCAATTGTATTTGAACACAAATGATTATATCTAAAACCTATTTATCCGCCTAACAGCATAATTACGGTAGACACATTACGATTTTGAAAACTAAAAACTGACATTGATATTTTTGTTTATATTGCGCATTTTTTATTTATACGAATTTATTTTAGTTCGATTGCGAAGAAAGCTCCGTAGCTTATTTAAACGCTCTCGAACACTCATTCCAGATGTCATCACATTCGCGAGAGAGAGGCAGCGAGTTTTTCATCGCTGCTACCCATTTACAGCTGGGTAGACTGAGGCACGTGTGGTTTAGTGTCTTTGCCAAGGACACACCTCGTGCTCCGGCTTGCGCATTTTTGTTTCACTAGGACACAGGCGAAAGTTTAAAAAAGAACGCTATACATTAAAATGCACTACAATTTGCATTTTTTAATATCAAATTACGAAAGAAAAAATAATCCCAAACAAACAACCACTCGGCCACTGTACAAAATCAGGACATTATTATCGGATTGATATAACCACTGGATAAGAAAATAAAGCGACTATTTTCCACAAGAAATAAAGTTGAGTGTTGTTGTTGCTGAAAACGCCCTTTAATTCAATCGTTTATGTGAAACAAATATATGAACTCAATGACAAATTCACCATCCGGTATACATGTAACAAGGGACAGTAAAGAATAAGCAGACAGTCAGTCCTCTGCGAAGAGATTAAAAATGACAAGCAAATAATGTGGACCGAATGGCCCTGACAAAGTCGAATATTTTTACATTGTAGGTGTATATGTACTGAGGGATTTATAATAGTCAATGCCATAGAAAATGTGAAATTTAAATATCCAGACTAATAATAATAGATAATTTAATACCCATACGTTTTACACATAAAATTAGCAGATAATTTAGACCTACAATCTCAAAAACAAGAATTAGAATTTGACATAAGTAAAAAATAAAACACTATAATATAACAGAAAGGACCTTGTACACGATGTCCTTTCAAGGGTTAATGACTATCCAGGCATGATTTGCTACCGCAGCTCTATTCTTCATTTGGCACGCAAAATTAAAAACGTTTGGATTTTAGTAGGTAGGCACCTCCTACCAAAATATATCCTTTTAAACAATAAATGATAAAAAGCTAAACAGCATAATGGGAGAAATGATCGGGTCGGCCCCAGACGCCCCTTCAGGAATAAAAGGCTCAGACCTTATAAACCCACTTAAGTAAAGTAAAAAAAAAGAAGATGACTCGACGGATTTCACAAACATGTGTAGACGTATTGATAATGCATGCTAATCTTTGGGGCCATCGATTTTAAGTTTCAAATTTCATTTACAACCTTGTTAAACTTTTAAGAGGTTATTCTTTATTCAAACCACGAAACAAAAAAGAAGGAAGTGTCGTGAAAAAGTCGAGGGAAATTATTATTTTAAACGTAATCTTCGCTCTTTACTGATACTTACTTTGCTATTGTCATATTCTGTTTTATGTGCGTCCTGTCCTGTAAGAATTACATTGAGATTTCCATTGTCAACTGTGGTTCACATTAAGTTTTCCGTTATCAGGAGTTACCTATTTCATTTGTCAGCTGTATTCTATTCAAGTAAATATTACATTAAGACTTAACTGTGTCAAATAAAATCATATACTACAATAGCATATTGAGAAATTCATTGGCCTTCGTCAGCTGAACGAGGTAACCATGGATATTTCAGTGTTATTCTTATGTCATCTGTTACCTAGTTAATCTGTGTCATATGTAATTTATTTCATTATCTGTAACCTATGTATCTAGTGTCATCTGTAATTTATTTATCTAGTGTCATCTGTCACTGGTTATTTCAGGGTTTTTCCTGATGATTGGTGTGGCAGTATACTCAGACAAGTTGGACTATGATGGCATATACTATAATGCTGCTTTTGCGTTCGACATAATCGCCTGGATCGCGGCATGGGTCGGAGGAGGGTTGTTCGTTGTCGCGAAAATGTCAGCAAAAGACTGATTTCCGTCAACAGCTGCTATTTTTTCCTATTTGATTAGATGCATTAATCACAAGATTTACGTTCAGAGTTTCCCAAAACACAGCTTACAATTGTCTATAAATAGATTTTTCCCGCTTGCATAAATATTTACCATAAAAACTTAGTGGCGTTGGTATAATGATCCTCGATTTTAAATTATGCATGAAAATGAACATAAGGACGCAACATATAATAATTGGGAATAATTGTGCACATTGCGTGCCATAAAGGAGCCTATTTGAATAGTAAGTTTCTACAAAACCACGATTATCCTATTGGAAATTAAGAAAATGAGACGTAAAATTGGATTACGTTGGCACGATTTGCACAATTATTCCAAAATTCTTTGTTCCCAAATGAAAACCGATTATCTCACTGAAAAACGATGTTCCTTGTTGGGACTCGCAAGTCTTTTTGAAAAGATAGGTTGTGTATGTATGTATGCATGGATGGATGGATGGATGGATTCTAAAGATACAGAAAAGACACCTATGGCTCTTTAACATGCCCGTTGTAAAGCACCGATACATGGGACCTTGGATTTTTAGGTCTCATCCGCAAGACCATTAGGAGGAGATCCCCAAAACTTGCGATCCCTTGATAACAAGTCCAGCACGTAACCACTGGGTCACTGATCTGCTCCATGAGCTTGTGTAATATCAGAGGTTTTATTTTGTAAAAATAATTGCTCTGAAATAAAACGAGCGCGTGAGCGCATAGTTTTTGGATCGATTGATTTATTCAATATAACATATGTGGAAAAAAAGCAAAGGGCCATAGTTCAGGCAAAAATTATAAAAAAACAAAAAGAAAAAAAAAACAAAAAAAAAACTTGCTCTGTGTGGGGTTTGAACCGCTGGTCTCATGAGAAATTTTGTCATCTTACTGTAACAGAATACTCCAAAGTATACAGGACTGGTAATCTATTCTAAAAATAGACAGTAATAACAGAGTATTCTCCCTTTTATAATAACAGAGTATTCTCCCTTTTATATATACTTAAATAAGGAGACATAAATTGCTAACGGACGGACGGACGACCAGGGTCATAACATTATATATTCAAAATTCTTAAGTTCACAATTATAGTTCTGTGAAAGTTTGGTTGAAATCCCTTGAGAAATGTAGGAGTTGCACACAGAAGAGTATTTCTCTATATATATTACATTATGTGGAAAAAAACAAAGGCCCATAATTCTGTCAAAAATGATCAAATCACAAAACCCCGACAATATGCGCCAGGGCACTTGGTGACAATAATTCTGTGAAAGTTTGGTTGAAATCCATTGAGAAGTGTAGAAGGAGTTGCGCACAGAAGAATTACATATGTGACAAAAACAACAAAGGGCCATAATTAGGTCAAAAATGACCAAATCACAAAACCCCGACAATATGCGCCAGGGCACTTCATGACAATACTTCTGTGAAAGTTTGGTTGAAATCCGTTGAGAAATGTAGGAGGAGTTGCGCACAGAAGAAATTGTTTACGCTCCCCCGCCCGCCCGCCGACGTACCTCAATCTAATAACCAAGATTTTTCCTTCGGAAAACCTGGTTAAAAACCTGTCAAAACGCTTCGAAATGCGAGATAAATTGTTAATAAAATACGCTTCCGGTATGGAATATGTCTAATTTTGACCCTATTCCGTCGTCGTTGTCGTCTGATTTCGGATCGACCCGCATTTTGTACCATTGCGTTTTTTGTGTGTGTTGATTCTTATGATACCAACATCATAGATCGTAGATGCACAACAAGAGATGGTCGACGTACCTTAATAGGGGAAACAAAAACGTCTTTCTGAGTGATTTTAATGATCATTTTGTAGTCATTTCGATCAGACTGTCACTATTGAAAGGGGTTTAAGTGTGCCAAATAATATCCAAGTTTAATATCTGCACTTATGAAAAATTCGCTTTGTGGACAAATTTGACTTTTGAGATTCAGTGACAAAAGTGGAAAGCATCCAAAGAGAAACACCTGTTGTCTTGCCAACCCTTTGATTACCCACCATTTTGTGATGTATCACATGCAGTTTTATAGAAGTAAACTGAATAAAACTTCTTTAACATGTAGTCATGCTTTTTATTTTTTACAATAAAGGGTATGACCCTCGGAATTTCTAAATGACCCCCAAATTCTGATACAGGGTATTGGCACTCTGGGTCTTCCTCCTCCATGAAAGCCGGAAGTTGCAATATGACCTTAGCTGTTGGGTGCGACGTTAAATCCGAATTAATTGGCACAATACAATCACCCTTATGGGCATATCCCGTAACTTTTGAATGACACCTAAAGTTGTTCAAACCATAAATTTTCAGTTCAGTTTTGTCAAAATCCATTTCTCAGTTACGATTCACAGCTTAATACTTCATAGGGTAGTTGAACATAGTCACTGAATGACATAATGTAAGCACATGGGTTCCTATCTCAAAAGTAAAGTTTACACAAATGGTGAAAGGTTAAAATGTGTGTCTCCAGTTTATGACTACTCGCGCAAGGGTTGTCCTGATATTCACACATGTATGTGTACAGTCTATGTTGTCTTGATATTTACACATGTATGTGTGCAGTCTGTGTTGTTCAGAGACAATCGATCCTCCAGCACTTTCAGTCCTTTGATTTTTTATTGGTATCTATATGTGACGTTAGCTAGTTTAATTTTAATAGTTTAATATTTATAGAATGTGATAATCATTTGTTCCTTTAATATCAAGTTGATAAAATGAATTTAAATTGGTTGTATAAAATGATAAATTTATGTATCAATGAAGTATCTGTCAAATAAAGACACAGTATAAAATCTGATATACTTAGTTTAACTTCTGTTCTATATCCGTTATTCTCGTTGGGACGTATTGTTTTATTTAAAAATATATTTTGTGACTATGTAACCTGATACAAATGACTCTACGTCTGTCTATATGTACGCCTTTACCATGATAGGGTGATTTAGCATGATATTCATTTTCTGCACAGACTTATATTGATATAATGTATCGTCTTTTATGATATTGCCAAATGGTTGAATTCGAATTGCGCTATACTTTGGACACTTCACTTTTTAGTAGCAAATTCGTGTTTGAATAGTTTGTAGGCCGTAATGTCGGTGTTTTTTCCATATTCACACGCCATGGCTCACTAAAATTTCAATTAAAAGTTTCGAGTTTAAGTAGTAACTTAATTATTATTATGCAAGTGCACGCGATGCAAAGAGGAAGTTACACATGAGTGTAGGTCTTCTAGATAATTTGAACGGCGGGACACATACCGACACAGAAAATCATTGCTATCGGACGGGGGGTCACATACCGGCACAGCAAATCACTGCTATCGGAAAGTAGGACACATACTGGCACAGCAAATCACTGCTATCGGACGGTGGGTCACTTTCCGGCACAGCAAATCACTGCTATCGGACCGGGACACAGACCGGCACAGCAAATCACTGCTATCGGACGGCGGGTCACATACCGGCACAGAAAATCGCTGCTATCGGACGGCGGGTCACATACCGACACAGAAAATCACTGCTCTCGGACGGCGGGACACTTACCGGCACAACAAATCACTTCTATCAGAGGGCGGGTCACAGACCGGCACAGCAAATCACTGCTATCGGACGACGGATCACAGATCGGCATAGAAAATCGCTGCTATCGGACGGCGGGTCACATACCGACACAGAAAATCACTGGTCTCGGACGGCGGGACACTTACCGGCACAACAAATCACTTCTATCAGACGGCGGGTCACAGACCGGCACAGCAAATCACTGCTATCGGACGACGGATCACAGATCGGCACAGCAAATCCCTGCTATAAGACGGCGGGCCACATACTTCAGAAATCACTGCTATCGGAAAGTAGGACACAGACCGGCACAAAAAATCACTGTTATCGGACGGCAAGGCACATACCGGCACAGGAAATCACTGTTATCGGAGGGCGGGTCACATACCAGCACAGGAAATCACTGCTATCGGACGGCGGGACACATACCGGCACAGCAAGTCACCGCTATCGGACGGCGATACAAACAACAAGCTGTCTGATAAGACATGAGTCGCCAAATAATGTATTGAAAGACATATAAACTTCTACTGATTGAACTGTTTTATTTGTAGTGAGCAACGAATAAAATGCAGAAAACACACGCAAGTATGACCAACACCATTTTTACGGCTTTCTGTATTTTTCTGTTAAACGATTGAACAGTGTTTAACATAGTGTTATTCCTATATAAAGGGTCAGTTATACACTTTTTAAAGTACATTTACCTCTCATATCTAGCAACAGGCATGTATGTTTACCGTAACCATTCTGCCATAGCGCCTTTCCAACAGGCCATATCAGAATGGACTGCTGGAATTCATACTTAGACCTCATGTTTCAAAACGGATGTCCTAGTCACTCGAGCAAATTAGACGACATGTGCCGGAGTGCTAGTATTTAATTCATCTTTAAGCAATGATAAAATGTACCATAAATCATGCACAATAATGATTGAAAGTAAATGAAACTTGTGCTATCGTTCTATCAAACTGTCCTTTTGAATGCTTGTAGATGAATATCAGATAAACGCGAACGCTTTCAAATACCACGGATATATCTTTCAACTATTTCAGGTTACTAACGGGTAATTGCGACTTCAATCATTATTTCGTCTCTTTTCATTTTTTAACAATTTAAGAGCCCGTGACACTTTTTATATAAAAAAATGTTCGTTTTTGTTGAAGAATAAGGGCCAATGCAATCTTATTATTTAACTTTCGTCTAAAAATGACTCCTGTTAAAAAATTATTTCGATTTCTTGGGACATGATGTATACCATGGCATAATCTTCACTGTTTTGGAATTATTTTGTAAATGTAAACTGACCTTTAAATAACAGTACACTAACCAAAAAAGGTAAAACTAACCTACAGTAATAACCCTGTCCCTTTTAAGGGATGGACGAAATATTAGACGACGAACAATAAGTTAAGCACGGAAATAAGATCTTTTGGAAAGAATTACAAGATATTTATACTCCTATTCATACTCCTAATTTCTTGAGCACAATCTCGTGCTCAGCACGAAATCAAGCTCAAGTACATGTAATATGAAGTCAAGGCAAGTTATATCTTTTAACAAAAGTGTTTTTATAACAATAATCAGACAGTTTGTACTTCGTCTTATGTATCTTTATACCAAACCCGACATTGTTAATAAATATCACTTAACTTTACTTCATATTACATGTACTTGAACACATTTCGTGCTGAGCATAGGAATGTGCTCAAGAAACTTTTATAAGCACACAGCTCAACAGAGTATGACTATCTAGTAATTATTTCCCAAAGATCTAAATAGAATAGAGGACCAGAAAACAAGAAACAAAACTGTTAGACTACGGTTATTCGACCTTCAAAAACAGTAAAACTTTAACATGTAGCAACAAGGTCTTTGGATAATTTGTTTTCATAAAATATCGAGCACATTCTTTGTGAGAATTTTGCTGCATATTGCGAAAAAAGGGAAACACGGAATAATGGCAAAATTTAACATTTTCGGCATTGCCGGTATTTGTGTGTCGGGATTTGTTCTTCTTTTCGCTATTTTAGCCTGTTCGCTAGTCCTTTGGGAAAAAAAATCAAATACTTCCATCGGACTGTGGGAATCCTGTACAGGGACGTCTTGTACCGACCTTGATATCTCGACTTGTGAGTATTAATACAACAAAGTTACTATTTGAACATATAAATAGTTTTAACTGTGATATAGTACATGTAGCCTGTGATTAGTTGCTTAGTAGTCTTGTATATTTCTAATATATGCATGGCTATGTACAATTAGATAATGTGTTTTATAAACTGAATATTGTACATGAAAGAGACACACACACAACAGCACGCACGCACAAACGCACGTAGTTATTGCATATAATGTACTAAAGAGACTCACCACTTGTGCACCAAACCCCAGTGAAAAAGTGTTAGTTTCTTATATGAGTACGAGGTTCAGATCGAAATATCCGTCACCGAGGGTAACTGTTTTGGCGGGAACGAGGCTCTGACGAGTTCCCATAAAACAGTTACCCAAGGTGACGAATATTTCCATGTGAGCCAAGTGTCTCATGATGAAAACTTTTTCTTGCATGCCGTCTTGCATTTTAAAGTAGATTTCTTAATTCAAACTTATCAAAATGATGAATTATCATGAAAAACAAACGATTTTCCGACGTTGTGTTTGGGAAATTGACGTCACAATGTTTATAACGTTACGTCATAAGTGATTCTCGAGAGCGGTCTGACATAGGAGGAGTGCCAGACCGGTTTTTCCGGCATGGGCAAAATCACCGGAAATGCCGATCCGATATGCAAGAAATCCCCATCTGGTAAGCAAGAATAATTTATCTGGTTGTAGATAAATACTTTATTTTAGATTGTTTTTTCCCCAATAGTGTCAGATGAAAAGGCAAACAGCTACAGAGCAGTTCGGGCGATGGTAGTAATGAGCATATTGCTGGTTGCTGGGGCGATTGCCAGCGGGATCTTGGTGCTCTTTGTCTTGACTAGCATGAAAGTACTCTATTTTGTTGCAGCTGGACTTAGTTTTGTGGCAGGTCAGTATGTCAACACTAAATAAGATTTTCCTCAGATGTAATATTGTTTTTGATTTCATGTTTGTGTAACTCTTTAGCTCTTTATTTCAACAAGTTTGTTTTCTCTTGGTTTTAATACCCGTTTTAGTTACGTACAGGCAGACATGTTACCTAAACAACATGCCTTGGAAAAACCACAGCTAGATTCACTTTCACCATTATACGAAACTGCTTACTATTCTACATGACTGTTTAGAGGTATAGAGGCTCGAACACATTAAATCAACGGGTACTGTGATAGTAACCTTAACCACTTAACTGCAAAGTGAACCGGAATAGGAGCCAACAAGGTCAAATTACAAATGTACCCATATGACCAGAAACGTTCGACTATTCGAAGAATAAGGACGTCCTGCGTCGTTGGTTAAAAGTTTATAGCACGTTCTATACTTGTATGGTCAAAGTTTTATTGCAAGCTTCGTTTTCTTGTTATGTCTTCGCAACTACAGCTCCAATTTTTATGAAACGTGACGTAAGGACAGTACAACATGTGCACACACATTATATCGTATGCGGGTGGAACACTTCAAAGTCAAGGTGACCTTGAGTGTTATACCAATGCTAACGTTTTATTGCCATAACTACATTTTGCCACGTGAGATATATACGTTTTCTAATGTAGTCTTCTGTACAAAGGACTTTGATATAGATTTTGAATAATATCAAATAACGAAAGAAAAAAAACCCCTTAAACAAACAACAATTCTACCACTTCACAAAAATACATGGTCTTTGATTATGACACTATTACCAGATTGATATAACCCCTCGATAAGAAAATAAAGCGACTAGTTTTTATTGGTAAAAAATAGAGAAATAAAGTTCATTGTTGTTGCTGTTGAACACGCCTTTTGATTTAATCGTTCATGTGAAACAAATATTCGCCATCCGGTATAACAAGGGACAGTGAAAATGAGCTAACAGTCAGTAATAGATAAAAAATGACAAGCGCAAAAGTCCTGACCGAATAGCCCTGACAAAGTCGAAGTATTTTATGTTTTTACTGTGTATGTACTGGGGGTTGTAAAAAAGTCAATGCCATAGAAAAGGTCAAATTCAAATATTCTGACTAATAATAACAGATAACTAAATACCCATACATAGTATTGCGCTAGGTGTGCTACTTAGGTTATCAGATAATTTAAATCTACAATTTCAAAAACCAAAATTAGAATTTAACTATTATGTAAGCAACATAAACAATATGATATAACAAAAAAGACTTTGTACACAATGTCCACCTCTATTTACCCTTTCAAGGGTAATACTATCTAGACATAACTTTCCGCCGCAGCTCTATCCTTCATTTGGCACGCAAAATTAAAAACGACCTCCTACAAACAAATCTCCTTTTAAACAATAAATTTAAGTTTAACAGCATTATTTTAGAAATGATGGGATCGGCCGTATACGTCCCTTCAGGAGTAAAAGGCTCTGACCTTATAAATGTAAACCCACTAAAGTAAAGTAAAGAAAATATCATGACTCGACAGGATTCGCAAGTATGCAAATGAAACTTCTTTAGGTGTATTAATAATGCATGCTAATCTTTGGGGCGATCCAATTTAAGTTTCAAATATCATTTAAAACCTTGTTAAACCTTTAGAGGTTATTCATTATTCAAACCATGAAAAAGAACAAAAGCAGATGAAGTGTCATGATAAAGTCGAGGGAAAAGTTTATTTTAAACATAATCTTCGTTCTTTACTGATACATGTACATAATAAAGGTGCGTCCTGTCCTGTAACGATTACATTGAGATTTCCGTAGTCAGCTGTACCCTATTCAAAAAAATATTACATTAAGTCTTAATTGTGTCAACTATAATCATTTACTACAAATATTATATTGAGAAATTCATCGGTCCTCGTCAGCTGTACGAGGTACCCATAAATATTCTAGTGTTATTCCTATGTCATCTGTTAAATAGTACAACTGTGTCACCTGTAACCTACTTACTATGTGTCATCTGTTACTTATTTCATTATATATAACCTATGTATTTTTGTCATTTGTAATCTATTTTTCTAGTGTTGTGTGTAACTGGTTAATCTGTGTCACCTGTAACGTATTTCATTATCTGTAATCTATGACTCTTGTTTCATATGTAATCTATTTCTCTAGTGGCGTCTGTAACCGGTTAACCTGTGTCATCTGTAATATATTTCATTATCTGTAATTTATGACTCTCGTGCCATCTGTACAAATGTAATATATTTCTCTAGTGCTGTCTGTAACCGGTTTTTTCCATTTCTTTCAGGTTTTTTCCTGATGGTTGGTATGGCGGTGTATGCAGACAAGTTGGAATTTGAAAACTTAGACTACAATGCTGCTTTTGCTTTCGACATAATCGCCTGGATCGGGGCATGGGTCGGAGGAGGGTTGTTCGTTGTCGCGAAAATGTCAGTAAAGGAGTAAAAATGTCAGTAAATGTCAGTAAAGGAGTGATTTGAATTTCCATGAACAGTTGCTAATTTTTCTTATTTGATTAGATGCATCAATCACAAATAATTGTGAAGGAGCCTGTTTCTATATTGTAAGCTACTACAAAACCACTGTTATCCTATTGAAAATGTATAATTGGCTTTAGCTGGCACGATTTTGCAAAATTATTCCCAAAACCTATGTTCCCATAAGAAAACCTATATGTTCTCACTGAAAACCTATGTTCTAGCTAGGTTCTCAAAATAATTGTGCATACGTCAAACATTTATGTGCTTGTGTAAAGATCATACTTTTTATTAGGTTTTTTTTTATGTTGATGATAAATCTCGCGTGGGCGCATAGGTTTTATTGGCTATCTCATCAACTGAGCGCATAGGATATTTCTTTTTTTTCCCCATCTTACATCATTTATTTGTAACGTTGATATTTACATAATAAAAGGGAAACTAATTAATACATGAATATTTCTTACTTCAACTACTGTAACTGAAAGTGAAACTTATATAATGGTAGATTTATTTAAAGTCCCAGGATCACATTGATTTAACTGACACAGAAAAACAAATACAGTTAGAGTAATTATATAATCGTGTTCTATTCACTCTTAAACAATGTTTACAAATATATTTCTTGTGCCCTTTTATTTCTTTTTTTATTTAGTATAGTTTTTTTTATTAATTTTTAACATTTACACATGTTATTATCAAAATACTTACATAGATCTAATCATGAATATCTTTTTTAAATCTTTTTTTAAGATAAATATTTTTGACTTTTTTATTTTATTATTATTACAATGTAACTTTATACATTGTATTTATAAGGCAATTACTGTTTTTATAGAAAAGTAATAGTTCAAACGTTAAGGCCGCTGATTGTAAAAAAGCTGTATAGCGCATAGGTTATACTTTCATGATTGATAATCGCTTAATATCTGCTTGTACATTATACTGAAAGCGTATGTATGTTTCATATTTATAGACTAAGCTAATCATGTGTCCCTATGATATCAAGTTGATAGAATCTGTTTAAATTGGTTTGAATTAGATTATATGTTTATGTACAGTATTAAAGTGAAATAATGCGCATTTTTTTCAAGTAAACATCCAGCTGAAATAGATTTGTGTAAAAAAGGGTAGAGGAATAATGCTTCCCTTCCACTGACGAAATCTCTACCGGCAACAGCGCAAGGGAGATCACTGCGAAGAAAGGAATTGTTATCTTATTAGTCCGATTTTTTTATTCCTAAAGAACCACCTTCAAATACAAATGCGGCATTATCATTAAATTAACACATTTAAATGCACAGCAACCGACAGTTGCTTTTATAAAACTGTCACCAACAATACACTATGTGCAGTAAGATGCGCATAATGTCACTTTAATAAAGGTTATGTCAAATACAGACACAGACCAAAATAAAAAGTCAATTAGTATAACTTCTGTTCCATATCCATTATTCTCGTTGGAACGAATTTTTATAAAAGTCGTGACTATATTACCTGATAAAATGACTCTCCGTCTGTCAATATGAACGCCTTTACCAAATATTTAGCTGTTTTTCTAATATTGTGATTACGCCTGATATTTATTTTCTGCACAGAGTTATATAAATTTAATGTATCGCCTTTGAAAATATTGCAAAATGATTGAATTATATGCGTTATACTTCGAACACTAAACTTTTTAGTGGCAAGTTCGTGTTTAAACAGTTTGTAAGTCCGTAATTTAGGTGTATTTTCCATATTCACACGTCATTTCTCGCTAAATGTTTAATTCATTAGTGATTTTACTATTTTTATGGCTACTGCAGTACTGTATTACAAATGAAAATAATTAAAGTTCCATATTCCTGATGTTGTTAGTGTTTATAATTCTATAACAGCTGGAGAGAAAACTTTCGAATTTTAGTAGTAAGTTAATTATTATTCACGAAAGAACGCGAGGCAAAGAGGAAGTTTCACATGATTGTAGGTCTTGTAGATAATTTGAAGAGAAAGGTACATTATCTCCGCCTGACAGATACATACATGTACA
This sequence comes from Saxidomus purpurata, assembly GCA_022818135.1. Classification (NCBI taxonomy): domain Eukaryota; kingdom Metazoa; phylum Mollusca; class Bivalvia; order Venerida; family Veneridae; genus Saxidomus; species Saxidomus purpurata. Next base: position 14,493,143 of record JAFMSR010000015.1, read on the forward strand.
GAGCGATTTAACCCTTAACTGGACTTGTCCTTTGAACTTAGGCAGTACCATTGATCGCTATTGAATGAAATATTTTCTGAAACAAAAGTATATCCTTTGCTGAAACTAATGCATTATTTCAAAAGTTCGGCATCATTTGGAAAAAAATCTCTTACAATATTTAATGATATGCCATTTTAAATGATTAGATCGCCTTGTATAACACGAAAGTTCTGACACAGTTTCCAACTGCATGAAAAAACTATGAAAGGGTTTTATAGTGTAAACAATGTTTCAGGTCATGCAAAGTCGACTTACTTCCACTGCTATGTCGGTGTAAGTTTATAATAGTAAATAAGTGTTTCAGATTTCAGAGCAATAGCTATGGTACTTTTGTAGACAAGCGGACGGACAAACTTTAAACAATAAACGGAAAGCGGCAGCTGTAGTACGCTGGCTTGCCAAATCGATCCAATATTGATTTTTCATCTGACTATGCGTGTCTCAGGGAGACAACCCAATCAGGTACGGGTAATAGATAATTAAGGTGTTGTCAAGGGAGCTAATGTTATTAGATCTTTTGATATTTCTGGCAATGCAAGAAGCAATGCCTATGCCAACAATGCGAGAACGATGACGAGAAAAGACTAAATTAAAAGTGAATTATACCGCAACAGTAGCCAATTCCAATCTAAAAATATTCCTTTTGTAGTCAGTACCAAAACCATTAGATGAACAAGGCTCAAAGCTTACTTTTTATTGCAAAAAACATAACAATTATCTATTTGTTTAATTTTTCTTTTCCTTAAGGAAATAATGCTGTAGTATGAATAAATCTGATGAGACTTTTAAAAGTTTGTATCACCAGAGCTATAATACTGTTCAAAATGACCACAAAATTTATGGTCAAGAAAAGTTACTAAAACATGAGAAACATTTAGAAAATTTAAAGAAAATAAGTTTTGCTTTACCATTTCTTACACGAATGGATAGAAACAAAATTTATCATACAAAATTGATGGAAAATCATTTAATGACTGGGCCAGTCAGAAAAGATTTTATTTTTCAATTACGTTAAATAGGAATAAAACTGTTAATATGTACTTATATGTTATTTAGCTAAAACGTTTGCACTAATTGTTTTTTAATGATTGTAAACCATTGGTGAATAGAAATCGTTAAATTGTGATGGTCACACTGAAGTGTATTATCACTTTAAGGCAAAAAACTTCTCTCCGTGGCGGCCTAGTATATTATCGAAGTGATCCATCGGCTGTTAGCTCCCATAAAACAAAAAAGCCTTTTATGTAATAATACATATTGCCTTAGATCAATTACTAACAATGACTTGTTAGCACAATACTGGGACAATACTCCTATAAATATTCGCTCAGTTACATACATTTGTATTTGAGCTTATTGAAACAGTCACTGAAAACTATCTTTTGAGCAGATGTAATTAAATAATTTTTATTATTCGATAGAAGTTTGTTAGGTAAAAATGCGATTATTTATTTTTCTATTCTTGAGTGATTATCGTTTCAATGTGTATGGAGTATGAAATCATTTTTCCTTTTCTATGTTACAGAAGGCCATGTTTAGTTATTCTAGGTTTCGGGGGATAGTGCACGATGCAGAACGCATCCCGTTCCAGAGACACGCCCTGGTTCTTTAACATGCCCGGAGTACAGCACCGATACATCAGCCTTCGGTTGTATGTTTCATCCGAAAGACCATTAGTTATGTTAGTGGAAGAGCTGAGGATCGAACCTTCCATCCCTGGATTGCACGTCCAGCGCATTAACCACTAGACCACTTGCAAAAGCCTTGCAAGTTCAATCGTATACTTAAGAGAACAATTTTCGCATACCGACGACATTAGGCTTGGTGTTTGTTAAAACGAAACAGTCTGTAATGGTCAAATGTCAAGGCAATTTTCAAAAGCAAGGTCAAATATTACAAAATAGTACAGCGTACATGCACACTATATATGGGGGTGAAACCCATGATCTCCGAGGTCAAGGTCACCGTGAGTTATATACCTAGGCTATTGTATGGTCATTTAGATGCTTATCGTTTATTTTGTACATTGCCAGAAATATCAAAAGATCTGATAACATTATGAACGTTTATCGTTTAGATGCTTCGTAATTAATCACTCAGGCCTTCGAACTTCGTGATTAGATTACTAGGCATCAACACTCCACGCAGTGATATACTAACCGGTGTATCACTCAAATATGAAATCTATTTCCTAAATAAAACTGCTACAGTATTGAACTGTTTTCTTATTGTAGTGAGCAACGAATAAAATGCAGAAAACACACGCAAGTATGACCAACACCATTTTTACGGCTTTCTGTATTTTTCTGTTAAACGATTGAACAGTGTTAAACATAGTGTTATTCCTATATAAAGGGTCAGTCAGACACTTTTTAAAGTTCGTATACCTCTACTGTCCGGCAACAGGCATGCATGTTTACCGTAACTATTCTGCCATAGCGCCTTTCCAACTGGCAATATCAGAATGGACTGCTGGAATTCAAACTTAGAACTCCTGCTCCAAAACGGATGCGCTAGTCATGCACAATATCGATTGAAAGTAAATTCTATCAAAGCTTGTAAATTACAAAGGTACAATTACATATTTTGATACCTCAAGGTTTAGTTTTAAATGCGTTCAAACATAAAATTTCGGAACAATAAAATTTCTGAATATTGTATGTCTATTTAACTGAAAGTTGAAGGTTACTTTCAATACAACTGAATATCAGATAAACGTGAACGCTTTCCAACACCACGGATAAACCTTACAGAAAAATTAAAAAAAACTGCAGTATTTTTTTTTTAAAAGATTAGGTTACATACGGGTCATTGCGACTTTCATGATTTTTTCGTCTCATTTCATTTTTTAACATTTTAAGAGCCCATGACACTTTTTTAAAAAAATGTTCTGTTTCGTTGAAGAATAAGGGCCAATGCAATCTTATTATTGAACTTTCGTCTGAAAATGACTTATTTTCAAAAATGATTTCGATTTCTTCGGACATGATGTATACCATGGCATAATCTTCACTGAAGGGGAGCGGTGGTGTAGAGGTTTAGGTGTCTGTCGCTCATCCCGAAGGTTGCGGGTTCGAGCCCCACCAAGGTCACGACCGTACCTCCTCATATGACACCAGCACTGGTTTTTCAGGAAGCGGACTCGAGAGTGACTCGATAAGCTAAAACCTTTCTTCACAATCGAGCTAAAATAAATTAGTTTAAACAAATCTTCACTGTTTAGGAATTTTGTAAATGTAAATTGGCATTTACATAACAGTACACTAATCAAAAAAAGGTAAGACTAACCTACAATAGTAACCCTGCCCCTTTTAAGGGATGGACGAAATTTTAGACGACGAACAATAAGTTAAGCACGGAAATAAGATCTTTGGGAAAGAATTACTAGATATTCATACTCTGTAAAAAAGTTTCTTGAGCACAATCTCGTGCTCAGCACGAAATCATGCTCAAGTAATATGAAGTCAAGGCAAGTTATACCCTTTAACAAAGGTGTGTTTATAACAAGAATAGGAAAGTTTGTACTAAAGCTTATGTATCTTTATATTAAACCCGAAATTGTAAATAAATATCACTTAACTTTACTTCATATTACATGTACTTGAACACATTTCGTGCTGAGCATGAGATTGTGCTCAATAAACTTTTATAAGCACACAGCTCAACAGAGTGTGATTATCTAGTAATTCTTTCCCAAAGATCTAAACAGAATAGAGGACCAGAAAACAAGAATTAAAACTGTTAGACTACTGTTATCCGACCTTCGAAACAGTATAACTATAATATATAATAACAAGGTCTTTGGATAATTTGTTTTCATAAAATATCGAGCACATTCTTTGTGAGAGTTTTGCTGCATATTGCAAAAAAAGGGAAACACGGAATAATGGCAAAATTTAACATTTTCGGCATTGCCGGTATTTGTGTGTTGGGATTTGTTCTTCTTTTCGCTATTTTAGCCTGTTCGCTAGTCCTTTGGGAAAAAGGGGAAACTTCAATCAGAAAAATTTCCATCGGACTGTGGGAACTTTGTATTGAGGAAGACAGTGTGAAAACTTGTTTCGACGACCTTAATATCGTGAGGGAAAACATGTATTGTGAGTATTGATATTAATTAAGTTACTGTTTGAACATATAAAGAGTTTTACTGTGATATAGTAGTCTGTGATTAGTTGCTTAGTAGCCTCGTATAATTCTCATATATATGTATGGTTATGTACAATCAGATCAAATGTGTTTTGATTTGTTTTATATACTGAATATTGTACACGGCAGAGACACACACACACCCGCACGCACACGCACATGCACGCATACATACATTCATACATAGTTATTGCATACAATGTATTCAAAAGACTCAACACTTGTGCATCAAACCCTAGTAAAAAATAATTTATCTGGCTTTAAATAAATACTTTAATTTAGATTGTTTTTTTTCCAATAGTGACAGATGAACAGGTGGACAGCGTCAAAGCAGTTCGTGCGATGGTAGTAATGAGCATATTGCTGGTTGCTGGGGCGATTGCCAGCGGGATCTTGGTGCTCTTTGTCTTGACTGGCAGGAAAATACTCTATTTTGTTGCAGCTGGACTTAGTTTTGCGGCAGGTCAGTATGTCAACACTTTTTGATTTTTTTCGGATGAAATATTGTTTTTGATTTTGATTTTGTTTGTGTAACTTTTGAGCTCTTTATTTCAACAAGTTTGTTTTCTCTTTGTTTGAATGCTCGTTTTAGGTACGTACAGGCGGACATATTACCTAAACTATGTGCCTTGGAAAAACAGAGCTAGAATCTAATTCTCCAGTATATGAAGCTGCTTACTATTCTAAAGAGTCGGGTCTGTATAGAGGTATAGAGGCTCGAACACATTACATTGAATCAACGGTAACCGTAATAGTAACATCAATCATGTAACTGCGACTTGAACCGGAAAAGGAGCCAACAGCTCCAACCTTAATCAAACTGGACATATGAACAGTACAGCGTACATGCACACTATATATTGGGGTGAAACCATGACCTCCGAGGTCAAGGTCACAGTGAGTTCTATACTTAGGCTATTGTATGGTCAAAGTTTTATTGCAAGCTTCGTTTTCTTGTTATATCTTCGCAACTACAGCTCCAATTCTTATGAAACGTTACGTAAGAACAGTACAACATATGCACACACATTATATAGTATGCGGGTGGAACACTTCAAGGTCAAGGTGACCTTGAGTGTCATACTAAGGTTAACATTTTATTGCTATAACTAGATTTTGACACGTGAGATATATACTGTACGTTTTCTAATGTATTCTTCTGTACAAAAGACTATAGATTTTGAATGATATTAAATTACGAAAGAAACAAACCTCAAACGAACAACCATTCTACCACTTCACAAAAATACATGGTCTTTGATTACGACATTATAACCGGGTTGATATAACACATCGATAAGAAAATAAAGCGACTAGCTTTTAACAAGAAATAAAGTTGATTGTTGTTGTTGTTGAACACGCCCTTTGATTTAATCCTTCATGTGAAACAAATATATGAACTCAAAGGAAAATTCGCCATCCGGTATAACAAGGGACAGTGAAAAATGAGCTTACAGTCAGTCCTCTGCGAATAGATTAAAAATTACAAGCGCAAAAGTCCGGACCGAATGTCGCTGACAAAGTCGAAGTATTTTATGGTTTAACTGTGTATGTACTGGGGGTTGTAAAGTAGTCAATGCTATAGAAAAGGTCAAATTCAAATATCCTGACCAAAATTAGAATTTAACACATGTAAACAACAAAAACAATATAATATAACAAAAAAGACTTTGTACACAATGTCCACCTCTATTTACCCTTACAAGGGTAATAACTATCTAGGCATAATTTGCCACCGCAGCTCTATCCTTCATTTAGCACGCAAAATTAAAAACGTTTGGAAATTAGGTCCTCCTACAAAAAAATCTCCTTTTAAACAATGAATTAAAGTTTAACAGCATTATCGCAGAAATGATGGGGTCGGCCGCAGACGCCTATTCAGGAGTAAAAGGCTCAGACCTTATAAACCCACTGAAGTAAAGTAAAGAAAATATTATGACTCGGCAGGATTCGCAAGAATGTAAAGGAAACTTCTGTGGGCGTATTTATAATGCATGCTTATGTTTGGGGAGATCAAATTTAAGTTTCAAGTATCATTGAGCGAGTTCGATCAGCAACTATAGTGACTATGGTACAACTAAAGTGTCATCGAACTACCTCTGGTTTGACTAAAATGACGTCATCCGGTCACCACGGTTCGACTAAAGTAAATCGGTGCTTTCTCTGGAACAAATATGGCGGCTAAAGGTATGAATGCATTTTGCGAGAACTTAAAAATCTTCTATATGAATGTTATTTCTTCCTAAAATATTGAAACATTGAAAATTGTGCGAAATATATGAAATTAGACATGCAGCAAGTGAATTAATCTGAAATGTGGAAAATTACCGATAAATTCGACACATTTATGAGCTGTAAGTATTTATGGACGATTCGTCGCACTACCGTTTCGTACCTAAGCTAAATTAACTTTAGGTACAATTTTTCGTCTTTTAAATGCATCTAGACAGTCTATTACAGTTTGTGATCTGTCATCCGGTACCAAACTATGGTTGCTGATCGAACTGGCTCATTTAAAACCTTGTTAAATCTTTAGAAGTTATTCTTTATTCAAACCATGAAAAAAATAGAAGAATTGTCGTGAGAAAGTCGAGGGAAATGTTTATTCTAAACATAATCTTCACTCTTTACTGATACATTGTACTTCCTTTGCTAGTGTTATATTCCGTTTAACGTGCGTCCTGTCCTGTAACAATTACATTGAGATTTCCGTTTTCAGCTGTGGTTCACATTAAGTTTTCCTTTGTCAGCTGTTACCTATTCAAGTAAATATTACATTAAGTCTTAATTGTGTCAACTATAATCATTTACTACAAATATTATATTGAGAAATTCATCTGTCTTCGTCAGCTGTACGAGTACCCATGAATATTCTAGTGTTATTCTTATGTCATCTGTAATATAGTACATCTGTGTCACCTGTAACCTACTTACTATGTGTCATCTGTAACTTATTTCATTATATGTAACCTATGACTCTAGTGTCATCTGTTATATGTTTGTCTAGTGTCGTCTGTAGCCGGTTAATCTGTGTCATCTGTAACTTTTTATATTATCTGTAACCTATGTATCTTTGTCATCTGTAATCTATTTCTTTAGTGTCGTCTGTAACCGGTTAATCTGAGTCATATATAACGTATTTCGTTATCTGTAATTTATGACTCTCGTGTCATCTGTAATCTATTTCTCTAGTGTCGTCTGTAACCGGTTTCTTCCATTTTTTCAGGTTTTTTCCTGATGGTTGGTATGGCGGTGTATGCAGACAAGATAGAGTATGATGGCATAGACTACAATGCTGCTTTTGCTTTCGACATAATCGCCTGGATCGGGGCATGGGTCGGAGGAGCGTTGTTCGTTGTCGCGAAAATGTCAGCAATGGACTGATTTAAATTTCCATCAACAGCTGCTAATGTTTTCTTATTTGATTAGATGCATAAATCACAAAATTTACGTACAGAATTTTCCAAAATACTGTTTACAATTGTCTATAAATAGGTAATTTCTTAACTACATTAATAAAGTGTTATTAAAGCCATAAAAGCTTAGAGACGTTGGTATAATGATCCTCGGTTTTAAATTATGCATTGAAATGAACATAGATTTTGGGAATAACTGTGAAGGATCCTGTTTCTATATAGTAAGCTACTACAAAACCACTGTTATCCTATTGGAAACGTAAAATTGGCTTTAGTTGGCACGATTTGCAAAATTATTCCCAAAACCTATGTTCCCATATGAAAACCTATATGTTCTTACTGAAAACCTATGTTCTCACTTGGGATCACAGTTTTTTTTGAAAACCTAGGTTTTCAGAATTATTGTGCAAACGGCAAAAACTTATGAGCTTGTGTAAAGATCATTATATAGTAATAAATCTAAATAATTTAAAAACATTTCAGAATAGAATAATATTATTTCGTTATTGTTCTTTAAATGTGTAATTAATCGTAAATACTATTAATGCGCGAACGAACGACTTGGACATAAAAATTTATAAGAACTCAATTTTTACCAATAACTATATAGTCGGCGGACGTAGAGCAGTTGGTAGAGATGCTGGAAATTGAATTTGCGTTAACTTACTGCGGCGGACGCGAGTGCGAAACCCATCTAATACAGTTTGTTTTGTTTACATTTTTCTTCTGTTTTACTTATAATTTTAAGACTTTAAACCATTTTAAATGTTTTACAGCAAATAATCATAGAACACTTCATTCATATCTAACTTATAAGGATAATGTTAATAAGACATACTGTATACATATTATTCGATAACAGTAAAGTTCAGTCAGTAGTCGTGTCAGGTTTTGCTTGTACAACCAGAATTGGTTTCCTTGGGTTCTTTTGGGGCCATGCCTCAACATCAATCATCACCAATTTCTAGAATATTTACATGTCAGTTTTGTTTGTGGGCCCGCTGTGATACTTTGTATCACTGTTTTTCTTGTTCAGTTATTAATTTACTCTGTGTCTTCTTTGATCTTGATTGTTCAGTTTTTGCCTACAATTTAGGATAGGAATTTATTTTGTATGATTGACACAATACAATCAACCCTATGGGCAAATCCCATAACTTTTGAATGACATTAAAAGTTGTGCAAACTTTGAATTTTCAGTTCAGGTTTGTAAAAATCCACTTCTCAGTTACCATTCACAGCTATGATACTTTATAGGGTCGTTGAACATACATGTAGTCACTGAATGCAAAAGATAAGCACTTGGGTTCCTATCAAAAGTAAAGTTTACACATATGGTTAAAGGTCAAACTCTGTGGACATTTGTGTCTCCAGTTTGTTGATAACTTTACTCATGCATGGGTTGTTCTGATTTTACATATGTATGTGTACAGTCTGTGTTGTTCAGAGACAATCGACCCTCCAGCACTTTCAGTCCTTTGATTATTTTTGGATCGATTGAATTTTCAATCGGTCCAATGTTAACAGAGTATAACGAGGGGTCAAAGCAAAACTAGTCTAAGTGTATATGAAAATAGAAGCAGATAGGACAGTCCTCGAAACGCTTCCTTACGGCCGAACGCTTTACACACAAACAAGTAGTTCAGTTGTTTCGAATTAAACTGTCATCTGTTTTAAAAATTATATTATTATATTATATTAGAAACATATCTAAATAATATCAAAACATTTCAGAATAGCATAATATCATATTGTTGTTTTTCTTCTAATTTGTAACTAAAAATCAACGAGGTACCTGTCCTGTATAGAACTATTTTCCTACGCAGTTTTGATCACAACAGTTTTCTAGTTAGACCGGAGACACTAGAAGACAAATCGTCATGCCAAATAATGTTATGTCTCTTATCCGATATTGTGTTCGTGATAAAAAACTATCGGAACATCGTAATTCGTTATGGAACCACTAGGTACTCTTGAATTTTAAAGTACAAAACTCGGAATTCAACATAAAAACAACGATTTGTAACTGCGCACGCTCTCTATTCAAAAGCTTGTCGGTAAAATGGGTTCCTGACTAAGGTGCATTTTGAATTGTCTTTAAAGAAATAAGGTCAAACACTATTGATGCTTTAGTTCAAAGACCTTTGAAACTTACATTACATGCAAAGCCTTAACTTGGATTCAGTAGGCCAACTGGGGGAGAAGGGGGATATTTCAAAGAAATACATGACAACTTGTATATTTGATCATGAATAGCTTTGTACACGTTGTCAAAATTGTTATATTTTAAAATGTAAAAAAGCATGACCGCTGACATGCTGCGAATTATTCATGACATTGCAAAAGTAAGCCATTTCAGTATTTCTACTAATAGTCTGGTAATAACTGTGACAGAGGTCACATATATCATAGCTGTCTCATACAGCCGCTACGACTTTTCAAAGCTTGTAGACAAAATGTTTTTAGTCTAAGGAACAGGTGCATTTGTGTTATATGTCTACATTAAGGTCAAAGATATGAAACTGGTTCAAAGAACTAATGTAAATGTACATTACATGCAAAGCCTTATTCTGGATTCTTAACTGAAACTGTCAAAATAACCATGATAATTTCAAAGAAATATATGACCTTGTATATTTGATCATGAATAACTTTGTAACATTTCAAAATTGAGATGTTTAAAATTAAAAAAGCATGACTGCTGGATGCTGCAGAATTATTCTATGACATTTCAAAAGTAAGCCATTTCGAGTATTTCTAATAATAGTCTAGTAAAAACTGTGACAAAATTCTAAGTTAAAAAGGGGCATAAATATGTCAAAAATCAAAAACATTGGTGAAGATGTTGATAGTAAACATTCATTTTAAGTTTCAAGTCAATACGTTTGATAGTATTCAAGATATTTGACTTCATATAAATCTTTAACTAAAAATCTAAATTAAAAAGGGACATAAATCTAACAAAAATCAATACAGAGTTATGGGGATTGTTTCTTCAGGTGGGGATGTTGATGGTGGACACATAATTTGAGTTTCAAGTCAATACCTTTGAAAGTATTCAAAATATTTGCCTTCATAAAATCTTTTACCAAAAATTCCAAGTTAAAAAGGGGCATAAATCTGTCAAAAATCAAAACAGAGTTATGGGGATTGTTTCCTCTGGTGTAAATGTTGATGGTAAACATATAGTTTGAGTTTCAGGTCAATACCTTTGATAGTATACAAGATATTTGACTTTATAAAAACATTTAACCAAAACTTCTAAGTTAAAAAGGGGCATAAATCGGTCAAAAATCAAAATAGAGTTATGGGGATTATTTCTTCAGGTGAAGATGGTGATGGTAGACACATACTTTGAGTTTCAATTCAATACCTTTGATAGTATTCAAGATATTTGAATTTATAAAAAACTTTAACCAAACATTCTAAGTTAAAAAGGGGCATAAATCTGTCAAAAATCAAAACAGAGTTATGGGGATTGTTTCCTCATGTGTAAATGTTGATGGTAAACATATAGTTTGAGTTTCAAGTCAATACCTTTGATAGTATTCACGATATTTGACTTTATGAAAAACTTAAACCAACGCAGACGCCGAAGCCGACGCTGGGGCGAGTGGAATAGCCTCCTTATTCTTCGAATAGTCGAGCAAAAAAGGGGCATAAATATGTAAAAAATAAAAAACATTGGTGAAGATGTTGATAGTAAACATTCATTTTAAGTTTCAAGTCAATACGTTTGATAGTATTCAAGATATTTGACTTCATAATGATTTAATAAGTTAAAAAGGGGCATAAATCTAACAAAAATCAAAACAGAGTTATGGGGATTGTTTCTTCAGGTGAAGATGTTGATGGTGGACACATAATTTGAGTTTCAAGTCAATACCTTTGAAAGTATTCAAAATATTTGCCTTTATAAAATATTTTACCAAAAATTCTAAGTTGAAAAGGGGCATAAATCTGTCAAAAATCAAAACAGAGTTATGGGGATTGTTTCCTCTGGTGTAAATGTTGATGGTAAACATATAGATTGAGTTTCAAGTCAATACCTTTGATAGTATTCAAGATATTTGACTTTATAAAAAAATTAACCAAAAATTCTAAGTTAAAAAGGGGCATAAATCTGTCAAAAATCAAAACAGAGTTATGGAGATTATTTCCTCAGGTGAAGTTGTTATTGGTAGACACATACTTTGAGTTTCAAGTCAATACCTTTGATAGTATTCAAGATATTTGACTTTATGAAAAAAAATAACCAAACATGTAAGTTAAAAAGGGGCGTAAATCTGTCAAAAATCAAAACAGAGTTATGGGGATTGTTTCCTCATGTGTAGATGTTGATGGTAAACATATAGTCAATACCTTTGATAGTATTCAAGATATTTGACTTTATGAAAAACTTTAACCAACGCAGACGCCGACGCCGACACCGACGCTGACGCCGACGCTGACGCTGGGGCGAGTGCAATAGCCTCCTTATTCTTCGAATAGTAGAGCTAAAAACGATTTTTTTGTAACTTGCCAATGCCTCTATCATTAAAAGTGCTCGGTCTGACTAGTTGTCATTTTAGTGTCTTTAAAGATACGATACTAATCTAAAATACGCCTTTATGCGTTTAGGTATAAAACTGAAACTTATCAGCAAATTAACTTTACAGAGGCACTTTTAGATGTCTTTTTGAAATATGACAACATATTTTTATGCTTTAAACACATTGTAATTGTTGTATTTTATGTAAATGCGTGGTTCGAAAATGGTACGAAAATGTCCGCATTTTGCCGAAGTCAGTTTCGTATCTGGGTACAAATATCTGTAAGAAATCACATAGATCTACAAGTCTTAAATACGATTTTTAAATGTAGACTGAAATGCAATAATCTAAAGTGAAAATCAAATTCATTTCTCTGGATGATGCTGTCATTTACAAAGAACAGATATTAACTCAATATAAATACAAATAGAATTTATTGTATTGTAACTAAAGCTTTCAAACTTTACCATAATTCTTTTGCTACACTAAATTTTGGCGGGTACATTCATACATACATTAATTATATAGTATCATAATTATCATCATCATCATCATCATCATCTTCATCATAATCATCATCATTATTACTTGTTACGAAATACTACTAGAGTCTAGTATATGTTAAATATGAAAGATAATAGCCTGCTATTAAAACATTCAGTTGTTGTTTTAGACAAGTTATGAAAATTTAAAACAGTATGGTAGAAAGGCTGGTAATAACTAGGGGTGCGCAATAAACCGGTATATTTCAATTCACAGTATTTTGGAAGCACTCACGGGGATAGTTAATGTAAGCTGCAAGTACTTGTTCTACAATATGTATAAACTGAATCAATTTATAACAAAACATTGATTTAAATGTTTTATCAATTTTTAGCTTTCTTTGAAAAACAGAAGAGCCATTGTCATAACCTTCTTGACGTCAGTTGGCACTGTCGTCTTGAATCTGGTTAAGCTTTCTTAAAATTCACTTTCTCGGTAACCATTAAAGCCTTGAAACTTCAGACAATTGCTTGGCATCATACAATGGCATCTGTGGCTGAGTGATTAAGGTGACTGACTGATGTTTACTTGTCCCTCACCGCTGTAGGTTCGTGCCCTATTTGGGTCGAATTCTTTATGTCTGGGAGCTAACTAGGTTCTACCCAGGTGCCCGCCCGTGACTGAAATAATGCCAGAATTGGCACCCAGGGTCTTCCTCCTCCATGAAAGCTGGAAGTTGCAATATGACCTTAGCTTTTGAGTGCGACGTTAAATCCGAATCAATCAATTGGCACAATACAATCAA